>CM059817.1:6089488-6164488 GCA_030435695.1 Brachymystax lenok tsinlingensis
GTCTGATGAATTGCGGTTCCTGCTGTTTGACTCTAATGGGAGGACTAGGGTATGGAGAATGATCACGAGTACATGTATCCATCATGCCGTGTGTCAACATTGTAGGCTGCTGGTGGTGGTGTGATGGTGTGGGGTGTGTTTTCATGCCACACATTAGGCCCCTTGATAAAATTGGAGCAACGTTTTAATTCCACAGGATATCTGAACATCATTGCCAATCAGGTGCATTCGTTCATGGCAGCAGTGCATCCATCTGCAAATTAATTTTTTTCAGCAGGATAATGCCCCATGCCTCAAGGCTAGGATTGTCCAGGAATGGATCCAAACATGACAGTGAATTGAGCTTACTGCAGTGGCCTGCCCAGTCACCAGATCTCAATCCAATTGAGCTTCTATAGGAGGATGTGGAACCAGCTATTCGGAGTAAAGATCCACTACCAGCCAACTTGACACAACTTTGGGACGCATTGGAGTCAACATGGGCCAGCATCCCTATTGAATGCTTTCGAAGCCTTGTAGAGTCCATGCCCCGACAAATTGAGGCTGTTCTGGGGGCAAAAAGGTGTGCAACTCAATATTAAGAAGGTGTTTTGTACACTCAGTGTATAACCCTATATAACCTATATATGACCTATATATAACCCTATATAACCCTCTACAAACCCTATATAAACCATATATAACCCTATATAAACCCTATATATAACCTATATAACCTTACATAACCCTACATCACCCTATATAACTCTATATAATCCTATATAACCTCTAAAAAAAAGATGCCTCCGAATAACTTTTTACTTATTGTCTACATAATGTTGCTGCTACCGTCTCTTATGACCGAAAATAACTTCTGGACATTAGAACAGGGATTACTCACCGCGGACTGGTTAAAACATTTTCTTTTAACGAGTTCGACGAGAAGGATATCCTGCTTTCACTAGAACAGGCCCAGATCCCCGCCTTTTGAGTGAAGAAAAGACGCAGGAAAAGGGGCCGCAGATCGGGTAGCCTCCTGAGAATCCGTAGGCGAGCGAGTAAACTGCCATCCGTTCTTCTTGCTAAAGTGCAATCATTGTAAAATAAAATTGATGACCTACGATTAAGATTATCCTACCAACGGGACATTAAAAACTGTAACATCTTATGTTTCACCGAGACGTGGCTGAACGATGATACGGAAAATATAGAACTAGCGCGATTTTCCATGCACCGGTGTTCATGCTGGAGTGTTTAGTTTTGTCTTGGTGTAGGGTTTCTTTTGTTCTATGGTGTGTATTTCTATGTTGGGGTAATGGTTCCGAATTAGAGGCAGCTGAGTCTTGTTACCTCTAATTGGGAACCATATGTATGTTTGGGGTTTTGCACTTAGGTTGGTGGGTTATTGTTGATACTGTCGGGTTATTGATTATCGTCATGCCATCGTGTTTAGGTTCATGCCATCGTGTTTAGGTTCATGTCATCATGTTTAGGTTCATGCCATCGTGTTTAGGTTCATGCCATCGTGTTTAGGTTTATGTCCCAGTGTCTAGTTTAGGATTTAGCGTTTGTTTTCACGTCATGTTCTTCGTTTATGGTTTTATTCCATCAAATCACGTTTGTAAATAAAGTATGTATTCTGGATACTTCGCTGCGCATTGGTCTGTCCCAAGAGATAATCATGACAAAATAACCCACCACGAAAAGACCAACAGCGAGAAGACAAGGAGTCCTGGACATGGAGAGAGACGGCGGAGCATCGTCGTCCCAGGAGGAGGAGGAAATCAGCGAAAGCTGAGCGGGTGAGTTACGAGGAGCTATATGGGGCATGGAGCCCGGAGAGGGAGAAATATGTGGGGCCTCGCCTGGCTAGAAGGGCCGAAAGGCTTCCCCAAAAAACTTTTGGGGGGGGGTACACGAGGAGGGTGATCGGTTCAGGGTGGACTCCTAAGCCAACTCCTCGTGCTCCTTGGAGGGGGCATTGGAGGGAGCGTCACACTGAAAGGACGCCGTGCTATGCAGTTTTGCGCACGGTGTCTCCTGTGCGGATTCAGAGGCCGGTGCGCAAAATTCCAGCTCCACTCATCTGTCGGGCTAGATTGAGTGTGCAGCCTGGAAGAGTGGTACCAGCTCTGCGCGCCAAGTCTCCAGTGCGCCTCCTAGGACCAAGATATCCGGCACCGGTTCTGCGTGCCGTGTCTCCGGTGCGTGTCCACAGCCCGGTGCGAGAGATCCCAGCGCCACTCATCTGTCAGGCCAAGGTCAGTGTGCTACCTGGAAGAGTGGTGCCAGCTCTGCGCGCCAGGTCTCCAGTGCGCCTTTTGGGACCAAGATATCCTGCGGTCCTGCGGGCAGAATCTCCGGTGCGAATCCACAGCCCAGTTCGTGAAATTCCAGCTCCACTCACCCATGAGGCCAGGGTTACTGAGTTACCAGGCCCCCTGTGCGCCTTCAGAGCCCGGCACGTCCTGTCCCTGCTCCACGCATCAGGCCCCTTGTGCGCCTTCAGAGCCCGACACGACCTGTCCCTGCTCCACGCATCAGGGCCCCTGTGCACCATCAGAGTCCAGTACGGCCAGTTCCTGCTCCACGCACCAGAGTTCCAGTGAGCATCATGAGTCCAGTACGGCCAGTTCCTGCTCCACGCACCAGAGTTCCAGTGAGCATCATGAGTCCTGTACGGCCGGTGTCTGCTTCCTATGTCATGTCTGATGGTTCCGGCTAATGGTCCAGGGCCTCCGGTGCGTGAACTCGAGCCAGCACGGCCGGAGCCCCCACCTGGGACAAAGGGACCCACCCGAAGACCCCCCCACGGACTTTTGGCCGCGGTCGGAGTCCGTGCCTTTGGGGGGGGGGGTACTGTAACGTCCAGGCCTGAGTGTTCAGGCTGGAGTGTTTAGTTTTGTCTTGGTGTAGGGTTTATTTTTTTCTATGGTGTGTATTTCTATGTTGGGGTAATGGTTCCCAATTAGAGGCAGCTGAGTCTCGTTACCTCTAATTGGGAACCATATATATGTTTGGGGTTTTGCACTTAGGTTGGTGGGTTATTGTTGATACTGTCGGGTTATTGATTATCGTCATGCCATCGTGTTTAGGTTCATGCCATCGTGTTTAGGTTCATGCCATCGTGTTTAGGTTCATGCCATCGTGTTTAGGTTTATGTCCCAGTGTCTAGTTTAGGATTTAGCGTTTGTTTTCACGTCATGTTCTTCGTTTATTGTTTTATTCCGTCAAGTCACGTTTGTAAATAAAGTATGTATTCTGGATACTTCGCTGCGCATTGGTCTGTCCCAAGAGATAATCATGACAACCGGCAGAACAGAGACACTACCTCTGGTAAGACGAGGTGTGGGGGTGTGTGTCTATTTGTCAATAACAGCTGATGCGCGACGTCTAATATTAAAGAAGTCTCGAGGTATCGCTCGCCAGAGGTAGAGTACCTCATGATAAGCTGTAGACCACACTATCTACCAAGAGAGTTCTCATCTGTATTATTCGTAGCCGTCTATTTACCACCACAGACCGATGCTGGCACTAAGACCGCTCTCAACCAACTCTATAAGGCCATAAGCAAAGAAGAAAATGCTCACCCAGAAATGGCGCTCCTAGTGGCTGGGGTCTTTAATGCAGGCAAACTTAAATCAGTTTTACCACATGTGCAACTAGAGGGAAAAAAATCCTAGACCACCTTTACTCCACACACAGAGATGCATACAAAGCTCTCCCCCGACCTCCATTTGGCAAATCTGACCATAATTATATCCTCCTGATTCCTGCTTACAAGCAAAAACTAAAGCAGGAAGTACCAGTGACTCGCTCAATACGGAAGTGGTCAGACGACGCGGATGCTACACTACAGGACTGTTTTGCTAGCACAGACTGGAATATGTTCCGGGATTCATCCAATGGCGTTAAGGAGTACACCACCTCAGTCATCGGCTTCATCAGTAAGTTCATCGATGACGTCATCCCCACAGTGACTGTATGTACATATCCTAACAAGAAGCCATGGATTACAGGCAACATCCGCATCGAGCTAAAGGTTAGAGCTGCCGCTTTCAAGGAGCGGGAGACTAATCCGGACGCTTATAAGAAATCCCGCTATGCCCTCAGATGAACCATCAGACAAGCAAAGCGTCACTACAGGATTAAGATTGAATCCTACTACACAGGCTTTGACGCTCGTCGGATTTGGCAGGGCCTGAAAACTATTACGGATTACAAAGGGAAACCCAGACGCGAGCTGCCCAGTGACGCAACCCTACCAGACGAGCTAAATGCTATTTATGCTCGCTTCGAGGCAAGCAACAGTGAAGCATGCACGAGGGCACCAGCTGTTCTGGATGACTGTGTGATAACACTCTCAGTAGCCGATGTGAACAAAACCTTAAACAGGTCAACATTCACAGCTGCTGGGCCAGACGTATTACCAGGATGTGTACTCAAGGCATGCACGAACTGTCAAGTGTCTTCACAGACATTTTCAACCTCTCGCTGACCGAGTCTGTAATACCTACTTGTTTCAAGCAGACCACCATAGTCCCTGTGCCCAAGGAAGCGAAGGTAACCTGCCTAAATGATTACCGCCCCGTGGCACTCACGTCGGTAGCCATTAAGTGCTTTGAAAGGCTGGTCATGGCTCACATCAACAGCATCCTCCCGGACACCCTAGACCACTCCAATTTGCATTACCGCCCCAACAGATCCATAGATGACGCAATCTCAATTGCACTCCACACTGCCCTTTCTCACCTGGACAAAAGAAACACCTATGTGAGAATGCTGTTCATTGACTACAGCTCAGCTTTCAACACTGTAGTGCCCATGAAGCTCATCACTAAGCTAAGGACTAAACACCTCCCTCTGCAACTCTTACCCAGGTGGTAAGAGTAGGCAACAACACGTCTGCTACGCTGATCCTTAACACTGGGGCCCATCAGGGGTGTGTACTTAGTCCCCTCCTGTATTCCCTGTTCACCCACGACTGCATGGCCAAACACGACTCCAACACCATTATTAAGTTTGCTGACGACACAACAGTGGTAGGCCTGATCACCGACAATGATGAGACAGCCTATAGGGAGGAGGTCAGAGAACTGGCAGTGTGGTGGCAGGACAACAACCTTTTTTTCAATGTGAGCAAGACAAAGGAGCTGATCGTGGACTACAGGAAAAGGCAGGCCGAACAGGCCCCCATTAACATCGATGGGGCTGTAGTGGAGCGGGTCGAGAGTTTCAAGTTCCTTGGGGTCCACATCACCAACGAACTATCATGATCCAAACATACCAAGACAGTTGTGAAGAGGGCACGACAAAACCTATTCCCCCTCAGGAGACTGAAAAGATTTGGCATGGGTCCCCAGATCCTCAAAAGGTTCTACAGCTGCACCACCGAGAGCATCCTGACCGGTTGCATCACCGCCTGGTATGGCAACTGCTCGGCATCTGACCGTAAGGTGCTACAGAGGGTAGTGCGAACGGCCCAGTACATCACTGGGGCCAAGCTTCCTACCATCCAGGACCTATATAATAGGCGGTGTCAGAGGAAAGCCCATATAATTGTCAGAGACTCCAGTCACCCAAGTTATAGACTGTTTTGTCTGCTACTGCATGGCAAGCAGTACCGGAGCGCCAAGTCTAGGACCAAAAGGCTTCTCAACATCTTCTACCCCCAAGCCATAAGAACAATTAATAAAATCGTCACCGGACAATTTACATTGACCCCTCCCTTTGTACACTGCTGCTACTCACTATTTATTATCTATGCATAGTCACTTCACCCCCACCTACATGTACAAATTACCTCGACTAACCTGTACCCCCGCACACGGACTCGGTACTGGTAACCCCTGTATATAGCCTCGTCATTGTTATTCTTATTGTGTAATCCTATATAACACTGTATAAACCCTATATACCCCTATGTACCCTATATAACCCTATATAACCATATATAACCTATATGTAACCCTATATAACCCTATTTAACCCTATATAAACTTATATAACCCTATATAACCTATATATAAACCCTATATGACCATGTATAACCCTATATAACCCTATATAACTCCTATGTAGACCCATATATAATCCATGTAAAACCTTCTATAACCCATATATAACCTTATAGAACACCTATATAAACCCTTTATAACCCCTACATAACCCCTATATAGCCCTATGCAGTATAACCCCTATAGTAACCCCTACAAAACCCCTATATAACCCTATACAGGATAACCCCTATATAACCTTATATGAACCCTATATAACCCTATACAGTATAACCCTTATATAAACCCTGTAAAACCCTATATGACCCCAATATAACCCATATATAACCCCTACATAACCTATATAGCCTGATCAGGGGAACATTTTTAAGCATCAAAGCAGGGGAAACTCCAGCACCACTCCATCATCGTGGCTGCCTTAGGGCAGAGCCACTAACAACAGGCAGCATTACAGCGGCTGGATACCAGGATCTGTATCCCCAATGACACCCTATTCCCCTATACAGTGCACTACTTTCAGCCAGCACCCTATGGGACTCCCTATGGCCCCTGGTCAAAAAGTAGTGGACTACGTAGGGAATAGGGTGTCATATAGGACGTAGTTCCAGGACCTGGCTAATGTGAAACGGAACCTACTAGGGGCTGTTAGAGGGACTGGATATACTGGACAAGACAGGGGACACACTAATGGAGACCAGAAAAACACACACACACAGACGAATGAGCGTGCAAGCGCGCGCACACACACACACACACACACAAACACAAACAAGATTTTAAGACCCCTCTGTTCTGCATGATGCTGCTCAGAGAGCCCAGACACTGTTGACTGATGGAGGAAGAGGTCGTTAAGAGTCCCAATGTTTTGTTCCAGCTTCTAATCATACAATAACACCCTCGCTCACTTTTATCTCCCCGTTACTGTTCAGATACATTTTAACGGGAGAAAAACACCAGGGTGAAACACCGTTAAGTAAAACGATGGGGCGAAGTTGAGCTCACTGCAACGCCCCGTCCCAAATGGGACCTTATTCACTATGTAGTGTACTACTGTTGACCTGGGCCCCTAGAGTATATATATGTTTTTTAAAATCTTTATTTAACTAGGAAAGTCAGTTAAGAACAAATTCTTATTTACAATGACAGCCTACCGGGGAACAGTGGGTTAACTGCCTTGTTCAGGGGCAGAAGGTTACCTCCCGCCCCACCACTAGGCTACCTCCCGCCCCACCACTAGGCTACCTACCGCCCCACCACTAGGCTATGTCCCGCCCCACCACTAGGCTACCCCCCGCCCCACCACTAGGCGACCTCCAGCAACACCACTAGGCTACCTGCCGCCCCTACCTACCGCCCCACCACTAGGCTACCTCCCGCCCCACCACTAGGCTACTTCCCGCCCCACCACTAGGCTACCTACCGCCCCACCACTAGGCTACCTCCCGCCCCACCACTAGATGACCTCCCGCCCCACCACTAGGCAACCTCCGCCCCACCACTAGGCTACCTCCCGCCCCACCACTAGGCTACCTCCCGCCCCACCACTAGGCTATGTCCCGCCCCACCACTAGGCAACCTCCCGCCCCACCACTAGGCTACCCCCGCCCCACCACTAGGCTACCTCCCGCCCCACCACTAGGCGACCTCCAGCAACACCACTAGGCTACCTGCCGCCCCGCCACTAGGCTATGTCCCGCCCCACCACTAGGCTACCTACCGCCCCACCACTAGGCTACCTCCCGCCACACCACTAGGCTACCTCCCGCCCCACCACTAGGCGACCTCCAGCAAAACCACTAGGCTACCTCCAGCAACACCACTAGGCTACCTGCCGCCCCACCTACCGCCCCACCACTAGGCTACACTTGATCTTAGCAAAAAAGCCAAGAAGGGATTGCTGCTAGATTCTCTAACTGTGACGAAACCCAAGCATCTGCAAACCATCCAACGGTTGGTTTACTAGAAGAATGAAAAGGATTTAGTTTTTTTTACTGGAATGATTAAAAAAATCCATCATTACCACTAAACACATGAATAATAAAGAAGCTAAAGAGTTCTTCTAACTCTTTACTCTGAGGCTCTATCTCCTACTGTACCATATTCCCTTTATAGTGCAAAAAGGAGTTCCTGTTGGCTGGAAACACCTTGGGTTTAGTAGAGAGAGAGAGAGAGAAATAAAGAGAAAGAAAGAAAGAGAGCGAGAGAGAGAGAGACAGAGAGAGAGAGACAGAGACAGAGAGAGAGAGAGAGAGAGAGAGAGAGAGAGAGAGAGAGAGAGAGAGAGAGAGAGAGAGAGAGAGAGAGAGAGAGAGAGAGAGAGAGAGGGAGAGAGAGAGAGAGAGAGAGAGAGAGAGAGAGAGAGAGAGAGACAGAGAGACAGAGAGAGAAAGTAGTGCCCAGCTAACAGCAAACATTCCCACTACTTTAAAGAACATTCCCAGTCCCGCTTTAAATGACATTCAGCTTATAAAGCCTTCATAAATCCTTCATAAGCGCTACATGAATGTGTTACAAAGCATCTATAAGCATATGTCATGATTTATAAAGTGTTAATGAATGTGGCAGAGCTGTGTGACATAATCAACAATGTCAATTGTGACAAAACCCACTATATATTTTACCTTTTTTTAACTAGGCAAGACAGTAAGAAATAAATATTATTTTCAATGATAGCCTAGGAACAGTGGGTTAACTGTCTTGTTCAGGGGCAGAACGACAGAGTTTTACCTCGCCAGCTCGGGGATTCAATCTTGCAACCTTTCGGTTACTAGTCCAACGCTCTAACCACTAGTCTACCTGGCACCACTATGTTGAATATGATATAGACATGTGCTTTATAAAGGGTGACATAACCCACTATGTTGAATATGATATAAACATGTGCTTTATAAAGGATGACATAACCCACTATGTTGAATATGATATAAACATGTGCTTTATAAAGGATGACGTGTTGTGCTGCAGGATGGCATAGGCTCTAAAGTGATGTCATGTTAGTCACATCACACCTAATCTCGTTCTCAGACAACTTCTGCCCAAATACACGGAAGGTCTGGTGGCCCAACGCATCAAACTTGGCCTTCATTAGTTAGGGTTAGGTTAAAAAAATCACAGTTTAAGAAGATCTATTGTGGAAATGGGCAGGGTTTAGTAATAGTTGTAACTTTTTGACTGTGAAAGGGAGGTACCTAGTCAGTTGTACAACTGAATGCCTTCAACTGAAATGTGTCTTCTGCATTTAACCCAGCCCCTCTTAAATCGACATCTTCGGCACCCGGGGCATAACTGCTTTGTTCAGGGGCAGAACGACAGATTTTTACCTTGTCAGCTCAGGGATTCGAACTTACAGTCCAACACTAACCACTAGGCTACCTGCCGCACAGGTAGTGACGATGACAAATACTTTTCTCAGTAAAGGTCACTCCTATAGAATTCTATGGTTACTCCCACTAAGTCCAGCTTTGAATGGTTGATAACCCAGGGTTATATGTGCTGTGTGTTCAATAGCCTGGGAGGACATTACAACAAGAAACACTAACCTTGATGAAAGCCCCTAACCTAAAGAAACACTAACCTTGATGAAAGTCCCCAACCTAAAGAAACACTAACCTTGATGAAAGCCCCCAACCTAAAGAAACACTAACCTTGATGAAAGCCCCCAACCTAAAGAAACAATAACCTTGATGAAAGCCCCAACCTAAAGAAACACTAACCTTGATGAAAGCCCCCAACCTAAAGAAACACTAACCTTGATGAAAGCCCCAACCTAAAGAAACACTAACCTTGATGAAAGCCCCAACCTAAAGAAACACTAACCTTGATGAAAGCCCCCAACCTAAAGAAACACTAACCTTGATGAAAGCCCCCAACCTAAAGAAACACTAACCTTGATGAAAGCCCTAATCTAAAGAAACACTAACCTTGATGAAAGCCCCCAACCTAAAGAAACACTAACCTTGATGAAAGCCCCCAACCTAAAGAAACACTAACCTTGATGAAAGCCCCCAACCTAAAGAAACACTAACCTTGATGAAAGCCCCCAACCTAAAGAAACACTAACCTTGATGAAAGCCCCCAACCTAAAGAAACACTAACCTTGATGAAAGCCCCTAATCTAAAGAAACACTAACCTTGATTAAAGCCCCCAACCTAAAGAAACACTAACCTTGATGAAAGCCCCCAACCTAAAGAAACACTAACCTTGATGAAAGCCCCCAACCTAAAGAAACACTAACCTTGATGAAAGCCCCCAACCTAAAGAAACACTAACCTTGATGAAAGCCCCCAACCTAAAGAAACACTAACCTTGATGAAAGCCCCCAACCTAAAGAAACACTAACCTTGATGAAAGCCCCCAACCTAAAGAAACACTAACCTTGATGAAAGCCCCCAACCTAAAGAAACACTAACATTGATGAAAGCCCCTAACCTAAAGAAACACTAACCTTGATGAAAGCCCCTAACCTAAAGAAACACTAACATTGATGAAAGCCACCAACCTAAAGAAACACTAACCTTGATGAAAGCCCCCAACCTAAAGATACACTAACCTTGATGAAAGCCCCCAACCTAAAGAAACACTAACCTTGATGAAAGCCCCTAATCTAAAGAAACACTAACCTTGATGAAAGCCCCCAACCTAAAGAAACACTAACCTTGATGAAAGCCCCCAACCTAAAGAAACACTAACCTTGATGAAAGCCCCCAACCTAAAGAAACACTAACCTTGATGAAAGCCCCTAATCTAAAGAAACACTAACCTTGATGAAAGCCCCCAACCTAAAGAAACACTAACCTTGATGAAAGCCCCCAACCTAAAGAAACACTAACCTTGATGAAAGCCCCCAACCTAAAGAAACACTAACCTTGATGAAAGCCCCCAACCTAAAGAAACACTAACCTTGACGAAAGCCCCTAATCTAAAGAAACACCAACCTTGATGAAAGCACCTAATCTAAAGAAACACTAACCTTGATGAAAGCCCCCAACCTAAAGAAACACTAACCTTGATGAAAGCCCCCAACCTAAAGAAACACTAACCTTGATGAAAGCCCTAACCTAAAGAAACACTAACATTGATGAAAGCCCTAACCTAAAGAAACACTAACCTTGATGAAAGCCCTAACCTAAAGAAACACTAACATTGATGAAAGCCCCTAACCTAAAGAAACACTAACCTTGATGAAAGCCCCCAACCTAAAGAAACACTAACCTTGATGAAAGCCCCCAACCTAAAGAAACACTAACCTTGATGAAAGCCCTAATCTAAAGAAACACTAACCTTGATGAAAGCCCTAATCTAAAGAAACACTAACCTTGATTAAAGCCCCCAACCTAAAGAAACACTAACCTTGATGAAAGCCCCCAACCTAAAGAAACACACTAACCTTGATGAAAGCCCCAACCTAAAGAAACACTAACCTTGATGAAAGCCCCCAACCTAAAGAAACACTAACCTTGATGAAAGCCCCCAACCTAAAGAAACACTAACCTTGATGAAAGCCCCCAACCTAAAGAAACACTAACCTTGATGAAAGCCCCAACCTAAAGAAACACTAACCTTGATGAAAGCCCCCAACCTAAAGAAACACTAACCTTGATGAAAGGCCCCAACCTAAAGAAACACTAACCTTGATGAAAGCCCCCAACCTAAAGAAACACTAACCTTGATGAAAGCCCCTAATCTAAAGAAACACCAACCTTGATGAAAGCACCTAATCTAAAGAAACACTAACCTTGATGAAAGCCCCCAACCTAAAGAAACACTAACCTTGATGAAAGCCCCCAACCTAAAGAAACACTAACCTTGATGAAAGCCCCTAACCTAAAGAAACACTAACATTGATGAAAGCCCCTAACCTAAAGAAACACTAACCTTGATGAAAGCCCCTAACCTAAAGAAACACTAACATTGATGAAAGCCCCTAATCTAAAGAAACACTAACCTTGATTAAAGCCCCCAACCTAAAGAAACACTAACCTTGATGAAAGCCCCTAACCTAAAGAAACACTAACCTTGATGAAAGCCCCCAACCTAAAGAAACACTAACCTTGATGAAAGCCCCTAATCTAAAGAAACACTAACCTTGATGAAAGCCCCTAACCTAAAGAAATTAAAATTGTCTTTCTTCTGGAACCAAGTTACATGTTCCTCAGTACACAAAAATGCACCCAACAACACAAACATACACACAACAACACAAACATACACACAACAACATAAAGGTGCACACAACAAAAATGAGCAATACCGCATGGTGCTGGGCCCAGTCAGGTCTTTAAACATAACAATATAACAAGCCATTTCTTCTACCCCGGGGCTTGTAGTTAATAAACAGAAGAGGAATACCTGGTTCCGTGGTCTCAGGTTGGACTAGTCCAAATCATCTTGGTTCTGATACACACACACACACACACACACACACACACACACACACACACACACACACACACACACACACACACACACACACACTGCTTTACTATTCTGTATTTAGTCAATGCCACTCCGACATTGCTCAATCCAAATATTTATATATTTCTTAAAACCTCTCAGGGATTGCTGGGGCCCGACACTACCAGGTGAAATGTAAGGCGCCAAATTCAAAATCCAAAAGTTGAATTATTACAGTTTTTTACGATTGTTTACACACTAAAATAAAAATTTCCACACAATTTGCAAAATTCTACTCCAATGAGCAAAACACCTCCACAGATTTGCACAACATTACACACAATGTCTGCTTCACCCTTTTTGCAAAACATTACACACAGTGATTTGTAAAACTCTACACACATTTTCACACCTTAGACACAGATAAGGATTTTGAGGTTACTTCCTTGTCATTACAAAGCCCCGGATTGCCAATGACCACACTAATGAACGAATTGGATAATCACATCCACCAGGTGTGGAAGCACACATGTGCTAATTTGAAAACGCAGCACTCAGGTGTGCTATAAAAGGCAGCAGGTGAGTTCACCTGTCTTCAACAAAAATGGAAGGAGCTAGAAGAAGAAGAAGAAGAGTGAGAATGAGAGGGGGAGCTCAAAGAGGAGATGAAGGAGGTAGAGGAAGAGGAGAAGGAGATAGAGGAAGAGGCCTAGGTAGAGGAAGAGGAGAAGGAGGTAGAGGAAGAGGAGAAGGAGGTAGAGGAAGAGGCCTAGGTAGAGGAAGAGGAGAAGGAGGTAGAGGAAGAGGAGAAGGAGGTAGAGGAAGAGGAGAAGGAGATAGAGGAAGAGGCCTAGGTAGAGGAAGAGGCCTAGGTAGAGGAAGAGGCCTAGGTAGAGGAAGAGGCCTAGGTAGAGGAAGAGGAGAAGGAGGTAGAGGAAGAGGAGAAGGAGGTAGAGGAGGAGGCCCAGGTAGAGGAAGAGGAGAAGGAGATAGAGGAAGAGGCCTAGGTAGAGGAAGAGGTAGAGACGGACTTGAAGAGTTGATAGAACCTGAACAAAGAAGACGAGGACCAAATTTGACTCAAGAAATCCGTGCAACACTTATTGACCATGTTATCAACCATGGACTGACACTGATGGAAGCTGGACAAAGAGTTCAACCAAATCTCAGCAGAAATACTGTTGCGTCAGTAATTCGGACATTTCATCGAGAAAACAGGTAAGCTAACCACACAGTACATTGAAACTGAAGCTTGCTGTACTTATCATCAATATTGTTTACTGTGACATTTGACAGTAGGCTGCATGTGTATTTTTATATATTTGTTTTACATAGGATTGAGGGTCGAGGACACCAAGGTGGAAGGGGCCCTATGTTCACTTTCGTGCACAAGAGGCCGCCATTGTGAACATGGTTTTGACCAATAATTGTATCAGGCTGCGAGAAATCCAAGCCAATATCATCAATGATGACCATATTTTCAATAACATCCAACGAGTCTCTCTGTCAACATTAGGTCGAATCCTCAAGAAAAATCAAATATACATGAAGCAACTGTATCGGGTACCATTTGACAGAAATTCAGAGAGAGCGCAATGAGTATGTGGAGGTATGTATTGTTCATCTTACTATGGTGTGGTATTGTGCACTGCTCATAATGTTCTGGCACAAAAAAATACTGTGCAATAGATATTGAATAGCATCCTATTGTCTTTTACTGTGTTTCAGAGAGTCTTGCAAATGGATGCTGCAGAAATTCAACATGAATTTATATATGTGGATGAGGCTGGATTTAACCTTGCGAAAACAAGAAGAAGAGGGAGAAATGTAATTGGACACAGGGCAATCACCAATGTGCCAGGGCAGCGAGGGGGTAACATCACCCTTTGCGCTGCTATTACACAAAATGGGGTCCTCCACCACCATGCAAATCTGGGACCCTATAATGCAAATCTAATACTTGCATTTCTTGACAGATTGCACGAGATTGTCACAGCATTAAACCAAGTGGACCAGATGCGGTACATTGTCGTTTGGGACAATGTCTCATTCCATCGGGCTGCTCTGGTCCAGAATTGGTTCCATGAGCACCCTGAATTTGAAGTCTTATACCTTCCCCCATACTCCCCCTTCCTGAATCCAATAGAAGAGTTTTTTTCAGCATGGCGGTGGAAGGTATACGACCTGCGGCCCTATGACCGTTTGCCCCTCATTCAGGCCATGGAGCAGGCCTGTGATCATATCGAAGCAGCTTCTGTGCACGGGTGGATTCGTCACACGAGGCGATTCTTCCAACGGTGCCTTGCCAATGAAGACATAGCCTGTGATGTGGATGAAATCTTATGGCCTGATCCAGCCAGACGGAGAGATGATGAATAGTTACAGTATTCTTGTTGCTTTTACAGTAGTTTTTCTTCAGAGTCAAAGTGTATGTACTTCATGCAGTAATTTTTATTTGTCTACAGATTTTATTTGTTTCATTGATTTCATTGTTGGTTGATTACTGTAACTGATTATGGTAAGAAATACTGTAAGTATTGAAATAAATACTTGAAATATTCAGTCTGCAGCATCAGTGTTGTGCAGTGCTTGGTAAGTTTATAGTAGGCCTATTTGTGTACATTCTCCTATATCTCAAACTAATCATGAAGAATGTTGTGGGTTTGTCACTATTTTTTTTTCATCTAAATTATCCCTTACATAACAATGTCTGGCCAAAAATGTAGCACATGCTATTTCCTAAAATTAGTTTTTTTACAATTGTGTTTTTTATTTATCACAGCAGTGTGAAACTGGCTGCAATAGTGTCTGATCATTGAGGACTGTGTTGGTTAAATGAAAACTAATACCATTTTCACAAATATGTGTATATGTTTTGACTGAAGTGTGTATGTTTTGACTGAAGTGTGTCATTTTGCAAACAATCTAGGAATTATGCAAATTGAGTGTGGTGTTTGGATAATTGTGATTATATTTTGAAAAAAAGAACCCGGTTTTCAAAATTGCGTGTAAACAATTGAAAAAAACTGTAAACATCCACCAATATACAAGTGTTCCATACTCATCAAAAGCTCTGTTTCTTGGCAATATCACAGCGTTATCAGATTTCAAAAAGGCTTTATGGCGAAAGCAGCACATTTGATTGTTTGAGGGTAGCACCTCACATATTTTTCCCATAGCAATGAATCGATTAGCCATCACGGCACACACAACACATTTCACAGTGAAAACAAATCAATTACCTGTTGAAGAACTTCTGCTGAGGTCATCCTAAGTGTCCAACGAAGACAATCCATGGTTCTTTTGTTAGAAAAAGTAATGTATTTTATCCATAAATCTCCATTTGGTTCGCTCGTTATAATCAGAAACGACAGCCTCCACTCCTCCATTGAAACGTGACGCAAACTCGTTCATCTTATACCTATAAACTTGTCCAAGAACAATCAAACATAGTTTTAAATGTATCCTTAGGAACACTTTTACGTATATTTACTATTATAAATCAACCGGAATATAAACTGATCGATAAAGACGGTAAAAAACTCACAGCGTGCCTTGTCGGGAGCGCGCGCTGGGTACTGTTTACATAAAAAGGTCACTTCCTGGTTTGCTCTTATTCTCTGGTCTAAAGCATCCAAAATGAAAATTTACACTGTCTCGAGACTGTTGACATCTAAAGGAAGCGATGGGTACTGCATTCATATGCCCTTATATGGTCATTTTCATGAGGGAGGGGTTCCAAATGAGCAATGTGTCAAAATCACTTTTTCCAGGACAGAAATTCCTCAGGGTTTCGCCTGCCATATGCGTTCTGTTTCACTCACAGACAAATGGTTAACACTTTTGGAAAATTCAGAGTGTTTCCTATCCAATGGTACTAAATATGTGCATATCCTATTTTCTGGGCCTGAATGGGAGGCATTTTACTTTGGGCACGCCAGGCTCTCCAAAACCGACCCCTCAGCTGCCACTCCCTAAGAAGTTAATTACATTATTTTACTCTTAGACGTGTGTATTGTTGTGAATTGTTAGATATTACTGCACTGCTGGAGCTAGGAACACAAGGCATTTCACTACACCCGCAATACCATCGGATAAATATGTGTAATGTGACCAATAAAATGTGATTTGATTTTGATGATTTGATTTGATAGGTCCATCAAGCCATTTGACATACCTCTCACGCGCTACAGTAACCTGTGGAACACGAGATAACCTTTTATAGATCAACAGAACGTTCACAACCTGTTTATTAACACTTTATGTGTAGCGTCCTGTAATACTGAGTTTGAAGTGAGACACTCTTTCCGTCATTCAGCACACATCCATAAAGACTTTATATCGCATGACGCTGTTCTTAATTTAAAGTCCGACCCCCTTTGGTCATTTATAACAGATACATAAATACCTTATGTCGTGACGTACTACTTACTATAAAGTCAAACACTTTTGATCATTCATAACACATGCATAACGTTTTTTTATTTATTGAACCTTTATTTAACTAGGCAAGTCAGTTAAGATCAAATTCTTATTTTACAATGACGGCCTACCCTGGCCAAACCCTTCCCTAACCCGGATGAAGCTGGGCCAATTGTGCACCGCCCAATGGGACTCCCGATCACAGTCGGTTGAGATACAGAGCGGGATCAAACCAGGGTATGTAGTGACGCCTCTAGCCCCGAGATGCAGTGCCTTGGACCCGCTGCGCCACTCGGGAGAATTAACACTTAGGGAATTATCTCTAACAGCTAAAACAAATAAACAATAAAGACATGTTTAAATCAAACGTTTACTTTTATTTTGACATTTTTAAAACAATACAAATACACAAAGTTTCAAAAAGTCCAACAATGTAATTACGTTGAACATTACACTGGGCTGTGAACATTACACTGGGCTGTGACCATTACACTGGGCTGTGAACATTACACTGGGCTGTGACCATTACACTGGGCTGTGAACATTACACTGGGCTGTGAACATTACACTGGGCTGTGAACATTACACTGGGCTGTGACCATTACACTGGGCTGTGACCATTACACTGGGCTGTGAACATTACACTGGGCTGTAAACATTACACTGGGCTGTGAACATTACACTGGGCTGTGACCATTACACTGGGCTGTGAACATTACACTGGGCTGTGACCATTACACTGGGCTGTGAACATTACACTGGGCTGTGAACATTACACTGGGCTGTGAACATTACACTGGGCTGTGAACATTACACTGGGCTGTGAACATTACACTGGGCTGTGAACATTACACTGGGCTGTGACCATTACACTGGGCTGTGAACATTACACTGGGCTGTGAACATTACACTGGGCTGTGAACATTACACTGGGCTGTGAACATTACACTGGGCTGTGAACATTACACTGGGCTGTGACCATTACACTGGGCTGTGAACATTACACTGGGCTGTGAACATTACACTGGGCTGTGACCATTACACTGGGCTGTGAACATTACACTGGGCTGTGAACATTACACTGGGCTGTGAACATTACACAGGGCTGTGAACATTACACTGGGCTGTGAACATTACACAGGGCTGTGAACATTACACTGGGCTGTGAACATTACACTGGGCTGTGAACATTACACTGGGCTGTGACCATTACACTGGGCTGTGACCATTACACTGGGCTGTGAACATTACACTGGGCTGTGAACATTACACTGGGCTGTGAACATTACACTGGGCTGTGAACATTACACAGGGCTGTGAACATTACACTGGGCTGTGACCATTACACTGGGCTGTGACCATTACACTGGGCTGTGAACATTACACTGGGCTGTGAACATTACACTGGGCTGTGAACATTACACTGGGCTGTGACCATTACACAGGGCTGTGAACATTACACTGGGCTGTGAACATTACACTGGGCTGTGAACATTACACTGGGCTGTGACCATTACACTGGGCTGTGAACATTACACTGGGCTGTGACCATTACACAGGGCTGTGAACATTACACTGGGCTGTGAACATTACACTGGGCTGTGAGTAGTGTAGCTGGTCCCTGAGCTGGCGGACCAATGGTTGTTGCCTCTCTTCCTGCTGGAGGTACTGCATGTTGGCTCCAACCTTAAAAGTAACAACAAAGAAAGTTATCAGGTCTGTTAGGAAATGCCTTTGTCACATCATCTGGATGAGGTCTGTGCTGCGCCAGAAACTCTAAATGGGAAGATGGGGAAACTCCATTCAATTCGTATTATTATATGCCATCTTTAATTTACAAATCTCATGAAGTGACTATGAGGCATGGCTTTATCTAGGGGAAATTGTATTTTGCTGTGCCAGCTAGCTAGCTCCATTTCGGCTAGCTAGCAATTGCTGTGAAGTCACCGAAATTATTTGTAATAATGATTGAGGTAGCTACAGTATGTGATCCAACAACACTTAACTACTACAAACTAATTTAAATTACAATAAATAAATAATGGTTTACTTACTTGTTTTTCGCAGTCCAACGGCAGCACAAGTGGGCATTTGATTTGTGAAACTCATCACATGATCAGCGTCTTGTCAGCACTAAAAAAAGAACTTCTGGGACATGGAATTTAGGAAATGTTCAAAATAAAATTCGTCACATGATAGTAGAAACGTGTAAATAACCATTCGTGATATATGAAAAATGATTGCCTTAACATTAACAATGTATATGAAATACAGATTGACTTAGAGAAATAAATATTCTGAGTACTGCAGTAAAATGTATTGTAGAGAATAGTCAGTAGGGTCTGTAGAATATATATATATATGGTGTCATTTCATGAGGCTCTGAATAATCCAGTGTGTTGCTGGCCTTTTAACTCCACCCATTCCATTGGCAGCTGAATCACATTGCATGTGCACTTCCAGCACTACTGAAAACCTGCTAACCAAACAACAGTGCAGGGCATGCTAACATTCCTAAAGAAAATAATGTGCTTTTTACTCCATACATTTTCCCTGACAACCCAAAGTACTCGTTACAATTTGAATGCTTAGCAGGACAGGAAAATTGGCACTTAACAAGAGAACACATGGTCATCCCTACTGCCTCTGATCTGGTAGACTCACTAAACACAAATGCATCTTTGTAAATAATGTCGGAGTGTTGGCAATCCCCTGGCAATCCGTAAATACATTTTTAAAAATGGTGCCGTCTGATTTGCTTAAAATAAGGAATTTAAAATTAAATATATTTGAGCAATTCCATTTACTTTTGATACTTAAGTATAGTTAAAACCAAATACTTTTAGACTTTTACTTAACTAGTATTTTACTTAGTGACTTTCACTTTTACTTAAGTAAGTTTATATTTAGGTACAGTAGGGCAAAAAAGTATTTAGTCAGCCACCAATTGTGCAAGTTCTCTCACTTAAAAAGATGAGAGAGGCCTGTAATTTTCATCATAGGTACACTTCAACTATGACAGACAAAATGAGGAAATAAAATCCAGAAAATCACAATGTAGGATTTTTTAAAAATTTATTTGCAAATTATGGTGGAAAATAAGTATTTGGTCACATACAAACAAGCAAGATTTCTGGCTCTCATAGACCTGTAACTTCTTCTTTAAGAGGCTCCTCTGTCCTCCACTCGTTACCTGTATTAATGGCACTTGTTTGAACTTGTTATCAGTATAAAAGACACCTGTCCACAACCTCAAACAGTCACACTCCAAACTCCACTATGGCCAAGACCAAAGAGCTGTCAAAGGACACCAGAAACAAAATTGTAGACCTGCACCAGGTTGGGAAGACTGAATCTGCAATAGGTAAGCAGCTTGGTTTGAAGAAATCAACTGTGGGAGCAATTATTAGGAAATGGAAGACATACAAGACCACTGATAATCTTCCTCGATCTGGGGCTCCACGTAAGATCTCACCCCGTGGGGTCAAAATGATCACAAGAACGGTGAGCAAAAATCCCAGAACCACACGGGGGGACCTAGTGAATGACCTGCAGAGAGCTGGGACCAAAGTAACAAAGCCAACCATCAGTAACACACTACGCCGCCAGGGACTCAAATCCTGCAGTGCCAGACGTGTCCCCCTGCTTAAGCCAGTACATGTTCAGGCCCGCCTGAAGTTTGCTAGAGAGCATTTGGATGATCCAGATGAGGATTGGGAGAATGTCATATGGTCAGATGAAACCAAAATAGAACTTTTTGGTAAAAACTCAACTCGTCGTGTTTGGAGGACCAAAAATGCTGAGTTGCATTAAAGAACACCATACCTACTGTGAAGCATGGGGGTGGAAACATCATGCTTTGGGGCTGTTTTTCTGCAAAGGGACCAGGACGACTGATCCGTGTAAAGGAAAGAATGAATGGGGCCATGTATCGTGAGATTTTGAGTGAAAACCTCCTTCCATCAGCAAGGGCATTGAAGATGAAACGTGGCTGGGTCTTTCAGCATGACAATGATCCCAAACACACCGCCCGGGCAACGAAGGAGTGGCTTCGTAAGAACCATTTCAAGGTCCTGGAGTGGCCTAGCCAGTCTCCAGATCTCAACCCCATAGAAAATCTTTGGAGGGAGTTGAAAGTCCGTGTTGCCCAGCGACAGCCCCAAAACATCACTGTTCTAGAGGAGATCTGCATGGAGGAATGGGCCAAAATACCAGCAACAGTGTGTGAAAACCTTGTGAAGACTTACAGAAAACGTTTGACCTCTGTCATTGCCAACAAAGGGTATATAACAAAGTATTGAGATAAACTTTTGTTATTGACCAAATACTTATTTTCCACCATAATTTGCAAATAAATTCATTAAAAATCCTACAATGTGATTTTCGGGATTTCTTTTTCTCATTTCGTCTGTCATAGTTGAAGTGTACCTATGATGAAAATTACAGGCCTATCTCATCTTTTTAAGTTGGAGAACTTGTACAATTGGTGGCTGACTAAATACTTTTTTGTCCCACTGTATCTATACCTATACCCAAGTATGACAATTGGGTTTTTCCACCACTGAGTATAGTTAGGCCCTGTCCAGAGGAAACCCTAACCCCAGTATAGTTAGGCCCTGTCCTGAAGAAACCCTAACCCCTCCTCCCCAGTATAGTTAGGCCCTGTCCTGAGGAAACCCTAACCCCTCCTCCCCAGTATAGTTAGGCCCTGTCCTGAAGAAACCCTAACCCTTTCCTCCCCAGTATAGTTAGGCCCTGTCCTGAAGAAACCCTAACCCCTCCTCCCCAGTATAGTTAGGCCCTGTCCTGAAGAAAACCTAACCCCTCCTCCCCAGTATAGTTAGGCCCTGTCCTGAAGAAACCCTAACCCCTGCTCATTAAGCACTTGTGTAGATCTGGAACAACTCGATAGGTTAAATCAACAGGTTGAATGCCATTTGAAGTAAATCACAGCTCTGTTAATAAAAGTACACTCAAGAAAAACTTTTATTAATGATAGTGACTCAGGAGCATCATGAAAAGAGATTAATTTGCCCCACCAATATTAGACTACTATACAGAAAGCCCTTACATTTTTTGAAATAAGTCAATCAAATCAATGATGAGAGAATAATCAAATGAACTGATAGCTGACATGGTGGACCAAAAGGTTGTGAGTAAAAATCCCAGGTGAGGACACGTTGAATAATAATGACTGTGTACATGCACAATGTAATCATGTGTGTCAGACATTTAAGTTGAAAAACACTGTATGTTAAAACCACTGTGTCACAATCTTCTATAGGGACAGACCAAGGTTCAGCGAGGCATCCAGTATACATGTTATATTTATTAACATAAACGATACTCACGCAACTGGGCAAAACAATGAACAGACCGAAACGAAGATCGTAACATATACCATAGACTTACAACACACAGACGCTATGCCTAAACAATAACCCACGACATACTATAGAAAACCCCAAACATATATATGGTTCTCAATTAGAGACAACGACACACAGCTGCCTCTAATTGGGAACCATTACTCCAACATAGAAATAGACAAACTAGAACCAAAATAACCCTACACCAAAACGAAACAAAAACACGCCAGCCTTAAACTCTGGCCTGGACGTGACACACTGTGTGTGTGTGTGTATACCTAACCTGATCGGTTCACCAATCAGGGCCTTGAATGGCTTGGCAACAGTAACTAAGCGTGACATGTAAATTACATAATTTTGTTGGAGGGGGAGAATGTTTCTTTGGGACCATCAGGCAACGTCCCGACAACTGATACACATCAATGTTCTTTCAAGATTCCCATGAGACGTGTCTTGATCTTACGTTCTGAGAACATGGCAACCATGTTCTGTGTATGTTTGGTGGAACATCGACGGAATGTTCTCCTAACCCTCAGAAAACTGGACAGATGGATGTTCTTGCAACTAGAACATTAATGTTGTATATTCTCTACGAACATTGTAACCACGTTCTAGATTCTGCTTGACATTAAGGGAATGTTATCCTAACATTAGAGGAAGATTACAAAAAAAACATTCTCTCGCCCTAGAATTGTTAGCTGGGTGACTCCACAGTCTACAGGTCCACAGTAATTGTGATGCATGTCTGTCCCTGTTCCATGTTGAAATATTGGTGAGTAAAGTGACAGCTAGCGTATCCAGATTAGCATCGCTAATCGCCAAGAAAGCAAAATATACATTGAGATCCGCGGCCATGATTAGCTAGCGGTCTGAAAACACACAAAGGATGTGTGAATTGGCTCGTTAACAGTAAATTGACGTTTTCATTCCTGAATGGTGAACTGATCTAAGGAACAACAACTGATTAAACGAGGCAGGCGGAGGAGGGCGAGGTATGGAGGGATTGAGATGAGGGGCATTAGTTAAGAAAACAGAGCCGTGGACTGGGAGCGACAGGGCCTTGGCGGCCTTAGCTTATCAGGGTACAGTGAGCTGGGTGCCGTGAATTCACAGGAAATCACAGAGGCGTGTGCGCTGAAATAATCAGCCGATTGTTTATTTGTTCAGGCCACTGGCGCGAAGCCTTTATCTGCCTTACCGCAACCTCCCAAAGTCTCCCTATTCTGAATGAACGTACTGGAACACTCCAACACACACACACACACATATACACACACACTCCGTGTGGAAACTAAATGGTGATCACTGATTTACCAAGAAATGGAGTACGTACGGGCATTAAAGTATTTTCTTCCCAGTTACGACATCGCCCAGGATGGCTTGACTGGTCGAGGTAACTCACGCCCTCATATGACAGCCTAAACATCTGTCAAACCCGTCAGTTTCTAATGGTCCTGAATGAAGGTCCATAGTGGAAAGTTAGACCATGGAAAAACACCTTCAAGCCCTCTGGGAATCTGATTGGCTGAATTGGTTGATCTCTTGATCCTGTACATGACAGGATAATTAGCTTTTAGAGTGACAGTATGACGGTATGATTACTATGAGTGGTTAACATACATTAACACATTTTTGAATAATTTTGTAAAAAATTATTTAACTAGGCAAGTCAGTTAAGATCAAATTCTTATTTACAATGACAGCCTAATGGTGAACAGTGGGTTAACTGACTTGTTCAGGGGCAGAACGACAGATTTTTACCTTGTTAGCTCTGGGATTCGATCAAGCAACCTTTCGGTTACTGGCCCAACGCGCTAACCACTAGGCTACCTGCCGGCCCACTGGGCTACCTGCCGGCCCACTAGGCTACCTGACGGCCCACTAGGCTACCTGACACTGATATCAAGTAAATATAGTAAGCATCTGTATGTAAGCAATGATGGGACCATGAAATGTAGAACAGCATGACAGCAGCCTGGTCCATTAATTTGCTGCTGTGCTCCACTGGCTGATTCAATTACGCGGCTGTATAAATGACCCACAGCCACAGCAGGACAGCGGATTACACGGTCAATGTCCCGGCGAGATATTGTTACCATGCCATGGAAGACACAGCAGATACACAGCTGCTACCAGCAGGACATGGAAGCGTGAAACAGCCAAAAACAATGCAAAGTTGATAATACACTTTTATTAGCTGAATCGGTATTGTCCGCTAGTAAACACGTTTTTAGGGTCATATGGTATCATTTTTGCAGTATGCCAACTCCTGGTGTTTTTCCACCTCCCATTCTGAGTGGAGGTTTTGAATGATAGGATAAATAACAAGACTTCCTGATTGAGTCTGTGTCTTAAACGTTGGCCAGGGTTACGACTTCCTGATTGAGTCCCTGTCTTAACTGTTGGCCAGGGTTACGACTTCCTGATTGAGTCCCTGTCTTAACTGTTGGCCAGGGTTAAGACTTCCTGATTGAGTCTCTGTCTTAACCGTTGGACAGGGTCAGCTACTGGACCAGATGTGAACTTGAGCTGTGAATGTATCATAGTGGCAGTCTTCATTTAGATTTCCATTGTGACTAAGTCTGTCATTTGACCATATTAAAACAACGGTCAGTATGAGCTGTGCCACGCCATAACAGGTCCCCAGTGGATCTAAACACAACAGTTCCATATCGCGGGAATGTACACAGACTCACATGCTGTTGAGAGTTTTTTTTTTCCCCAGCCAGTCCGACACAGTCACACACAAACCAACCCCAAATCACTAGCAGGCATTGTTATAGCCATGAATGCCTCTCTTTATATTATGGCTTTACTCCCATGCACACTAAGAGGAAAAGAAAATGTGTTGGCAAACTATAGATGACAAGTGAAGAAACAGGCTACAGCTTGACTTTAGCCTTTAATTAAGCGTGAACTTAGCACAGTTCCCAAGGAAACATAAATAAGTTGCCGTGCCACCGCCAACTCTGGACGCTTGCTGAGTGAGAGAAAGTAAACAAAGACTGATGGCCTTAAAACGCTAGATTGAGCAGTGGCTGACTGCGTTTACGTATCAGGGTGCATAGGACATAAAGCTGGTGTGGAGGTGTTTATATTTGTTGAGCCATTGAAAGGCGTGCTTGATGACAGAAGGCACTTGAAGGCTCCAGCGTGACTCGTGTATTTAGAGTTCGTGACCTTGGTGTTGGTGGATTTATTTAATTTGTTTAATCAGCTCCTCTGGTCAGCTTCTTATCCCCATTATGGCATGCCTTACCCCCTAACCTTCTTCACCTCATACGTACTCTCTTGACCCCAGCATACGTACTCTCTCGACCCCAGCATACATACTCTCTCCACCCCAACATACGTACTCTCTCCACCCCAACATACGTACTCTCTCCACCCCAGCATACGTACTCTCTCCACCCCAGCATACGTACTCTCTCCACCCCAGCATACGTACTCTCTCCACCCCAACATACGTACTCTCTCCACCCCAACATACGTACTCTCTCCACCCCAACATACGTACTCTCTCCACCCCAACATACGTACTCTCTCCACCCCAACATACGTACTCTCTCCACCCCAACATACGTACTCTCTTCACCCCATACATACTCTCTCCACCCCAACATACGTACTCTCTCCACCCCAACATACGTACTCTCTCCACCCCAACATACGTACTCTCTCCACCCCAGCATACGTACTCTCTCCACCCCAACATACGTACTCTCTCCACCCCAACATACGTACTCTCTCCACCCCAACATACGTACTCTCTCCACCACCAACATACGTACTCTCTTCACCCCAACATACGTACTCTCTCCACCCCAGCATACGTACTCTCTCCACCCCAGCATACGTACTCTCTCCACCCCAATATCTGTACTCTCTCCACCCCAACATACGTACTCTCTCCACCCCAACATACGTACTCTCTCCACCCCAACATACGTACTCTCTCCACCCCAACATACGTACTCTCTCCACCCCAACATACGTGCTCTCTCCACCCCAGCATACGACTCTCTCCACCCCAACATACGACTCTCTCCACCCCAACATACGTTACTCTCTCCACCCCAACATACGTACTCTCTCCACCCCAACATACGACTCTCTTCACCCCAACATACGTGCTCTCTCCACCCCAACATACGACTCTCTCCACCCCAACATACGTGATCTCTCCACCCCAACATACGTACTCTCTCCACCCCAACATACGATTCTCTCCACCCCAACATACGTGCTCTCTCCACCCCAACATACTCTCTCTCCACCCCAACATACGTACTCTCTCCACCCCAACATACGATCTCTCCACCCCAACATACGTACTCTCTCCACCCCAACATACGTACTCTCTCCACCCCAACATACGTGCTCTCTCCACCCCAACATACGTACTCTCTCCACCCCCAACATACGTACTCTCTCCACCCCAACATACGATCTCTCCACCCCAACATACGTACTCTCTCCACCCCAACATACGTACTCTCTCCACCCCAACATACGTACTCTCTCCACCCCAACACACGTACTCTCTCCACCCCAACACACGTACTCTCTCCACCCCAACACACGTACTCTCTCCACCCCAACATACGTACTCTCTCCACCCCAACATACGTACTCTCTCCACCCCAACATACGTACTCTCTCCACCCCAACATACGTACTCTCTCCACCCCAACATACGTACTCTCTCCACCCCAACATACGTACTCTCTCCACCCCAACATACGTACTCTCTCCACCCCAACACACGTACTCTCTCCACCCCAACACACGTACTCTCTCCACCCCAACATACGTACTCTCTCCACCCCAACATACGTACTCTCTCCACCCCAACATACGTACTCTCTCCACCCCAACATACGTACTCTCTCACCCCTCCTCTCCCCTCCACACCCCTCCTCTCCTATAATAGTCTTTCCTCCTCACCTCTCCTCATCCCTCCTCTCTCCTCCTCTCCCCTCCTCTCCTATCACAGTAAGTCCTCCTCTCCCCTCCTCTCCTATCATAGTCTCTCCTTCTCTACCTTCCTCTCCTATCATAGTCTCCCCTCCTCACCCCTCCTCAGCTCTCCTCTCCTATCATAGTCTCCCCTCCTCACCCCTCCTCACCTCTCCTCTCCTATCATAGTCTCTCCTCCTCTCCCCTCCTCTCCTATTATAGTCTCTCCTCCTCTCTCCTCCTCTCCTATCCTAGTCTCTCCTCCTCTCCCCTCCTCTCCCTTCCTCTCCTATCATAGTCTCTCCTCCTCTCTCCTCCTCTCCTATCCTAGTCTCTCCTCCTCTCCCCTCCTCTCCCCTCCTCTCCTATCGTAGTCTCTCCTCCTCTCCCCTCCTCTCCCCTCCTCTCCTATCCTAGTCTCTCCTCCTCTCCCCTCCTCTCCCCTCCTCTCCCCTCCTCTCCTATCATAGTCTCTCCTCCTCTCCCCTCCTCTCTCCTCCTCTATCAGTCTCTCCTCAACACCCCTCCTCTCCTCTCCTATCATAGTCCCTCCTCCTCTTACCTCCTCTGCTATCATAGTTTCTCCTTCTCTCCCCTCCTCTCTCCTCCTGTCCTATCAGTCTCTTCTCCTCACACCTCCTCTCCCCTCCTCTCCTATCATCGTTTCTCCTCCTCTCCCCTCCTCTCCCCTCCTCTCCTATCATAGTCTCTCCTCCTCTCCCCTCCTCTCCTATCATAGTCTCTCCTCCTCTCCCCTCCTCTCCCCTCCTCTCCTATCATAGTCTCTCCTCCTCTCCACTCCTCTCTCCTCCTCTCCTATCATAGTCTCTCCTCCTCACCCCTCCTCTCCCCTCCTCTCCCCTCCTCTCCTATCATAGTCTCTCCTCCTCTCCACTCCTCTCTCCTCCTCTCCTATCATAGTCTCTCCTCCTCTCCCCTCCTCTCCTATCATAGTCTCTCCTCCTCTCCCCTCCTCTCCCCTCCTCTCCTATCATAGTCTCTCCTCCTCTCCACTCCTCTCTCCTCCTCTCCTATCATAGTCTCTCCTCTTCTCCCCTCTCTCCTCTTCTCCTATCAGTCTCTCCTCCTCACCCCTCTTCACTCCTCCTCTCCTATCAGTCTCTCCTCCTCTCCCCTCCTCTCTCGTCCTCTCCTTTCCTCTCATATCATAGTCTCTCCTCCTCTCCCCTCCTCCCCTATCATAGTCTCTCCTCCTAACCCCTCCTCTCTCGTCCTCTCCTTTCCTCTCATATCATAGTCTCTCCTTCTCTCCCCTCCTCTCCTATCATAGTCTCTCCTCCTTACCCCTCATCACCCATCCTCTCCTATCAGAGTCTCTCCTCCTCTCCCCTCCTCTCCCCTCCACTCCTAGTCTCTCCTCCTCTCCCCTCTTCTCCTATCATAGTCTCTCCTCCTCACCCCTCCTCTCCTCACCTCTCCTATCGTAGTCTCTCCTCCTATCCCCTCCTCTCCTATCGTAGTCTCTCCTCCTCACCCCTCATCTCCCCTCATCACCCATCCTCTCCTATCAGAGTCTCTCCTCCTCTCCCCTCCTCTCCTAGTCTCTCCTCCTCTCTTCTCCTCTCTCCTCCTCTCCCCTCTTCTCCTATCATAGTCTCTCCTCCTCACCCCTCCTCTCCTCACCTCTCCTATCATAGTCTCTCCTCCTATCCCCTCCTCTCCTATCAGTCTCTCCTCCTCTATCCTCCTCTCTCCTGCTCTCCTATCAGTCTCTCCTTCTCACCCCTCCTCTCCCCTCCTCTCCGATCAGAGTCTCTCCTCCTCACCCCTTCTCTCCCCTCCTCTCCTATCGTAGTCTCTCCTCCTCACCCCTCCTCTCCCCTCATCACCCATCCTCTCCTATCAGAGTCTCTCCTCCTCTCCCCTCCTCTCCTAGTCTCTCCTCCTAACCTTTCCTCTCTCCTCCTCTCTCCTCTCCTCTGCTAACATAGTCTCTCCTTCTCTCCCCTCCTCTCCTATCAGTCTCTCCTCCTCACCCCACCTCTCCCCTCCTCCTCTCCCCTCCTCTGCTATCAGTCTCTCCTTCTCTCCCCTCCTCTCCTATCAGTCTTTCCTCCTCACCCCTCCTCTCCCCTCATAGTCTACTGTACCCACACATAGTACATATAATGAGGTAGTTGAAAGGGGGAACTGCCTTTACTTTGACACACACACAAACACACACTCACACACACACACACAAACCAAAAAGCATTAGGTGGTGACAAGAGAAGAATCCCTTTACTTTGGCAGCATTAAGGGAAACCCTCTCTCAACAGCGTTGGGGAATTCTAGAGCTGGAACAGACCCAGGAGGAGGAGCCAATCCATCCCTCTCTGAATTCTAGAGCTGGAAAAGACCCAGGAGGAGGAGCCAATGCATCCCTCTCTGAATTCTAGAGCTGGAAAAGACCCAGGAGGAGGAGCCAATCCATCCCTCTCTGAATTCTAGAGCTGGAAAAGACCCAGGAGGAGGAGCCAATCCATCCCTCTCTGAATTCTAGAGCTGGAAAAGACCCAGGAGGAGGAGCCTATCCATCCCTCTCTGAATTCTAGAGCTGGAACAGACCCAAGAGGAGGAGCCTATCCATCCCTCTCTACACATGTGTTGTGAATGCGCCGTGATTGACCCACTCTGCATCCCAAATGGCACCCTATTCCCTATATAGTGTACGACTTTTGACCAAGGCCCATAGTGAACGATATAGGCAATAGGGGTGCATTTTTGACGCAGACACTGTAACGTGATAAAACATTCACATAAAATGACTGTAAATCAGATAAACATGAGAAAGATGTAATAGAAGACGTGATGTTATCTACCTCAGGGAAAATCCATGACAAAACTCACTTCTATGTCAGGGGAAAGCCATGACAAAACTCACGTGTTTCAAAGGGGGAAGCCATGACAGAATGTACGTGTTTCACGGGGGAAAGCCATGACAATCCTCACGTGTTTCACAGGGGAAACCCATTACAAAACTCATGTGTTTCACAGGGGAAAGCCATGACAAAACTCACGTGTTTCACAGGGGAAACCCATGACAAAAACACATGTGTTTCACAGGGGAAAGTCATGACAAAACACAGTTATATCACAGGGGAAAGCCATGACAAAACCCACTTGTTTCACAGGGGAAACCCATGACAAAACTCACGTTTCAAAGGGGGAAAGCCATGACAATCCTCACGTGTTTCAGCGGGAAAAGCAAGTACAAAACGTACGTGTTTCACAGGGGAAAGCCATGACAAAACTCACGTGTTTCACAGGGGAAAGCCATGACAAAACTAACGTGCTTCAAAGGGGGAAGCCATGGCAAAACCTACGTGTTACACAGGGGAAACCCATGACAAAAAGTACGTGTTTCACAGGGGAAAGCCATGACAAAACTCACGTGTTTCACAGGGGAAAGCCATGACAATCCTCACATGTGTTTCACAGGGGAAATCCATTACAAAACTCACTTCTATCTCAAGGGAAAGCCATGACAAAAACTGTTCTACAGGGGAAAGTCATGACAAAACACACTTATATCACAGTGGAAACCTATGACAAACCCCACTTGTTTCACAGGGGAAACTAATGACAAAACTCAAGTGTTTCACAGGGGAAAGCCATGACAAAAACACATGTGTTTCACAGGGGAAACCCATTACAAAACTTACTTCTATCTCAAGGGAAAGCCCATGACAAAAGGTGCGTGTTTCACAGGGGAAAGCCATGACAAAACCTACGTGTTTCACAGGGGAAAGCCATGACAAAATGTACGTGTTTCACAGGGGAAACTCATGACAAAACGTATGTGTTTCACAGGTGAAAGCCATGACAAAACCCCACTTGTTTCACAGGGGAAACCCATGACAAAACTCATGTGTTTCACAGGGAAAACCCATGACAAAACCCCACTTGTTTCACAGGGGAAAGCCATGACAAAAACACATGTGTTTCACAGGGGAAATCCATTACAAAACTTACTTCTATCTCAAGGGAAAGCCCATGACAAAAACGCACGTGTTCTACAGGGGAAGGTCATGACAAAACACACTTGTTTCACAGGGGAAACCAATGACAAAACTCACATGTTTCACAGGGGAAAGCCATGACAAAATGTACGTGTTTCACAGGGGAAAGCCATGACAATCCTCACTTGTTTCACAGGGGAAAGCCATGACAATCCTCACTTGTTTCACAGGGGAAAGCCATGACAATCCTCACGTGTTTCACAGGGGAAAGCCATGACAAAACGAACGTGTTTCAAAGGGGGAAGCCATGACAAAACGTACTTCTATCTCAAGGGAAAGCCATGACAAAAACTCACGTGTTCTACAGGGGAAGGTCATGACAAAACTCACGTGTTTCACAGGGGAAAGCCATGACAAAAACACATGTGTTGCACAGGGGAAATCCATTACAAAACTCACTTCTATCTCAAGGGAAAGCCATGACAAAACTCATGTGTTCTACAGGGGAAAGTCATGACAAAACACACTTATATCACAGTGGAAACCCATGACAAACCCCACTTGTTTCACAGGGAAAACCCATGACAAAACTCACATGTTTCACAGGGGAAAGCCATGACAAAACTAGCATGTTTCACAGGGGAAAGCCATGACAAAATGTACGCGTTTCACAGGGGAAAGCCATGACAAAATGTACGTGTTTCACAGGGGAAAGCCATGACAATCCTCACGTGTTTCACAGGGGAAGGCCAGTACAAAACCTATGTGTTTCACAGGGGAAACTCATGACATAACTCACGTGTTTCACATGGGAAAGCCATGACAAAACTCACCTGTTTCACAGGGAAAACCCATGACAAAAACACATGTGTTTCACAGGGGAAATCAATTACAAAACTCACTTCTATCTCAGGGGAAAGCCATGACAAAACGTACGTGTTTCACAGGGGAAAGCCATGACAAAACTAACGTGTTTCAGAGGGGGAAGCCATGACAAAACTAACATATCACAGTGGAAACCCGTGACAAAACGTACGTGTTTCACAGGGGAAAGCCATGACAAAACTCACGTGTTTCACAGGAGGGAAGCCATGACAAAACTCACGTTTTTCACAGGGGAAATCCATTACACAACTCACTTCTATCTCAAGGGAAAGCCATGACAAAAACTCATGTGTTCTACAGGGGAAAGTCATGACAAAACACACTTCCTTCACAGGGGATACCCATGACTAAACACACTTGCTTCACAGGGGAAACCCATGTCTAAACACACTTGTTTCTCATCATATTCGTAATTCAAAGCCTCACATGTGTTGATAACTTCTGAAACCAAAACGCTTCAAGTGAACCTTCGGTTGCAATTTCAGTAATTCTAACTAGGGGCCTACACGTGTGTCTGCCAAGCTTCAACTCTCCCATGCAGGAACAAATGAGAACAATGTGTATCTCTAAGTTTGATATCAATATGGGATTATATTGCCTAGTTAAATAAATGTTAAATTAAATGTTTTATTTATTTTATATCTGAGCCAGTAAAGAACACACACACACACACACACATACACACACACACAAACAGAAACACACACACACAAAAGGAAAGGACACAACTCTATCCAATACGAGGTCTGCGTCCCACCACACCATCTTCACATGGTGATGTTGGCCCCACGTTGTCCAGGTACTTGGATGGTTGTCTGCTGGCCAATGAAATTCCGACCTGTCCTCCTTGTCTTGGCCAGATTGAAGCCTGCGTCATCCAAAAAGAGTCATTTGTGATAATTTTCGTCAGCATCCTGCTCCATCACCCTCTAAAAAGACATTTTGGAAAGAGAATTACTTATTACAATGATGTAGAATTTTGGGGGGAATATTTCACAACAGGCATCTTGAAACTGAACATACCTGAACATACTCAGTCCTCAGTCGCTTCACTCTGTCTGCATTTCTTTCACAAGGCACACAGTATAGCTGTTTTAGAGACACTTGGTGCCTTTTCAGCATGCGGGCAATAGTTGGCAAACTTATGGCTTCCACATTGTTGAACATGTCGTCATTGTCCAAGACGTGCTGCCGAATTTCTGTAAGGCGTATATCATTTCTGGCCCAAACCAAATTGACCACAGCCCGCTCTTGATGCTCAGTCAGAATTTTGCCTCTGACTCCCCTATTTGGCCTAGTCTCAATTCTGCAGGGAAAACTACAGCAAGAATACATTTAGTCACATCACCTTCTCTGTGGTACACATTGGCATGCAGTCATTTGACAATTGAGAGTAGCCTAATGTTTAGTGCATTGCTGAAGACTTACCGGTTCTCATTGTGGAAAGTTCTGATGATTGAGACCACGGTTGATCTTCTGTGATTTGGTTGAATCCTTGTAGCTGCCTCAGTCATTGTCATGCCATGATATACGACATGGTCTACAACTATTGCTTGGGTTTCATCGGATACTCTTTGCTGTTGCTGCCGCTGTCTTGGTCCGTGGCCTTGTCCTCTACCACGTCCCCCCACACCTCTAAAACGAGGCCCACGACCACCTCTCAGAAGGGGTGCTTGTCCTCTGACATTCCTTTGACCACCACGTCTTCCTCGTCTTCCTCCTCCCACTGCCTGACCTCTATTGTGACCTGGATCACCTGCCGGCTCCATGTTATCGCTATGTTGTTGTAGGTGGACCACTCATTTCACTATATACTCGTACCACAATGTGAAATCAATCATCAGTAACGATGATTGAAAAGCAATTACAAGGGCCTGCATACATACACTCACCGGCCACTTTATTAGGTACACCTGCTTGTTAACGCAAATAACCTGCACCTTCAAACAGTGAATCATGCGGCTGCCTACAACTCAATATATAGAGTATTTAGAGTAGAGAGCTTTCGTTGTTGGTCAACCAAACATTAGAACGAGCAAGATGCGTAATCTAAGCAACATTAACCGATTGTTGGTGCCACACATGGTGGTTCCAGCATTTCAGAAACAGCTGCCCTTCCTAGGATTTTTACGCACTACAGTCTCTAGAGTTTACAGAGAATGGTGCGATAAACAAAACACATTCAGTGAGCGGCAGTTCTGTGGGCAAAAACGCCTTGTTAATAAGAGAGGTCAGAGGAGAATGTCCAGACTCATTCAAACTAACAGAAAGGCCACAAATGCTCAAATAACAGCTGTTTAAAACAGTGGTGTGCAGAAGGGCATCTCTTAAAGTTCAACACCGTGATTAATCAATTGATAGTCTCTCTATAGTCATGGTTTAAATGTTTTGAAATCTCACAGTATACATTTTTCTGTAGATTTCGATAACGTCACTGCAGGCAAATGGGGGTCCTACCCAGTACTAGATAGGTGTACCTAATAAAGTGGCCAGTGAGTGTACAGTAATGTGAAATCTGAAAACATGGTCTGGAAAAGCGGTAATTGAGACCATAGAAACAGTGTCTGATAAAGAATGATTGCCACGACTTCCGCCGAAGGAGGTGCCTCTCCTTGTTCGGGCGGCGTTTCGGCGGTCGACGTCACTGCTCTTCTAGCCATCATCGATCCACTTTTCATTTTCCATTTGTTTTGTCTTGTTTCCCCACACACCTGGTTGTCATTCCCTTATTACTTGTCGTTTATTTAACCCTCTGGTTCCCCCATGTCTGTGTGTGTAATTGTTTATTCGGTGGTAGGGTTCCGGCTGGTTTGCGCCTTATTTCGTATCGTTGTACTTGTTGCTGCCGCACTTGTTTTCTGTGGGCATTTGTTTTGTGACGCTATTGCGTTCGTTGGTTTACTGTGCCTCAGTAAAGTGCTTTTGTCCACTCATCTCTGCTCTCCTGCGCCTGACTCTCACGCACCAGCTACACACACCGCCTTGACAAGGATGATGAAATATTACATCCATAGATAATGTAGTCCAATTGGTTCATGTTCCACGGTAATTGGTGTCAATGAATCTCGTTATCCTGAAACTTTCACGATCTAAACATGGAAGGTAGCCTAGTGGTTAGAGCATTGGACTTGTAACCGGAGGGTCGCAAGTTCAAATCCCTGAGCTGACAAGGTAAAAATATGTCGTTCTGCCCCTGAACAAGGCAGTTAACTCACTGTTCCCCGGGTGCCGAAGACATGGATGTTGATTAAGGCAGCCCCCCGCACCTCTCGGAAGACATGCGGAAGACACATTTCAGTTGAAGACATTTGGTTGTACAACTGACTAATAATGGTGACTATATTGTTTGTCAGTTTCCAGAAAACGATGCATTAAGAGTAATGCAACAGTTACTTATCATTTGAGCAGTTGTATCAATTGATAGTTAGATCAATGTAATGAAATGAATAGACAGTCATCTCAGATGTAATGTGTGAATTGCATTTTGAAATGGTAATACCTTGACAAGTTGTGTCATTTTGAACAGGTGATTTTAGTTCAATGAACAAATGATCTTAGCTTTATGTTTATTGTATCCAAGCAATTGGAAAAAAAGTGTTAGAGTTTTGAAAAACGTGCATTTTCATCATCGGTTGTGAGTTTTGTGTCTAGAGTTTAGAAAAATGACATCTAGGTTCTGAAATTAGTGGCAAAGTGGTTGTAAAAAACTGTAATTTTACCGACACAAAAAGATCCCAACTTGTCTAGCGTATTTTGTTTTGCCGACACTTGGAAAGTTTACAAAACAAATGTATTTCAGACCTGTCATGACATTTTTTATCCAACAAGTACTTACTTACAAAGTTGGATGGAAACTGATTACAGTCACAGCTACTTCTCCCCAAATCTCCCCTCCAATCATTCTCAGTGTATGTATGTGTGTGAGTATTAATGTGTGTGTGTGTGTGTGTGTGTGTGTGTGTGTGTGTGTGTGTGTGTGTGTGTGTGTGTGTGTGAGAGAGAGTGCGTGCATGCGTGCGTGTGTGTGTGCACCTTTGTTGAGCGGAGCTGGGATAGCCGTGCTGGCTGGTTTGTTTGTACTGTGGTGCCCTCGTCAAAACCCTGTGCTTATTGGTTACAGACGGAGACAGATGTAATGTAACCGAACTAGGCCTGTGTCCCAAGTGGCACCCTATTCCCTATATAGTGTACTACTGTTGACCATGGCCCATAGTGCCCTGGTCAACATTAGTGCACTATATAGTGAATAGTGTACCATTTGGGACGTAGCCTAAAACTAGAATCTCCCTCCAAGCGGATACAGCTGCCCTACCTAGCCCAGGATACACAATCTGTCAGAATCAGTTACAAACAATAGCTGTAAACACTTTTATTTTTATTTTATTTCAGCAAATGACCATCTGCTTTCTATCTATGCATACACTCCTGCAAAACACAACACCTCCGTCCGACGGTAAGGAAAGCTCCTGAGAAAGACAAGAGTGAAAATGAAGGTAGAGTTTTGATCGCATACTGTTTGGAAACGATATTCAGCTCTGTTTTGAGTGTTTCTCGTTTACCGAGGTCAATGACCGATGAGCTGCTGTTAGTCGGTTCCAGAAAGAAGTCTTGAAAAGAAAGTAAACGCCAGTCCACTAACTGTGGTTAACTGTATACAACAAGCTGTCTTCTCCTCCTCAGGTCAGTGGAACAGGAAGCCATCATGTTTCAGTGGAACGGGAAGTCACCTTGTTTCAGTGGAACGGGAAGTCACCTTGTTTCAGTGGAACGGGAAGTCACCTTGTTTCAGTGGAACGGGAAGTCACCTTGTTTCAGTGGAACGGGAAGTCACCTTGTTTCAGTGGAACGAGAAGTCACCTTGTTTCAGTGGAAAGGGAAGTCACCTTGTTTCAGTGGAACGGGAAGTCACCTTGTTTCAGTGGAACGGGAAGTCACCTTGTTTCAGTGGAACAGGAAGTCACCTTGTTTCAGTGGAAAGGGAAGTCACCTTGTTTCAGTGGAACGGGAAGTCACCTCGTTTCAGTGGAACGGGAAGTCACCTTGTTTCAGTGGAACGGGAAGTCACCTTGTTTCAGTGGAACGGGAAGTCACCTTGTTTCAGTGGAAAGGGAAGTCACCTTGTTTCAGTGGAACGGGAAGACACCTTGTTTCAGTGGAATGGGAAGTCATCTTGTTTCAGTGGAACGGGAAGTCACCTTGTTTCAGTGGAAAGGGAAGTCACCTTGTTTCAGTGGAACGGGAAGTCACCTTGTTTCAGTGGAACGGGAAGTCACCTTGTTTCAGTGGAACGGGAAGTCACGTTGTTTCAGTGGAACGGGAAGACACCTTGTTTCAGTGGAAAGGGAAGTCACCTTGTTTCAGTGGAACGGGAAGTCACCTTGTTTCAGTGGAAAGGGAAGTCACCTTGTTTCAGTGGAACGGGAAGTCACCTTGTTTCAGTGGAACGGGAAGTCACCTTGTTTCAGTGGAACGGGAAGTCACCTTGTTTCAGTGGAACGGGAAGTCACCTTGTTTCAGCGGGACGGGAAGTCACCTTGTTTCAGTGGAACGGGAAGTCACCTTGTTTCAGTGGAAAGGGAAGTCACCTTGTTTCAGTGGAAAGGGAAGTCACCTTGTTTCAGTGGAACGAGAAGTCACCTTGTTTCAGTGGAAAGGGAAGTCACCTTGTTTCAGTGGAACGGGAAGTCACCTTGTTTCAGTGGAACGGGAAGTCACCTTGTTTCAGTGGAACAGGAAGTCACCTTGTTTCAGTTTGATTTGAGCGTAACACAACTGACTCATGTTTTTGTGTTTGCTGCTCCCAAGCATGATCTTTCTCATTGATACTTTCTCTTTAACTTCCTCTTTCTATTCAAAGTAATATGAAGTCTCCAACACGCCTCAAGACGGATTTAGCCCGCTGAGCTGAAATGTTTCAGTTGAGATGTACTGTACATTTAACATGGAATTTATGTAAGGCAGAACAGATACAATTCCTTCAGAAAGTATTTTACTTGTTCCACATTTTGTTGTGTTACAGCCTGAATAAAACATGTATTAATAACTTCTTAGGGCTACTGCGACAACATCCGGTAAAATGCAGAGCGCCAAATTCAAATTACAAAAATAGTAATATTAAACATTCATGAAAATACAAGTGTTGCACACCATTCAAAAGTTTAGAATCTTGGTAATCTCACAGCGTTGTCAGATTTCAATAAGGTTTTACCGCGAAAGCATAGCATTTGATTGTCTGAGGACAGCGCCCGCATACATATTCAATTAGCATAATAACATAACCAGCACGGGTGTCACAAAACAAAAAAATAGCGATAAAATAAATTGCTTACCTTTGAAGATCTTCCTCTGATGGCAATTCAAAGGGTCCCAGCTACACAATAAATGGTTCTTTTGTTTGATAAAGTCCCTCATTATATCCCAAAAGCTCTGTTTGTTTGGTGTGTTTTGTTCAGTAATCCACCGTTCCACTCGTTCAATATAAAAGACAAAGAAAACGTAAAAAAGTTACCTATAAACTTTGTCCAAACAACTCAAACAACGTTTCTAATTAATCCTCAGGTACCCTATTATGTATATAAATGATAATATTTCAGACGGATAATAACCTGGTTGATAGAAAAGGAAAAAACCGAGACGCGCGCTCTCTGTCACACGCGTTAAACAGTATAGTCCACTCCTGAGTCCACTTGTAAAAACAACTCTTACTCCTTGGTTTTTCAAAAAACAATCCTGCAACCTTGTCTAAAGACTGTTGACATCTAGTGGAAGCCATAGGAACTGCAATCTGGGATCCCCCAATATGGGATCCCCCAGCATGTCAATGGAAAAAGTGTGACATCACAAAATCCCAATTTCCGGATGGATTTTCCTTGGGTTTTCGCCTGCCAAATCAGTTCTGTTATACTCACAGACATTATTTTAACAGTTTTGCTTCAGAGTGTTTTCTATCCAATACTACTAATTATGTGCATATCCTAGTTTCTGGGCCTGAGTAACAGGCATTGTACTTTGGGCACGCCAGACTCTCCGATCTTCCGGACACTGCCCCCTAGCCCAAACAGGTTTTAAATTGAGATTTTGTGTCACTGGCCTACACAAAATACCACAATGTCAAAGTGGAATTATGTTTTTAGAAATTGCTACAAATTAATAAAAAATGAAAAGCTGAAATGTCTTGAGTCAATAGGTATTCAACCACTTTTTTAAGGAAAGCCTAAATAAATTCAGGAATAAAAATGTGCTTAACAAGTCACATAAGTTGCATGGACTTGGTCTGTGTGCATTATATTGTTTAACATGACTTTTGAATGACTACCTCATCTCTGTACCTCATGCATACAAAGGTCCCTCAGTCAAGCAGTGAATTTGAAACACAGATTAAACCACAAAGATCAGTGAGTTTTTCCAATGTCTGGCAAAGAAGAGCAACTATTGGTAGATGAGTAAAAAACCAAAAAAAAAACAGACATTGAATATCACTTTGTGCATGGTGAAGTTATTAATTACACTTTCTAGTACTGTAAATACCACAGGTCCTCCTCTGTTACTGTAAATACCACAGGTCTTCTTCTGCTACTGTAAATACCACAGGTCCTCCTCTGCTACTGTAAATACCACAAGTCCTCCTCTGCTACTGTAAATACCACAGTTCCTCCTCTGTTACTGTAAATACCACAGGTCATCCTCTGGTACTGTAAATACCACAGGTTCTCCTCTGTTACTGTAAATACCACAGGTCCTCCTCTGCTACTGTAAATACCACAGGTCCTCCTCTGTTACTGTAAATACCACAGGTCCTCCTCTGCTACTGTAAATACCACAGGTCCTCCTCTGTTACTGTAAATACCACAGGTCCTCCTCTGGTACTGTAAATACCACAGGTCCTCCTCTGGTACTGTATATACCACAGGTCCTCCTCTGGTACTGTAAATACCACAGGTCCTCCTATGGTACTGTAAATACCACAGGTCCTCCTCTGCTACTGTAAATACCACAGGTCATCCTCTGGTACTGTAAATACCACAGGTGGAATACATCAGGCATTTAGAGTACAGCGTTACACAGCTAATGATTCCCTGAGGGCTAACAAAGACTGTTTTAGTGGATTTACTGCAGAGATTATGCATTGCGGATTAAGCTGGACTACCTCCTGAGATTTATACGGCAAATACATTAGGGTTGCATGATCCAATGTTCCCTCTAAACTGCCACGTGCACACATGCAGTAGCCCAAAGACCACTAGGCTACCTGCCGCCCCCCTAGGCTACCTGCCGCCCCCCTAGGTGATCCTATTGGTCTATATAGTGGTCCTGTTGGTCTATATAGTGGTCCTATTGGTCTATATAGTGTTCCTGTTGGTCTATTTAATGGTCCTATTGGTCTATATAATGGTCCTATTGGTCTATATAGTGACCCTATTGGTATATGTAGTGGTCCTGTTGGTCTATATAATGGTCCTATTGGTCTATATAGTGGTCCTGTTGATCAATATAATGATCCTATTGGCTTTTATCAGTGATTGTCAACTAGATTCATCGGACAGACAATTTTTTTCTTAAGCAGGTGGTCAGAACATAATTGCAAATCATTTGTTGAAGCAAATTGACCACAAGATGCCCAAACAGAGAGAATATGATTAAAACATAATCATTTCAAACCTTGCTTACATTTGTTTCAGATCACATGTACAGTATCTCTCTATTATGAATGGGATTACTTCGGAACAGATTCCCCAACATTTAAATCACTTGGAACTGATTTACTGGTGTTTTTACAGTCTTTTATGTGTAACAATATATATTCAAATGAAATTACCCGTGGGCCGCCAGTTGGGGAACCTTGAGTCTATACAATGGATAGTTAATGGAAGCTGCTCTAGAAGACATGACAAAGGGTTGGCTGTGGTCGATGCTGTTTGAAGAGGGATTGGTTGCTATTGATCCAGGCTGTCGGGTTGGTGGGGCTGCTGTGGATCCAGAAAATGTGTGGGTTTTCTAGGGAGGAGAGAAAATAAACAGCCTAGGGTGGAGACCCTGCATGGTGAACCTTAGGCCTTCTGATTGGTCTGCTTTTTAACTTCATGCCCAAATGCCGAGATTATTATTGGGTTCAGTGGTGGGAAAAGTATCCTTTTGTCATACTTGAGTAAAAGTAAAGAAGTAAAAGTGAAATTCACCCAGTAAAATACTACTTGAGTAAAAGTCTAAAAGTATTTGGTTTTAAATATTCTTAAGTATCAAAAGTAAAAGTGCAAATAATTTCACATTCCTTATATTAAGCAAACCAGACAGCACCATTTTTTTTATTTTTAAATTTACGGATAGCCAGGGGCACACTCTAACACTCACATAATTTACAAACTAAGCATTTGTGTTTAGTGAGTCCACCAGATCAGAGGCAGTAGGGATGACCAGGGAGGTTCTCTTGATAAGTGCGTGAATTGGACCATTTTCCTGTCCTGCTAAGCATTCAAAATGTAACGAATACTTTTGGCTGTCAGGGAAAATGTATGGAGTAAAAAGTACATTATTTTCTTTAGGAATGTAGTGAAGTAAAAGTAGAAGTTGTAAAAAATATAAATAGTAAAGTAAAGTACAGAAACCCTACAAACTAGTTAAGTAAAAATACTTTAAAGTACTACTTAAGTACTTTACACCACTGATTGGGCTCATTGAAAGAGATATCACCCTCTTCAAACAAGACTTTCTTAATCATCCTGAAGATGTCAGCCCCAAGTAAACAACTAGTGGAGGATGTTTTGTGTTATAGAGTGGTGTTTCTGATTGGTTCTGACAAGTGGATGATGTTTTGTGTTATAGAGCGGTGTTTCTGATTGGATCTGACTAGTGGATGATGTTTTGTGTTATAGAGCGGTGTTTCTGATTGGTTCTGACTAGTGGAAGATTTTTTGTGTTATAGAGCGGTGTTTCTGATTGGTTCTGACTAGGGATTATGGTTTGTGTTATAGAGCGGTGTTTCTGATTGGTTCTGACTAGTGGATGATGTTTTGTGTTATAGAGCGGTTTTCTGATTAGTTCCTTGTTCTTACCACTCTCTTCCTATTCGTCGTCCATCATTACCCATGAGCCACAGCCTTATTACCGTAACACAACCACACTGATACCTCCCTCTGACATGTTGAGGCGTTGAGTTAGCTGTGACCTTAGAGGCACAGGTCAGCTGTAATACGATGCTCAGCTCTGGCTCAGTCAGCTCCCAATGCTACCTCGTTAAGCCAGCCAGGGAAAGGTAATAAGGACAAGATGCTGTAGAAACATTGGTTCCAGACTGTCGGGAACAATAAAGCTGAGGAGACAAACAGCTACCACTACTCCTTGTTTCTTTGAACAGTCAGACCAGACCTCAGGCCTTTGTTAGCTGAAACAATACTGTTCAACATCTCTATAAGTATAAGCCACCTGGGTCTGAGTCTCACTGAAGCTTTCCATGTGTGGCCCTGTGAGTGTTGGTAGTGGATGAGGTGACTTCCTTTTTACATTTTAAAGCTCTTTGAGGACTTGGAAAAGCACTAGGCCGATATAAACCCATTCCTTTATTGTCCGCATGTGGCCTGATCCATTGTGGTAGAGCTAAGAGCAGACTAATGGTTTAAACAGAGGAACACACCGTCTGAATAGGGAAAAAAAAAAAAAAAAGTATTAAGTCGCTACCTTGCAGTCTCAGTTCAACCAAGATGCGTGGAACAAAGAACAAGAATATTCTATACTAGATAATCAGGCTCAGAATATTCTACACTAGATATTCAAGCTCAGTATATTCTACACTAGATATTCTACACTAGATATTCAGGCTCTGTATATTCAACACTAGAAATTCAGGCTCAGTATATTCTACACTAGATATTCAGGCTCAGTATATTCTACACTAGATATTCAGGCTCACTATATTCTACACTAGATATTCAGGCTCACTATATTCTACACTAGATATTCTACACTAGATATTCAGGCTCAGTATATTCGACACTAGAAATTCAGGCTCAGTATATTTTACACTAGATATTCAGGCTCAGAATATTCTACACTAGATATTCAGGCTCAGAATATTCTAGATATTCAAGCTTAGAATATTCTACACTAGATAATCAAGCTCAGAATATTCTACACTAGATATTCAAACTCAGAATATTCTACACTAGATATTCAAGCTCAGAATATTCTACACTAGATATTCAAGCTCAGAATATTCTACACTAGATATTCAGGCTCAGAATATTCTACACTAGATATTCAGGCTCAGAATATTCTACACTAGATATTCAAGCTCCCCAGGAGGATAAGGAAAGCGCAATAAAAACCTATTAAAGACAAAAAACGTTTTAATTGAACAGTTTCAAAATGTTTTCACATTTTAAATGTAACCTTTATTTAACTTGGCAAGTCAGTTAAGAACAAATTCTTATTTACAATGACAGCCTACCGGGGAACAGTGGGTTACCTGCCTTGTTCAGGGGCAGAACAACAGATTTTTAACCTGTCAGCTCAGGGATTTGATCCAGCAACCTTCCGGTTACAGGCCCAATGGTCTAACCACTAGGCTACCTGTTATTTACTTCCTGTTATTGAAGATCCATGTTGTAACCATAGAGATTGTACAGTATGGCCTATCAGACGTAGAGGCCGACCAGACCTGGGTCAAATGCTGTCAGATAACCTGAGCTGCACTCTACATAGGAACCAGCTGCAATAGTCAGTCTGTTTCAAGTATTTTACATTTGTATTTGACCAACAACGGACACACACACACACCGACGGACCCCAGGACAGTAAAGACACACGGACACAGAACCACACACACACACACACACACACACACACACACACACACACACACACACACACACACACACACACACACACACACACACACACACACACACACACACAGATGAAACCCCAGAACAGTACAGACACACAAAAACACACGACGACGAACCCCCAGGACAGTACAGACACACACAAACACACGACGACGAACCCCCAGGACAGTACAGACACACACAAACACACAGCGACGAACCCCCAGGACAGTGTACAGAGTGGCGACGAGGCAGTTTATTGGCAGAGAGCAGAACGCTTTTCACGCCTCGTCAGCCCCCTTCACGTTCCAGCTGCTTGACTGCATTTCCACTTTCTCAAATAAAGTGTGTGTGTGTGTGTGTGTGTGTGTGTGTGTGTGTGTGTGTGTGTGTGTGTGTGTGTGTGTGTGGGTGTGTTGCGGTGAGACTGGGCTGTATTTATGATAAAATAGTGGAAAAATAAACGGCCTGCTTTGACCTGTCGTCATGTCCTCACTGTCAATACACACACGCACACAGACAGAGGCACATATAGAGACACACACACACACACACACACACACACACACACACACACACATAAACTGGTTTCAAGGGCAAACATGGAGCATGATTGTGTTACAATCCAAACATTTTATATTGTCATTGTGTTATGGTCTGATTGTTTCATTGGAATGGTGTCAACAAGATAAAATCTGTGAATTGTAGAGGGACTAATATTTCCAACTGCCATTAGACATAGTCTTTCTCTGTTAATTCATTTAGAAGCGGGAAATGTGTCTTCTGCCTTACAAGAAATGCACCAGAAGTACCCTATAGTACAAAGGTATAGCAGCAACAGTACACTACAGTACAAAGGTAGAGCAGCAACAATACAGTATAGTATAAAGGTATAGCAGCAACAGTACAGTATAGTATAAAGGTATAGCAGCAACAGTACACTATTATATAATGGTAGAGCAGCAACAATACACCATAATGGTAGAGCATTTACAGTACACTATAATGGTATAGCAGCAACAGTACAGTATAGTATAAAGGTATAGCAGCAACAGTACAGTATAGTATAAAGGTATAGCAGCAACAGTACAGTATAGTATAAAGGTATAGCAGCAACAGTACAGTATAGTATAAAGGTATAGCAGCAACAGTACACTATTATATAATGGTAGAGCAGCTACAGTACACTATAATGGTAGAGCAGCAACAGTACACTATAATGGTAGAGCATTTACAGTACACTATAATGGTAGAGCATTTACAGTACACTATAATGGTAGAGCATTTACAGTACACTATAATGGTAGAGCAGCTACAGTACACTATAATGGTAGAGCAGCTACAGTACACTATAATGGTAGAGCAGCTACAGTACACTATAATGGTAGAGCAGCTACAGTACACTATAATGGTAGAGCAGCTACAGTACACTATAATGGTAGAGCAGCTACAGTACAGTATAGTATAATGGTAGAGCAGCTACAGTACACTATGTTTTAGCTTCATCTGTTTCTTCTTCCAAGTCAAAACACTACATTGTTGAGTAAGAATTCATAAATACTTGTTTGACATTTTAGCTGACTGACCAGACAATTACATTCAAATGAAGTGGTTTTGTCCGACAACCATCGCTGGCCCCCTTTTCAACCAGTCCCCCGGCCCCTTTCAAAACATACTGGGCTGTGCTGTACTGTACTCAAACAGCACAAGAGACATTCCTTTTCTATTTCTCAAACCGTTGCCCTCAAAAATATTGCCTCCAGAAATAATAGACGTGAGCTGAAAAGCTATTTGAATTGATGTTTCTATTGTTCTGAAGTGTTTCTATACTGACTGGATGGTTGCACCGCTTGTGGCATCGTCACGCAATAGAAAGGGACTTGCACAAATAAAGAGGGCAATGTTTCTTTTTTTATTTAAAAAAAATCTATTCTTTACAAATGAATCAATATATAATCTGGGTGAAACCCAGCCTTGAAGACTTGGTATGCGTCCCAAATGGCACCCTATTTCCTCTATGGGCCTTGCTCAAATGTAGTGCACTATATATGGAATAGGGTGCCATGTGGGATGTATCTTAGGGTAAAGTAGTCCACTATATAGGGAATAGGGTGCCATTTAAAACACAGTTCTGGACTTTGGCACAGTTCAAAAGTGGGCCGCATTTACAATAAAAAATGTTAGAGGGCTTTTTTGAAGGGGATCTGAGAAACTTTACTCTGGATTTTTTTGGTTTCTTCCCTCTTTGGCACCCAATATGTTTTTCTCTCTCTTCCTTTCCTCCTGTCCTCGTCCTTTCCTCTTCTTCTACAATTCAACCTCCAGACGATATACAGACTAGCAGTCAGTCTCCCTGCCTCTGGAATGTCCAAACCCCCTTTCCTCCATCCCTTCCTAACCCCCCCAAAAAGAGAAAAAAAAAGCGTACCCACTTTTTGGCATTGACTCAAATGCACTTCGGAGCTGACGCCTAGCATCGTTAGGCAGCTATGTCATCCCTGTTACTGTGTGAAATACCTTCTACGAGAAGCAGTGCTGTGAAACAGGAAGTTGACTTATCGCTTTGACTTTGGCTGATTCTGGCCAGTGGATGCAGAGGCAGCACTCGGGGAGAACTATAGAACTAAGTCCCACATGGCACCCTATTCCCTATTTAGTGCACTACTTTTGACCAGGGTACATAGGGTCAGGTCAAAAGTAGTGCACTATATTGAATAGGGTGCCATTTCGGACGTATCGTAATACATTGAGACACGCTGACCACAGGAGGCTGCTGAAGGGAGGACACGCATCAAATGGAATGGCATTAAACACATGGAAACCATGTGTCTGATGTATTTGATACCATCCCACCTATTCCGATCCATCCATTACCACGAGCCCATCCTCCCCAATTAAGGTGCCACCAGCCTCCTGTGATACAGGCCCGCTGCCACACACTACTCACGTTCACTATTTAATTCTGCGACACCTACACTAACATACTCCTGCACTAACAAATATTACAAATTGCATTGCAGTTGACTTATTTTATATTATACTTATTTTGAAGCAAATAAATGTTATTTTAAAGCCATTATTTTACAGTCTTGGCTTGTGCCTCTTGAAGAAGACGTTACTATTTCAATAAGACTCGCTTGGTCAAATAAAGACTAAATGAAAATACATAAATATTGTTTGTACAAAAATAAAAATGACTGGAAAAATCGGCAATGTCTTTGTAGACAGTCATGTTGGCCTAGGTTACAAGTAGAGATAAGAATTGTGACAAGACAACACACGCAGGACTGGAGATAAGGAGAATGGTCCTACACTATGTCCCAGATGGCACTTTATTCTCTACATAGTGCAGTACTTGGGTCCCATGGGCCCTGGTCAAAAGTAGTGCACTATGTAGGGAATAGGGTGCAATTTGAGATGCAGTCCGTCATTATCTGGCTTGGGGGTAGAAGCTGTTCAGGAGCCTTTTGGTCCTAGACTTGGCATTCCGGTACCGCTTGCTGTGCGGTAGCAGAGTGAACAGTCTATGGCTTAGGTGGCTGGGGTCTTTACCATTATTCCTTCCTCTGACACTGCCTGGTATAGAGGTCCTGGATGGCAGGGAGCTTGGCCCCAGTGATGTCAAGATGCAGCAGTAAAACTTTTTGAGCATCTGAGGGCCCATGCCAAATCTTTTCAGCCTCCTGAGGGGGAAGAGGCATTGTTGTGCCTTCTTCATGACTGTATTGGTGTGTGGTGGACCATGTTAATTCCTTAGTGATGTGGACAGCAAGGAACTTGAAATGCTCGACCCACTCCACTACAGCCCCTTCGATGGCCTCCGTTTCCTATAGGCCACGATCAGCTCCTTTCTCTTGCTGACGTTGAGGGAGAGATTATTGTCCTGGCACCACACTGCCAGGTCACTGACCTCTCTATAGACTGTCTCATCATCGTCGGTGATCAGGCCTACCACCGTCGTGCCATCAGAAAACTTCATGATGGTGTTGCACTCGTGCGTGGCCAGCAGTCATGGGTGAACAGGGAGTACAAGAAGGGACTAAGCACGCACCCCTGATTGGCCCCCGTGTTGAGGATCAGTGTGACGGATGTGTTGTTGCCTACCCTCACCATAGGAATGGATGGAAGAGTTGCCAACTCTGGAGTTTGAAATTCAACTTTCACTACAGTGGAAAGGAAAAGGGGGCAAAGGTACACCCCTGGCGAGTTCCCCTTGAAGGGGTCATTGAGGTTGTTCCGCCGTGGGTCATTCACAAAGTGTCTTTTTATCATCAGCAATTACCATAGGGGTCCACAAAATTCCCCAAAACCCCAAAGGGCCTCTATGATAGTCCTCTAAAGGGTTTCATTGAAAGCAACCAAAATTACTTTCCTGTAGCGAATGACTCCATGAATCAAAGGCCTTGACAAGGCCAGTCCTTGACAAATGAGAACATGAGGCAGAAACGTTTGGACATTTCCCAAATTGCACATGTTTACATGCATATACACAGACTTCGGACATTTTGAAGTTGGTGAGACATTTGCTCAACACGATGAGACCATAAGGAAGCAATTAATGTGGAACTGACAGCACACAACACAGGAACGTGTAGCTCTGTTTGTATTGGATAGGTTAACATTTAATAGTTTTTATCTTTTGTCATTAAAGTGGAAATGACAGCATTTTAGCAACATTAAATCGTATTAAAATTTGTTCATATACACCCCCAGGAAGAACATGACACTTTAAAGAAAAGATTCTGACAAGCGACCACTTAGATGTCATTTTCACATTCTCATACATTATTAGAAAGCGACCGTGCGTTTGGACAATTAGTAGACACTGCATTAAATAAAACTTAATAAAAACATCTGTCTCATCCAGGACCGGAGACTACGCTGACCGGTGCACCATAGCTACAGTAGACCTTTATGCAAACAAGCCATTTGCCACACAGGCCTGCCATCATTCACTTTGAACTGGACTGCATGTTGACAGGCAGTTGCAACAGGGCGACTTTAGATCATTAGAACACATTCGTCAAAACCCACAAAATACACCTGAATGAATTTCTACAAATATGTAAACACCACGGGAGTCCTCTTACATTTGGGAACTTTACAGTCTATGAAAAGGTAGGCTAGCATTAGTTGTTGATCTTGTTGTTGTGCATAACCAACTGAGGCTAAAAACAACAACAACAACAAGATCAACAACTAATGCTAGCCAGAGCAAGATGAGATAAAATCTAACAAAAATAAAATTTGATAAACCCTCTCAAACTGTTTCAGCTAGTTGGACGTCAAAATTGCATTGATAAACGATGGGGAATTGTCGCTTACTCACCCTTCTGCAGCTTGCCTGCAACCAAGCACCCATGTTAACTGGCTAAAGTTGTCTAGCTTGCTAGATAGCTACTTCTAGACACAAATGAGAGAACACCTCACTCTGACCATTTTACTCTCACTAGCAGAGCTGGTTAGCTAGGATGTTTACATGTTATCTAGAACGTTTGTGATTAAACAATATATTGTTTTGCCTATGTTTACTGACACTGGTCATATTCACCTGGTGTTGTGTGTTCATAAATTCATCAGTTATTCTGCGCTCTGGCACACTAGAGTGCTCTAAAATCAGAGTAGATAGACTAAGATATGCTATTCGGATAACAGTCCTTCAAGTTCTGGCTAGGTAACTAAATGACACCTCCATCTCTAACTGTGTATAGCCATCAAAAAATGATTTGAGGGGAAAAAGTCAGTTACTCACCACTCCTCCAAAGATATGACATGACATCCTCCTAGCAGCAAGCTAGATAACATTAGGCTCTGTGTTTTTAGCTTGCTACACACAGTATAAGTCAAAACATTGGACACACCTACTCATTCTAGGGTTTTTATTTATTTGTACTATTTTCTACATTGTAGAATAATAGTGAAGACATCAAAACGATGAAATAACACATATTGAATCATGTGTCTGACCTGTAACGCTTTTCCAACAGTCTTCACATGCAGAGATAATCCGTTCACCTGCTCTGGGTCTCACAAAGATACAGCGATTGGAACCTAAAAGCAAGTCTCTTCTTCTTATTGGTGTCCTTTAGTAGTGGTTTCTTTGCAGCAATTCGACTATGAAGGCCTGATTCACGCAGACTCCTCTGAACAGTTGATGTTCAGGTGTGTCTGCTACGTGAACTCTGTGAAGCATTTATTTGGGCTGCAATTTCTGAGGCTGGTAACTCTAATGAACTTATCCTATTCAGCAGAGGTAACTGGGTCTTCCTTTCTTGTGAAGTTCCTCATTAGAGCCAGTTTAATCGTAGCGCTTGATGGTTTTTGCAGCTGCACTTGAAGAAACTTTAAGTTCTTTAGATTTTCCAGATTGACTGACCTTCATGTCTTAAAGTAATGATGGACTGTTGCTTCTCTTTGCTTATTTGAGCTGTTCTTACCATAAAATATGGACTTAGTCTTCCATTCCATGTGTGTTATTTCATAGTTTTGATGTCTTCACTACTATTCTACAATGTAGAAAATAGTCAATATAAAGAAAAACTCTTGAATGAGTAGGTGTGTCCAAATGTTTTACTGGTAATGTAAATAGACATGCTAGCCTATTAGCCACGTTATGACTCACTTGTGATCATTGCCTTTGCTAGTTTGATTGTATTGACATTCCCATCCTTAGTTACATTTGTCCGTTTTGTCCAAAATATTGAGTCGTGGAAACTGAAACAGTGAATCCCGAGTGGAGGCAGCAAACAATATACCAGGCCAGCCGTGATTTACTACCTGATAGCAATAGTTTTTGAAGGCCAGCATCCTGGAGTCACCTCTTCACTGTTGACGTTGAGACTGGTGTTTTGCAGGTACTATTTAATGAAGCTGCCAGTTGAGAACTTGTGAGGCATCTGTTTCTCAAACTAGACATTCTAATGTACTTGTCCTCTTGCTCAGTTGTGCACCGGGGCCTCCCACTCCTCATTCTATTCTGGTTGGAGCCAGTTTGCGCTATTCTGTGAATGGAGTAGTACAAAACGTTGTACAAGATCTTCAGTTTCTTGGCAATTTCTTGCATGGAATAGCCTTCCTTTCTCAGAACAAGAATAAACTGACAAGTTTCAGAAGAAAGGTATTTGTTTCTGGCCATTTTGAGCCTGTAATTGAACCCACAAATGCTGATGCTCCAGATACTCAACTAGTCTGAAGAAGGCCAGTTGTATTGCTTCTTTAATCAAAACAACAGTTTTTAGCTGTGCTAACATAATTGCAAAAGGGGTTTCTAATGATCAATTAGCCCTTTAAAATGATAAACTTGGATTAGTTACACAACGTGCCAATTGAACACAGGAGTGATGGTTGCTGAAAATAGGCCTTTGTTTGCCTATGTACAGTTGTTTGCCTATGTACAATTTCTTACCTCATGATGCCATCTATTTTGTGAAGTGCACCAGTCCCTCCTGCAGCAAAGCACCCCCACAACATGATGCTGCCACCCCTGTGCTTCACAGTTGGGATGTTTTTCTTTGGCTTGCAAGCTTCCCCCTTTTTCCTCCAAACATAACGATGGTCATTATGGCCAAAGAGTTCTATTTTTGTTTCATCAGACCAGAGGACATTTTCGATCTTTGTCCCCATTTGCAGTTGCAAACCATAGTCTGGCTTTTTTATGGCGGTTTTGGAGCAGTGGCTTCTTCCTTGCTGAGAGGCCTTTCAGGTTATGTTGATATAGGACAAGTTTTACTGTGGATATAAATACGTTTGTACCTGTTTCCTCCAGCATCTTCACAGGGTCCTTTGCTGTTGTTCTGGGATTGATTTGCACTTTTTGCACCAAAGTACGTTCATCTCTAGGAGACAGAACACGTCATCCTTCCTCAGCGGTATGACAGCTGTGTGGTTCCATGGTGTTTATACTTGCGTACCATTGTTTGTACAGATGAACATGGTACCTTCAGATGTTTGTAAATTGCTCCCAAGGATGAACCAGAGGATGAACCAGTTTTATTTGTATTTTCCCATGATGTCAAGCAAAGAGGCACTGAGTTATTTTTTATTTATTTCACCTTTATTTAACCAGGTAGGCAAGTTGAGAACAAGTTCACATTTACAACTGTGACCTGGCCAAGATAAAGCAAAGCAGTTCGACTCATACAACAACACAGAGTTACACATGGAGTAAACAAACATACCGTCAATAATACAGTAGAAAAACAAATCTATATGCAATGTGTGCAAATTAGGTAAGATAAGGAAGGTAAGGCAATAAATAGGCCATGGTGGTGAAGTTATTACAATATAGCAATTAAACACTGGAATGGTAGATGTGCAGTAGATGAATGTGCATAGTAGAAATACTGGGGTGCAAAGGAGCAAGATAAATAAATAAATACGGTAGGGGATGAGGTAGTTGGTTGGGCTATTTTCAGATGGGCTATGTACAGGTGCAGTGATCTGTGAGCTGCTCTGACAGCTGGTGCTTAAATCTAGTGAGGGAGATAAGTGTCTCCAGTTTCAGTGATCTTTGTAGATTGTTCCAGTCAATGGCAGCAGAGAACTGGAAGGAAAGGCGGCCAAAGGAGGAATTTGCTTTGGGGGTGACCAGTGAGATATACCTGCTGGAGCGCGTGCAACGGCTGGGTGCTGCTATGGTGACCAGCGAGCTGAGATAAGGCGGGGGCTTTACCTAGCAGGGACTTGTAGAGGACCTGGAGCCAGTGGGTTTGGCGACGAGTATGAAGCGAGGGCCAGCCAACGAGAGCTTACAGGTCGCAGTGGTGGGAAGTATATGGGGCTTTGGTGACAAAACGGATGGCACTGTGATAGACTGCATCCAATTTGTTGAGTAGAGTATTGGAGGCTATTTTGTAAATGACATCGCCGAAGTTGAGGATCTGTAGGATGGTCAGTTTTACGAGGGTATGTTTGGCAGCATGAGTGAAGGATGCTTTGTTGCGGAATAGGAAGCCAATTCTAGATTTAATTTTGGATTGGAGATGTTTGATGTGAGTCTGGAAGGAGAGTTTATCAAAATCAAATCAAATTTATTTATAAAGCCCCCCTTACATCATCTGATGTCACAGAGTGCTGTACAGAAACCCAGCCTAAAACCCCAAACAGCAAGCAATGCAGGTGTAAAAGCACGGTGGCTAGGAAAAACTCCCTAGAAATGCCAAAACCTAGGAAGAAACCTAGAGAGGAACCAGGCTGTGAGGGGTGGCCAGTCCTCTTCTGGCTGTGCCGGGTGCAGATTATAACAGAACATGGACAAGATTTTAAAATGTTCATAAAACAGGCAGAACAGTTGAAACTGGAGAAGCAGCACGGCCAGGTGGACTCAGGACATCAAGGAGTCATCAGGCCAGGTAGGCCTTGAGGAATGGTCCTAATGCTCAGGTCCTCCGAGAGAGAGGGAGAGAGAGAGAGAGAGAGAGAGAGAGAGAGAGAGAGAGAGAGAGAGAGAGAGAGAGAGAGAGAGAGAGAGAGAGAGAGAGAGAGAGAGAGAGAGAGAGAGAGAAAGAAGAAGAAGAAAAAAGAAAGAAAGAGAGAGATAATTAGAGAGAGCATACTTAAATTCGCACAGGACACCAGAAAAGAGAAGAAATACTCCAGATATAACAGACGGACCCTAGCCCCCGACACATAAACTACTGCAGCATAAATACTGGGGCTGAGACAGGAGGGGTCGGGAGACACTGTGGCCCTGTCCGACAGGGCCAAACAGGCAGGATATAACCCCACCCACTCTGCGAAGCACAGCCCCCACACCACTAGAGGGATATCTTCAACCACCAACTTACCATCCTGAGACAAGGCCGAGTATAGCCCACAAGATCTCCGCCACGGCACCAGTAAGCCAGTGACTCAGCCCCTGTAATAGGGTTAGAGGCAGAGAATCCCAGTGGAGGGGAACCGGCCAGGCAAAGACAGCAAGGGTGGTTCGTTGCTCCAGTGCCTTTCCGGTCACCTTCACACTCCTGGGCCAGACTACACTCAGTCATAGGACCTACTGAAGAGATGAGTCTTCAATAAAGACTTAAAGGTTGAGACCGAGTCTGCGTCTCTCACATGGATAGGCAGACTATTCCATAAAAATGGAGCTCTATAGGAAAAAGCCCTGCCTCCAGCTGTTTGCTTAGAAATTCTAGGGACAGTAAGGAGGCCTGCGTCTTGTGACCGTAGCGTACGTGTAGGTATGTACGGCAGGACCAAATCGGAAAGATAGATAGGAGCAAGCCCATGTAATGCTTTGTAGGTTAGCAGTAAAACCTTGAAATCAGCCCTTGCCTTAACAGGAAGCCAGTGTAGAGAGGCTAGTACTGGAGTAATATGATCAAATTTTGGGGTTCTAGTCAAGATTCTAGCAGCCGTGTTTAGCACTTACTGAAGTTTATTTAGTGCTTTATCCGGGTAGCCGGAAAGTAAAGCATTGCAGTAGTCTAACCTACAAGTTACAAACGCATGGATTAACTTTTCTGCATCATTTTTGGACAGAAAGTTTCTGATTTTTACAATGTTACGTAAATGGAAAAAAGCTGTCCTTGAAACAATCTTGATATGTTCGTCAAAAGAGAGATCAGGGTCCAGAGTAACGCCGAGGTCCTTCACAGATTTATTTGAGACGACTGTACAACCATCAAGATTAATTGTCAGATTCAACAGAAGCTCTCTTTGTTTCTTGGGACCTAGAACTAGCATCTCTGTTTTGTCAGAGTTTAAAAGTAGAACATTTTCCGCCATCCACTTCCTTATGTCTGAAACACAGGCTTCCAGGGAGGGCAATTTTGGGGCTTCACCATGTTTCATCGAAATGTACAGCTGTGTGTCATCCGCATAGCAGTGAAAGTTAACATTATATTTCCGAATGACATCACCAAGTGGAAAAATATATAGTGAAAACAATAGTGGTCCCAAAACAGAGCCTTGAGGAACACCGAAATTTACAGTTGATTTGTCAGAGGACAAACCATCCACAGAGACAAACTGATATCTTTCCGACAGATAAGATCTAAACCAAGCCAGAACTTGTCCATGTAGACCAATTTGGGTTTCCAATCTCTCCAAAAGAATGTGGTGATCGATGGTATCAAAAGCAGCACTAAGGTCTAGGAGCACGAGGACAGTTGCAGAGCCTCGGTCTGACGCCATTAAAAGGTCATTTACCACCTTCACAAGTGCAGTCTCAGTGCTATGATGGGGTCTAAAACCAGACTGAAGCGTTTCGTATACATTGTTTGTCTTCAGGAAGGCAGTGAGTTGCTGCGCAACAGCTTTTTAAAAAAAAATTGAGAGGAATGGAAGATTCGATATAGGCCGATAGTATGCAGCTGGAAGGTTTAGAGGCCATGATTATTTTCATCAATGTGTCAAGAGATATGGTACTAAAAAACTTGAGTGTCTCTCTTGATTTTATGTCCTGGCAAAGTTGTGTGGACTCAGGACAACTGAGCTTTGGAGGAATACGCAGATTTAAAGATGAGTCTGCCACTAGCACAGTCAGTGTAGTCAGCTCAGCTATCTCTATTGAGACTGTGTCTGTGCCTCGACCTAGGTTGGGCAAAACTAAACATGGCGGTGTTCGCCTTAGCAATCTCACTAGAATAAAGACCTCCTCCATTGCTGCCATTATTGAAAGAGATTGTGATACCTCACATCTCAAAATGGGGCTACTTAATGTTAGATCCCTCACTTCCAAGGCAGTTCTAGTCAATTAACTAATCACTGATCATAATCTTGATGTGATTGGCCTGACTGAAACATGGCTTAAGCCTGATGAATTTATTGTGTTAAATGAGGCCTCACCTCCTGGTTACACTAGTGACCATATCCCCGCAAGCATCCTCAAGAAAGGCGGAGGTGTTGCTAACATTTACGATAGCAAATTTATATTTACAAAAAACAAAAAAACGACGTTTTCGTCTTTTGAGCTTCTAGTCATGAAATGTATGCAGCCTACTCAATCACTTTTTATAGCTACTGTTTACAGGCCTCCTGGGCCATATACAACGTTCCTCACTGAGTTCCTGAATTCCTATCGGACCTTGTAGTCATGGCAGACAATATTCAAATTTTTGGTGACTTTAATATTCACATGGAAAAGTCCACAGACCCACTCCAAAAGGCTTTTGGAGCCATCATCGACTCTGTCGGTTTTGTCCAACATGTCTCCGGACCTACTCACTGCCACAGTCATACTCTGGAACCAGTTTTGTCCCGTGGAATAAATGTTGTGGATCTTAATGTTTTTCCTCATAATCCTGGACTATCGGACCACCATTTTATTACGTTTGAAATCGCAAAAGATAATCTGCTCAGACCCCAACCAAGGATCATCAAAAGTCGTGCTATAAATTCTCAGACATCCCAAAGATTCCTAGATGCCCTTCCAGAATCCTTCCACCTACCCAAGGACGTCAGAGTACAAAATCAGTTAACCACCTAACTGAGGAACTCAATGTAACCTTGTGCAATACCCTAGATGCAGTCGCACCCCTAAAAACAAAAAACATTTGCCATAAAAAACTAGCTCCCTGGTATACAGAAAATACCCGAGCTCTGAAGCAAGCTTCCAGAAAATTGGAACGGAAATGGCGCCACACGAAACTGGAAGTCTTCCGACTAGCTTGGAAAGACAGTACCGTGCAGTATCGAAGAGCCCTCACTGCTGCTCGATCATCCTATTTTTCCAAGTTAATTGAGGAAAATAAGAATAATCCAAAATTTATTTTTGATACTGTCGCAAAGCTAACTAAAAAGCAGCATTCCCCAAGAGAGGATGGCTTTCACTTTAGCAGTGACTCCTCTTTAACTTCTTAGGGAGTGGCAGCAGAGGTGATGGTTTTGGAGAGCCTGGCGTGCCCAAAGTAAAATGCCTCCCATTCAGGCCCAGAAAATAGAATATGCACATGTTTAGTACCATTGGATAGCAAACACCCTGAATTTTCCAAAAGTGTTAACCCTTTGTCTGTGAGTAAAACAGAACGCATATGGCAGGCGAAACCCCGAGGAATTTCTGTCCTGGAAAAAGTGATTTTGACACATTGCTCATTTGGAACCCCTGCCTCATGAAAATGACCATATAAGGGCATATGAATGCAGTACCCATCGCTTCCTTTAGATGTCAACAGTCTCGAGACAGTGTAAATTTTCATTTTGGATGAATTAGACCAGAGAAGAAGAGCAAACCAGGAAGTGTACTTTTTATGTCAACAGTACCCAGCGCGCGCTCTCGACAAGGCGCGCAGTGTCTTTTTTACCGTCTTTATCGATCAGTTTATATTCCGGTTGATTTATAATAGTAAATATAGGTAAATGTATTCCTAAGGATACATTTAAAACTATGTTTGATTGATCTTGGACAAGTTTATAGGTATAAGTTGAACGAGTTCTCGTCACGTTTCAATGGAAGAGTGGAGGCTGTCGTTTGTGATTATAACGTGCGAACCAAATGGAGATTTATGGATAAAATACATTACTTTTTCTAACAAAAGAACCATGGATTGTCTTTGTTGGACACTTAGGAAGACCTCAGCAGAAGTTCTTCAACAGGTAATTGATTTGTTTTCGCTGTGAAATGTGTTATGTGTGTGCCATGATGGCTAATGGATTCATGGCTATGGGAAAAATATGTGAGGTGCTACCCTCAAACAATCAAATGTGCTGCTTTCGCCGTGAAGTCTTTTTGAAATCTGACAACGCTGTGATATTGCCAAGAAACAGAGCTTTTGATGAGTATGGAACACTTGTATATTGGTGGATGTTTAATAATTCAACTTTTGAATTTGGCGCCTTGCTTTTCACCTGGTAGTGTCGGGATTGGGGCGCTAGCGCCCCAGCAATCCCTGAGAGGTATCTGCGTATTCCTCCAAAGCTCAGTTGTCCTGAGTCCACACAACTTTGCCAGGACATAAAATCAAGAGAGACACTCAAGTTTTTTAGTACCATATCTCTTGACACATTGATGAAAATAATCATGGCCTCTAAACCTTCAAGCTGCATACTGGACCCTATTCCAACTAAACTACTGAAAGAGCTGCTTCCTGTGCTTGGCCCTCCTATGTTGAACATAATAAACAGCTCTCTATCCACCGGATGTGTACCAAACTCACTAAAAGTGGCAGTAATAAAGCCTCTCTTAAAAAGCCAAAACTTGACCCAGAAAATATAAAAACTATCGGCCTATATCGAATCTTCCATTCCTCTCAAAAATTTTGAAAAAGCTGTTGCGCAGCAACTCACTGCCTTCCTGAAGACAAACAATGTATACTAAACGCTTCAGTCTGGTTTTAGACCCCATCATAGCACTGAGACTGCACTTGTGAAGGTGGTAAATGACCTTTTAATGGCGTCAGACCGAGGCTCTGCAACTGTCCTCGTGCTCCTAGACCTTAGTGCTGCTTTTGATACCATCGATCACCACATTCTTTTGGAGAGATTGGAAACCCAAATTGGTCTACATGGACAAGTTCTGGCCTGGTTTAGATCTTATCTGTCGGAAAGATATCAGTTTGTCTCTGTGGATGGTTTGTCCTCTGACAAATCAACTGTAAATTTCGGTGTTCCTCAAGGCTCTGTTTTGGGACCACTATTGTTTTCACTATATATTTTTCCACTTGGTGATGTCATTCGGAAACATAATGTTAACTTTCACTGCTATGCGGATGACACACAGCTGTACATTTCGATGAAACATGGTGAAGCCCCAAAATTGCCCTCCCTGGAAGCCTGTGTTTCAGACATAAGGAAGTGGATGGCGGAAAATGTTCTACTTTTAAACTCTGACAAAACAGAGATGCTAGTTCTAGGTCCCAAGAAACAAAGAGAGCTTCTGTTGAATCTGACAATTAATCTTAATGGTTGTACAGTCGTCTCAAATAAATCTGTGAAGGACCTCGGCGTTACTCTGGACCCTGATCTCTCTTTTGACGAACATATCAAGATTGTTTCAAGGACAGCTTTTTTCCATTTACGTAACATTGTAAAAATCAGAAACTTTCTGTCCAAAAATGATGCAGAAAAGTTAATCCATGCGTTTGTAACTTGTAGGTTAGACTACTGCAATGCTTTACTTTCCGGCTACCCCGGATAAAGCACTAAATAAACTTCAGTAAGTGCTAAACACGGCTGCTAGAATCTTGACTAGAACCCCAAAATTTGATCATATTACTCCAGTACTAGCCTCTCTACACTGGCTTCCTGTTAAGGCAAGGGCTGATTTCAAGGTTTTACTGCTAACCTACAAAGCATTACATGGGCTTGCTCCTATCTATCTTTCCGATTTGGTCCTGCCGTACATACCTACACGTACGCTACGGTCACAAGACGCAGGCCTCCTTACTGTCCCTAGAATTTCTAAGCAAACAGCTGGAGGCAGGGCTTTTTCCTATAGAGCTCCATTTTTATGGAATAGTCTGCCTATCCATGTGAGAGACGCAGACTCGGTCTCAACCTTTAAGTCTTTATTGAAGACTCATCTCTTCAGTAGGTCCTATGACTGAGTGTAGTCTGGCCCAGGAGTGTGAAGGTGACCGGAAAGGCACTGGAGCAACGAACCACCCTTGCTGTCTTTGCCTGGCCGGTTCCCCTCCACTGGGATTCTCTGCCTCTAACCCTATTACAGGGGCTGAGTCACTGGCTTACTGGTGCCGTGGCGGAGATCTTGTGGGCTATACTCGGCCTTGTCTCAGGATGGTAAGTTGGTGGTTGAAGATATCCCTCTAGTGGTGTGGGGGCTGTGCTTCGGCAGAGTGGGTGGGGTTATATCCTGCCTGTTTGGCCCTGTCGGACGGGGCCACAGTGTCTCCCGACCCCTCCTGTCTCAGCCCCCAGTATTTATGCTGCAGTAGTTTATGTGTCGGGGGGCTAGGGTCCGTCTGTTATATCTGGAGTATTTCTTCTCTTTTCTGGTGTCCTGTGCGAATTTAAGTATGCTCTCTCTAATTATCTCTCTCTTTCTTTCTTTTTTTCTTCTTCTCTCTCTCTCTCTCTCTCTTTCTCTCTCTCTCTCGGGGGACCTGAGCATTAGGACCATTCCTCAAGGCCTACCTGGCCTGATGACTCCTTGATGTCCTGAGTCCACCTGGCCGTGCTGCTTCTCCAGTTTCAACTGTTCTGCCTGTTTTATGAACATTTTAAAATCTTGTCCATGTTCTGTTATAATCTGCACCCGGCACAGCCAGAAGAGGACTGGCCACCCCTCACAGCCTGGTTCCTCTCTAGGTTTCTTCCTAGGTTTTGTCCTTTCTAGGGAGTTTTTCCTAGCCACCATGCTTTTACACCTGCATTGCTTGCTGTTTGGGGTTTTAGGCTGGGTTTCTGTACAGCACTCTGTGGCATCAGCTGATGTAAGGGGGGCTTTATAAATACATTTGATTTGATTTGATTTGATATTTAATACCCAAAGAAGGGCCAGAAGTATACAGAATGGTGTCGTCTGCGTAGAGGTGGATCAGAGACTCAACAGCAGCAAGAGCGACATCATTGATGTATACAAAGAAGAGAGTCGGCCCAAGAATTGAACCCTGTGGCACCCCCATAGAGACTGCCAGAGGCCCGGACAACAGGCCCTCTGATTTTACACACTGAACTCTATCGGAGAGGTAGTTGATGAACCAGGCGAGGCAATCATTTGAGAAACCAAGGTTGTTGAGTCTGCCGATAAGGATGTGGTGATTGACAGAGTCGAAAGCCTTGGCCAGGTCAATGAATACGGCTGCACAGTAATGTCTCTTATTGATGGCGGTTATGATATCGTTTAGGACCTTGAGCGTGGCTGAGGTGCACCCATGGCTAGCTCTGAAACCAGATTGCATAGCGGAGAAGGTACGGTGGGATTCGAAATGGTCTGTAATCTGTTTGTTAACTTGGCTTTCGAAGACCTTAGAAAGGCAGGGTAGGATAGATATAGGTCTGTAGCAGTTTGGGTCAAGAGTGTCTCCCCATTTGAAGAGGGGGATGACCGCAGCTGCTTTCCAGTCTTTGGGAATCTCAGATGACACGAAAGAGAGGTTGAACAGGCTAGTAATAGGGGTTGCAACAATTTTGGCAGATAATCTGGACCTATTTCTTTCTAAAATTATCTAGCCAGGCTGATTTGTAGGGGTCCAGATTTTGCAGCTCTTTCAGAACATCAGCTAACTGGATTTGGGTGAAGGACAAATGGGGGAGGCTTGGGCGAGTTGCTGTGGGGGGTGCAGGGCTGTTGACCGGGGTAGGGGTAGCCAGGTGGAAAGCATGGCCAGCTGTAGAAAAATGCTTATAAAAATGTTCAATTATAGTGGATTTATCGGTGGTGACAGAGTTTCCTATCCTCAGTGCAGTGGGCAGCTGGGAGGAGGTGCTCTTATTCTCCAATGACTTTACAGTGTCCCAGAACTTTTTTGAGTTTGTGTTACAGGAAGCAAATTTCTGCTTGAAAAAGCTAGCCTTGGCTTTCCTAACTGCCTGTGTATATTGGTTCCTAACTTCCCTGTTTGAAGGTAGGCCTTGAAATACATCCATAGGTACACCTCCAACAGACTCAAATTATGTCAATTAGCCTATCAGAAGCAGAAGTGTACGTAAACCTCCGACTTCAACTGTAGATATTCCATTACAAATCAGCCGTTTCCAGCTACAATAGTCATTTACAACATTAACAATGTCTACACTGTATTTCTGATCATTTTATGTAATTTTAATGGGGGGGAACAAGAACTTTTCTAAGTGACCCCAAACACATTTCCAAGCACTTGCATACAACTCTCTGACGTCAAGCTTTGCACACTCTTGGCATTCTCTCAACCAGCTTCATGAGGTAGTCACCTGAAATGCATTTCAATTAACAGGTGTGCCTTGTTAAGTCACACTCATTGAAGAAAGAAGCAAAGTCCGCCGTGAGGAGAAGCAGGATAAGGAGGAGCAGGAGAAGGAAGAAGAGGAGGATGTAAAGCGTATAATGAAGCATTTCTTTTGTTGAGGTTAAATTGTCAGAAAATACACTTTTCTTATAGTGCACTCAAATATGTCATACCTTGTCTTTGTAGGAAATTCACCACAATCATGCATGTTATAGGAGGCATATAAGTTAACACACAGTGTACAAATACACTACTGATATATATGACGCAAAACATACAACATCTTACCAGAAACAAATTAGATTACTTGTACAAATAATGTTTTTCTGCAATACAAGATTCTTATTTGTTTTTCATGATTCCTTTCCATATGCGTGTCTTTGTCAGCTTTGTTGTTGATTGGAAACAGACAACTGAACAACGCACGTTATGTTGCCCAACTGTTTTGTTGACAAGACTGTGGTGATTTTGTTTGAAGGGGATATTTTTTTCTATCCTTGTTACAATCCCAGACATTAGTGACAACTTCAGCTGCTACGTCTGTGATAAGAGGCTACAGACTCTTTATCGCTCTTATCTGACAGTCTGGAGATAAGATGTAGGGGTTTCTGTTTTTATGTATGTATTGAAGGTATTTCTTTGCCATTGTAAGTGCTTTTGTGTGCTTCATTTATTTGTGTAATTGGTTGTGTTGACGGCGCCAAGTATTTCCTGATTTTAAGGGGCAATAACACATTATGTGAATAGCTACTATAGCTCTACTTTGATGAATGCACCATGGTCGATAGGTACCTATCAAAAAACGGCTTTCCCCACCTGCAAATGCTGTAGGGGATAAGTAGGAAGAAGACACTTTAGAGTATGAAAATGCTTCTGAAGGCTTTCAAATATTGATTTGCTTTCGTGCCTTAAGAGCCCCCTGCCTCTTCTGCTGACCTGGTAAATGGTCACAGAGGACAGGACAACTAACCTAAGTGCATTTGTGAGTGGCACTAATCAAATAGAGGTCAAAGAAGACAATTCAATTACCTTTTACACCAGTGACACTAATGTGGTCCTTTTTGCTAATGGTACGGGCTCTGGAGAGAACGCGTGTCTGGCGTGTGGAATGCTACACAGTCGGTTGAACTTAAAGGCTAGTAACAGCTCATTTTCCGTTTTCCCCTCCCCACTCACGCCACTCCCAGACTGTCCTAGGAAAATTATAGCTTGAGAAACTTATTTTTGCTAAAAAGCAATTTTTGCTAATTTGAATGGAAATCTATTATAGTAAGGTATTAAATTGTTACCCATTTTATTTTTATATTGATATAAAAATGGCTGCATTGGGCCTTTAAGCATTGACTAGTATCCAGTATAGATGTGTACACTCTTAGAAAAAAAGGTGCAATCTAGAACCTAAAAGGGTTCTTCTGCTGTCCAAATAGGAGAGCCCTTTGAAGAACCCTTTTTGGTTCCAGGTAGAACCATTTTGGGTTCCATGTAGAACCATTTTGGGTTCCATGTAGAACCCTTTCCACAGAGGAACCAAAAAGGGTTCCACCTTAGGGTTCTACTGATGTCAATTCAAATGAAATTCCATTTTATTCGTCACTTGCTTCGTATACAAGAGGTGTGGACTAACAGTGAAATGTTTACTTACGGGCCCTTCCCAAATATGCAAAGAGAATGAAAATAGAGAAATAACAGAAAAGTAAATTACAACATCTATTCCACGGTGGTTAAACACAATTTAATTGAAATGACATGGAAACAACGTTGCTTCTACCAGTTTGTGCCCAGTGGGTGTTGGCTCATGATAATGGATGCAATGGAGCGAATGGAATGGTATCAAACACATGGAAAACCTACACCGGCCAAACCCGGACGACGATGGGCCAATTGTGCACCGCCCTACGGGACTCCCAAACACAGCCAGTTGTGATACAGCCTGGAATCGAACCAGGGTGTCTGTAGTGACGCCTCAAGCACTGAGATGCAGTACCTTAGACCGCTGTGCCACTCGGGAGCGAGTTGAAGGCCGACCGGGGTACTGCAGGCTGCCATTAGCAAATAAATGATCCTTATAACTTATTCTGTGTACGATTGAAAAGTAGTCGGTTCAAGGACATACATGTGGTGTATTAGAAGCAATTACTGGTACCATGATTGTCTGAAAACATTGTTTGATTTACATGAATGACTGACCAAGAAACTGGACATTTTCCATTCACTAAAATGGGGGTCGGCCTTCAACTTCAGTGGCTTCAATGAGAGTGGGCAGTCATTCTCCCTGCATTCAATTTATTCCGTTCCAGCCATTACTATGAGCCCGTCCTCCCCATTTAAAATGCCACCAGCCACCACTGAACCAAGTGTAGTGAAATCAGTGTAGGAAGACTTTAGTAAAGCAGTTTGGATGTCGGGTCACAACGTGACAAAATGGCTGCTGTGGATCATCCAGGAGGGTTCTTCACATTACTAGTGGGTTACTCCCTTACCTTGTAAAGTGCTTTTAGACAGGCAATCTCTTCATAAAATGTAATTTACTGCTAACATAGATGTTGTAGTAGGGTCACCACAGGACAAAATGGTACGTTCCCCACCATCCATTGCTAGTGGAGAGGGGTAGGTTACCCCCTTATATTGTAAAGTGCTTAGACTATATAACTATATAAAATGTAATCCATTACTGCCGTCAAATGCTTTACCTTCTCCTAGTCTGAACCACTGGTCTGAAAATTAACGAGATAGGAACATCAGCCTTCAGAGGCTGGCTAATGGAAACCAGACACTGGAGGGAGGGTGTGTGTGTGTGTGTGTGCGCATATACATTTGTGCACGAATGCATGTGCTAGCATTGGCATACATGTGTTTCTGCATGTGAGTGTGTGAGGTGTGAGAGTGTGTGTGTGTGTGTGTGTGTGTGTATTTGTCGGAGGTCTGTTTAGGTCTGTTTGCTGTTTCACTGCTACAACCGTCATTTAATTTCCCAAATGATCTGTGGTGCATTAAGCAGCGATCTGGACTGCATCTCTGGTTTCTGGGTATTTGGGTCTGACAGACTTTGAAGACGTCCTGCTGGTAAACAAACAAGAGACATGAAGGTCGAGGAGGGAAAGAGAAGGAGGAGGTAGAGCTTGAGGAGGAGGTAGAAGTTGAGAAGGAGGTTGAGGAGGAGGTAGAGGTTGAGGAGAAGGTAGTTGAGGAGTTGAAGAGGAGGTTGAGGAGTTGAGGAGGTTGAGGAGGAGGAAGTTGAGGAGGAGGTGGAGGTTGAGAAGGAGGTAGAGGTCGAAGAGGAGGAGGTAGAGGTTGAGGAGAAGGTAGAGGTTTAGAAGGTAGTAGAGGAGGAGGAGGAGGTAGAGGTTGAGGAGGAGGAGGTTGAGGAGGATGAGATAGAGGTTCAGGAAGAGAAGGTAGAGGTTGAGGAGGAGGTAGAGGTAGAGGATGAGGAGTTGAGGAGGAGGAGGAGGAGGTAGAGGAGATGAGAAGGTTGCGGAGGAGGAGGTAGAGGTTGAGGAGGAGGTATAGGAGAAGGAAGTAGAGGTTGATGTGGAGGAGGTTGAGGAGTTGAGGAGGTTGAGGAGGAGGAGGTTGAGGAGAAGGTTGAGGAGGAGGTAGAGGTTGATGAGGAGGAGGCAGAGGTTGAGGAGGAGGAGGTAGAGGTTGAGAAGGTGGTAGAGGTTGAGGAGGAGGTTGAGGAGAAGGAAGTAGAGGTTGAGGAGGAGGAGGGAGGAGGTTGAGGAGGAGAGGGAGGAGGAGGAGGTAGAGGTTGAGGAGGAGGAGCTAGAGGTTGAGGAAGCAGTGGTTTAGGAGGAAGAGGTAGAAGTTGAGGAGGAAGGTAGAGGTTGAGGAGGAGGTTGAGGAGAAGGAAGTAGAGGTTGAGGAGAAGGAGGTAGAGGTTGAGGAGGAGGAGGTTGAGGATTTGAGGAGGTATAGGAGAAGGAAGTAGAGGTTGATGTGGAAGAGGTAGAAGTTGAGGAGTTGAGGAGGAGGTTGAGGAGTTGAGGAGGTTGAGGAGGAGGTTGAGGAGGAGGTAGAGGTTGAGGAGGAGGAGGCAGAGGTTGAGGAGGAGGAGGTAGAGGTTGAGAAGGTGGTAGAGGTTGAGGAGGAGGTTGAGGAGAAGGAAGTAGAGGTTGAGGAGGAGGAGGGAGGAGGTTGAGGAGGAGAGGGAGGAGGAGGAAGAGGAGGTAGAGGTTGAGGAGGAGGAGCTAGAGGTTGAGGACGCAGTGGTTGAGGAGGAAGACGTAGAAGTTGAGGAGGAAGTAGAGGTTGAGGAGGAGGTTGAGGAGAAGAAAGTAGAGGTTGAGGAGAAGGAGGTAGAGGTTGAGGAGGAGGAGGTTGAGGATTTGAGGAGGTTGAAGAGGAGGAGGTAGAGGTTGAGGAGGTAGAGGAAGAGGTTGAGGGGGAGGTAGAGGTTGAGGAGGAGGTATAGGAGAAGGAAGTAGAGGTTGATGTGGAGGAGGTAGAAGTTGAGGAGTTGAGGAGGAGGTTGAGGAGTTTAGGAGGTTGAGGAGGAGGAGGTTGAGGAGGAGGTTGAGGAGGAAGTAGAGGTTGAGGAGGAGGTTGAGGAGAAGGAAGTAGAGGTTGAGGAGGAGGAGGGAGGAGGTTGAGGAAGAGAGGGAGGAGGAGGTAGAGGTTGAGGAGGAGGTAGAGGTTGAGGACGCAGTGGTTGAAGAGGAAGAGGTTGAGGAGGAGGTAGTAGAGGTTGAGGAGAAGGAGGCAGAGGTTGAGGAGGAGGAGGTGGAGGATTTGAGGAGGTTGAAGAGGAGGAGGCAGAGGTTGAAGACGAGGAGGTAGAGGGGGAGGAGGTAAAGGTAGAGGTTGAGGAGGAGGTAGAGGTTAAAGAGGAGGTAGAGGAGGTAGAGGTTTAGGAGGAGGTTGAGGAGGAGGTTGAGGAGGAGGAGGTGGAGGTTGAGGAGGAAGTGGAGGTTGAGAAGGAGGTAGAGGTCAAAGAAGAGGAGGTAGAGGTTGAGGAGAAGGAGGTTGAGGAGTTGAGGAGGTTGAAGAGGAGGAGGCAGAGGTTGAAGAGGAGGAGGCAGAGGTTGAGGAGGAGGATGAGATAGAGGTTCAGGAGGAGAAGGTAGAGGTTGAGGAGGAGGAGGTTGAGGAGGAGGTTGAGGAGGAGGAGGTAGAGGTTGAGGAGGAGGTAGATGTTGAGGAGTTGAGGAGGAGGAGGAGGGTGAGGAGTTGAGGAGATTGAGGAGGAGGAGGTTGAGGAGGAGGTGGGGGTTGAGAAGGAGGTTGAGGAGGAGGAGGTAGATGTTGAGGAGGAGGAGGCAGAGGTTGAAGAGGAGGAGGTAGAGGTTGAGGAGAAGGTAGAGGTTTAGAAGGTAGTGGAGGAGGAGGTAGAGGTTGAGGAGGGAGGTTGAGGAGTTGATTAGGTTGAAGAGGAGGAGGCAGAGGTTGAAGAGGAGGAGGCAAAGGTTGAGGAGGAGGAGATTGAGGTTCAGGAGGAGAAGGTAGAGGTTGAGGAAGAGGTAGAGGTTGAGGGAGGAGGTAGAGGTTGAGGAGAAGGTAGAGGTTTAGAAGGTAGTGGAGGAGGAGGTAGAGGTTGAGGAGGGGAGGTTGAGGAGTTGATGAGGTTGAAGAGGAGGAGGCAGAGGTTGAAGAGGAGGAGGCAAAGGTTGAGGAGGAGGAGATAGAGGTTCAGGAGGAGAAGGTAGAGGTTGAGGAAGAGGTAGAGGTTGAGGAGGAGGAGGTAGAGGTTGAGGAGGAGGTAGAGGTTGAGAATGAGGTAGAGGATTAGGAAGTAGAGGTTGATGTGGAGGAGGTAGAGGTTGAGGAGTTGAGGAGGAAGAGGAGGTTGAGGAGGAGGAGATTGAGGAGGAGGATGCAGAGGTTGAGGAGGAGGAGGTAGAGGTTGAGGAGAAGGAGGCAGAGGTTGAGGAGGAGGAGGTGGAGGATTTGAGGAGGTTGAAGAGGAGGAGGCAGAGGTTGAAGACGAGGAGGTAGAGGGGGAGGAGGTAAAGGTAGAGGTTGAGGAGGAGGTAGAGGTTAAAGAGGAGGTAGAGGAGGTAGAGGTTTAGGAGGAGGTTGAGGAGGAGGTTGAGGAGGAGGAGGTGGAGGTTGAGGAGGAAGTGGAGGTTGAGAAGGAGGTAGAGGTCGAAGAAGAGGAGGTAGAGGTTGAGGAGAAGGAGGTTGAGGAGTTGAGGAGGTTGAAGAGGAGGAGGCAGAGGTTGAAGAGGAGGAGGCAGAGGTTGAGGAGGAGGATGAGATAGAGGTTCAGGAGGAGAAGGTAGAGGTTGAGGAGGAGGAGGTTGAGGAGGAGGTTGAGGAGGAGGAGGTAGAGGTTGAGGAGGAGGTAGATGTTGAGGAGTTGAGGAGGAGGAGGAGGGTGAGGAGTTGAGGAGATTGAGGAGGAGGAGGTTGAGGAGGAGGTGGGGTTGAGAAGGAGGTTGAGGAGGAGGAGGTAGATGTTGAGGAGGAGGGAGGCAGAGGTTGAATAGGAGGAGGTAGAGGTTGAGGAGAAGGTAGAGGTTTAGAAGGTAGTGGAGGAGGAGGTAGAGGTTGAGGAGGGGAGGTTGAGGAGTTGATTAGGTTGAAGAGGAGGAGGCAGAGGTTGAAGAGGAGGAGGCAAAGGTTGAGGAGGAGGAGATTGAGGTTCAGGAGGAGAAGGTAGAGGTTGAGGAAGAGGTAGAGGTTGAGGAGGAGGTAGAGGTTGAGGAGAAGGTAGAGGTTTAGAAGGTAGTGGAGGAGGAGGTAGAGGTTGAGGAGGGGGAGGTTGAGGAGTTGATGAGGTTGAAGAGGAGGAGGCAGAGGTTGAAGAGGAGGAGGCAAAGGTTGAGGAGGAGGAGATAGAGGTTCAGGAGGAGAAGGTAGAGGTTGAGGAAGAGGTAGAGGTTGAGGAGGAGGAGGTAGAGGTTGAGGAGGAGGTAGAGGTTGAGAATGAGGTAGAGGATTAGGAAGTAGAGGTTGATGTGGAGGAGGTAGAGGTTGAGGAGTTGAGGAGGAAGAGGAGGTTGAGGAGGAGGAGATTGAGGAGGAGGATGCAGAGGTTGAGGAGGAGGAGGTAGAGGTTGAGGAGGAGGATGCAGAGGTTGAGGAGGAGGAGGGAGGAGGTTGAGGAGGAGAGGGAGGAGGAGGAAGAGGAGGTAGAGGTTGAGGAGGAGGAGCTAGAGGTTGAGGACGCAGTGGTTGAGGAGGAAGACGTAGAAGTTGAGGAGGAAGTAGAGGTTGAGGAGGAGGTTGAGGAGAAGAAAGTAGAGGTTGAGGAGAAGGAGGTAGAGGTTGAGGAGGAGGAGGTTGAGGATTTGAGGAGGTTGAAGAGGAGGAGGTAGAGGTTGAGGAGGTAGAGGAAGAGGTTGAGGGGGAGGTAGAGGTTGAGGAGGAGGTATAGGAGAAGGAAGTAGAGGTTGATGTGGAGGAGGTAGAAGTTGAGGAGTTGAGGAGGAGGTTGAGGAGTTTAGGAGGTTGAGGAGGAGGAGGTTGAGGAGGAGGTTGAGGAGGAAGTAGAGGTTGAGGAGGAGGTTGAGGAGAAGGAAGTAGAGGTTGAGGAGGAGGAATGAGGAGGTTGAGGAAGAGAGGGAGGAGGAGGTAGAGGTTGAGGAGGAGGTAGAGGTTGAGGACGCAGTGGTTGAAGAGGAAGAGGTTGAGGAGGAGGTAGTAGAGGTTGAGGAGAAGGAGGCAGAGGTTGAGGAGGAGGAGGTGGAGGATTTGAGGAGGTTGAAGAGGAGGAGGCAGAGGTTGAAGACGAGGAGGTAGAGGGGAGGAGGTAAAGGTAGAGGTTGAGGAGGAGGTAGAGGTTAAAGAGGAGGTAGAGGAGGTGGAGGTTTAGGAGGAGGTTGAGGAGGAGGTTGAGGAGGAGGAGGTGGAGGTTGAGGGAGGAAGTGGAGGTTGAGAAGGAGGTAGAGGTCGAAGAAGAGGAGGTAGAGGTTGAGGAGAAGGAGGTTGAGGAGTTGAGGAGGTTGAAGAGGAGGAGGCAGAGGTTGAAGAGGAGGAGGCAGAGGTTGAGGAGGAGGATGAGATAGAGGTTCAGGAGGAGAAGGTAGAGGTTGAGGAGGAGGAGGTTGAGGAGGAGGTTGAGGAGGAGGAGGTAGAGGTTGAGGAGGAGGTAGATGTTGAGGAGTTGAGGAGGAGGAGGAGGGTGAGGAGTTGAGGAGATTGAGGAGGAGGAGGTTGAGGAGGAGGTGGGGGTTGAGAAGGAGGTTGAGGAGGAGGAGGTAGATGTTGAGGAGGAGGAGGCAGAGGTTGAAGAGGAGGAGGTAGAGGTTGAGGAGAAGGTAGAGGTTTAGAAGGTAGTGGAGGAGGAGGTAGAGGTTGAGGAGGGGGAGGTTGAGGAGTTGATTAGGTTGAAGAGGAGGAGGCAGAGGTTGAAGAGGAGGAGGCAAAGGTTGAGGAGGAGGAGATTGAGGTTCAGGAGGAGAAGGTAGAGGTTGAGGAAGAGGTAGAGGTTGAGGAGGAGGTAGAGGTTGAGGAGAAGGTAGAGGTTTAGAAGGTAGTGGAGGAGGAGGTAGAGGTTGAGGAGGGGAGGTTGAGGAGTTGATGAGGTTGAAGAGGAGGAGGCAGAGGTTGAAGAGGAGGAGGCAAAGGTTGAGGAGGAGGAGATAGAGGTTCAGGAGGAGAAGGTAGAGGTTGAGGAAGAGGTAGAGGTTGAGGAGGAGGAGGTAGAGGTTGAGGAGGAGGTAGAGGTTGAGAATGAGGTAGAGGATTAGGAAGTAGAGGTTGATGTGGAGGAGGTAGAGGTTGAGGAGTTGAGGAGGAAGAGGAGGTTGAGGAGGAGGAGATTGAGGAGGAGGATGCAGAGGTTGAGGAGGAGGAGGTAGAGGTTGAGGAGGAGGATGCAGAGGTTGAGGAGGAGGAGGGAGGAGGTTGAGGAGGAGAGGGAGGAGGAGGAAGAGGAGGTAGAGGTTGAGGAGGAGGAGCTAGAGGTTGAGGACGCAGTGGTTGAGGAGGAAGACGTAGAAGTTGAGGAGGAAGTAGAGGTTGAGGAGGAGGTTGAGGAGAAGAAAGTAGAGGTTGAGGAGAAGGAGGTAGAGGTTGAGGAGGAGGAGGTTGAGGATTTGAGGAGGTTGAAGAGGAGGAGGTAGAGGTTGAGGAGGTAGAGGAAGAGGTTGAGGGGGAGGTAGAGGTTGAGGAGGAGGTATAGGAGAAGGAAGTAGAGGTTGATGTGGAGGAGGTAGAAGTTGAGGAGTTGAGGAGGAGGTTGAGGAGTTTAGGAGGTTGAGGAGGAGGAGGTTGAGGAGGAGGTTGAGGAGGAAGTAGAGGTTGAGGAGGAGGTTGAGGAGAAGGAAGTAGAGGTTGAGGAGGAGGAGGGAGGAGGTTGAGGAAGAGAGGGAGGAGGAGGTAGAGGTTGAGGAGGAGGTAGAGGTTGAGGACGCAGTGGTTGAAGAGGAAGAGGTTGAGGAGGAGGTAGTAGAGGTTGAGGAGAAGGAGGCAGAGGTTGAGGAGGAGGAGGTGGAGGATTTGAGGAGGTTGAAGAGGAGGAGGCAGAGGTTGAAGACGAGGAGGTAGAGGGGAGGAGGTAAAGGTAGAGGTTGAGGAGGAGGTAGAGGTTAAAGAGGAGGTAGAGGAGGTAGAGGTTTAGGAGGAGGTTGAGGGAGGAGGTTGAGGAGGAGGAGGTGGAGGTTGAGGAGGAAGTGGAGGTTGAGAAGGAGGTAGAGGTCGAAGAAGAGGAGGTAGAGGTTGAGGAGAAGGAGGTTGAGGAGTTGAGGAGGTTGGAAGAGGAGGAGGCAGAGGTTGAAGAGGAGGAGGCAGAGGTTGAGGAGGAGGATGAGATAGAGGTTCAGGAGGAGAAGGTAGAGGTTGAGGAGGAGGAGGTTGAGGAGGAGGTTGAGGAGGAGGAGGTAGAGGTTGAGGAGGAGGTAGATGTTGAGGAGTTGAGGAGGAGGAGGAGGGTGAGGAGTTGAGGAGATTGAGGAGGAGGAGGTTGAGGAGGAGGTGGGGGTTGAGAAGGAGGTTGAGGAGGAGGAGGTAGATGTTGAGGAGGAGGAGGCAGAGGTTGAAGAGGAGGAGGTAGAGGTTGAGGAGAAGGTAGAGGTTTAGAAGGTAGTGGAGGAGGAGGTAGAGGTTGAGGAGGGGGAGGTTGAGGGAGTTGATTAGGTTGAAGAGGAGGAGGCAGAGGTTGAAGAGGAGGAGGCAAAGGTTGAGGAGGAGGAGATTGAGGTTCAGGAGGAGAAGGTAGAGGTTGAGGAAGAGGTAGAGGTTGAGGAGGAGGTAGAGGTTGAGGAGAAGGTAGAGGTTTAGAAGGTAGTGGAGGAGGAGGTAGAGGTTGAGGAGGGGGAGGTTGAGGAGTTGATGAGGTTGAAGAGGAGGAGGCAGAGGTTGAAGAGGAGGAGGCAAAGGTTGAGGAGGAGGAGATAGAGGTTCAGGAGGAGAATGTAGAGGTTGAGGAAGAGGTAGAGGTTGAGGAGGAGGAGGTAGAGGTTGAGGAGGAGGTAGAGGTTGAGAATGAGGTAGAGGATTAGGAAGTAGAGGTTGATGTGGAGGAGGTAGAGGTTGAGGAGTTGAGGAGGAAGAGGAGGTTGAGGAGGAGGAGATTGAGGAGGAGGATGCAGAGGTTGAGGAGGAGGAGGTAGAGGTTGAGGAGGAGGATGCAGAGGTTGAGGAGGAGGAGGGAGGAGGTTGAGGAGGAGAGGGAGGAGGAGGAAGAGGAGGTAGAGGTTGAGGAGGAGGAGCTAGAGGTTGAGGACGCAGTGGTTGAGGAGGAAGACGTAGAAGTTGAGGAGGAAGTAGAGGTTGAGGAGGAGGTTGAGGAGAAGAAAGTAGAGGTTGAGGAGAAGGAGGTAGAGGTTGAGGAGGAGGAGGTTGAGGATTTGAGGAGGTTGAAGAGGAGGAGGTAGAGGTTGAGGAGGTAGAGGAAGAGGTTGAGGGGAGGTAGAGGTTGAGGAGGAGGTATAGGAGAAGGAAGTAGAGGTTGATGTGGAGGAGGTAGAAGTTGAGGAGTTGAGGAGGAGGTTGAGGAGTTTAGGAGGTTGAGGAGGAGGAGGTTGAGGAGGAGGTTGAGGAGGAAGTAGAGGTTGAGGAGGAGGTTGAGGAGAAGGAAGTAGAGGTTGAGGAGGAGGAGGGAGGAGGTTGAGGAAGAGAGGGAGGAGGAGGTAGAGGTTGAGGAGGAGGTAGAGGTTGAGGACGCAGTGGTTGAAGAGGAAGAGGTTGAGGAGGAGGTAGTAGAGGTTGAGGAGAAGGAGGCAGAGGTTGAGGAGGAGGAGGTGGAGGATTTGGAGGAGGTTGAAGAGGAGGAGGCAGAGGTTGAAGACGAGGAGGTAGAGGGGGAGGAGGTAAAGGTAGAGGTTGAGGAGGAGGTAGAGGTTAAAGAGGAGGTAGAGGAGGTGGAGGTTTAGGAGGAGGTTGAGGAGGAGGTTGAGGAGGAGGAGGTGGAGGTTGAGGAGGAAGTGGAGGTTGAGGAAGGAGGTAGAGGTCGAAGAAGAGGAGGTAGAGGTTGAGGAGAAGGAGGTTGAGGAGTTGAGGAGGTTGAAGAGGAGGAGGCAGAGGTTGAAGAGGAGGAGGCAGAGGTTGAGGAGGAGGATGAGATAGAGGTTCAGGAGGAGAAGGTAGAGGTTGAGGAGGAGGAGGTTGAGGAGGAGGTTGAGGAGGAGGAGGTAGAGGTTGAGGAGGAGGTAGATGTTGAGGAGTTGAGGAGGAGGAGGAGGGTGAGGAGTTGAGGAGATTGAGGAGGAGGAGGTTGAGGAGGAGGTGGGGGTTGAGAAGGAGGTTGAGGAGGAGGAGGTAGATGTTGAGGAGGAGGAGGCAGAGGTTGAAGAGGAGGAGGTAGAGGTTGAGGAGAAGGTAGAGGTTTAGAAGGTAGTGGAGGAGGAGGTAGAGGTTGAGGAGGGGGAGGTTGAGGAGTTGATTAGGTTGAAGAGGAGGAGGCAGAGGTTGAAGAGGAGGAGGCAAAGGTTGAGGAGGAGGAGATTGAGGTTCAGGAGGAGAAGGTAGAGGTTGAGGAAGAGGTAGAGGTTGAGGAGGAGGTAGAGGTTGAGGAGAAGGTAGAGGTTTAGAAGGTAGTGGAGGAGGAGGTAGAGGTTGAGGAGGGGGAGGTTGAGGAGTTGATGAGGTTGAAGAGGAGGAGGCAGAGGTTGAAGAGGAGGAGGCAAAGGTTGAGGAGGAGGAGATAGAGGTTCAGGAGGAGAAGGTAGAGGTTGAGGAAGAGGTAGAGGTTGAGGAGGAGGAGGAGGTAGAGGTTGAGGAGGAGGTAGAGGTTGAGAATGAGGTAGAGGATTAGGAAGTAGAGGTTGATGTGGAGGAGGTAGAGGTTGAGGAGTTGAGGAGGAAGAGGAGGTTGAGGAGGAGGAGATTGAGGAGGAGGATGCAGAGGTTGAGGAGGAGGAGGTAGAGGTTGAGGAGGAGGATGCAGAGGTTGAGGAGGAGGAGGGAGGAGGTTGAGGAGGAGAGGGAGGAGGAGGAAGAGGAGGTAGAGGTTGAGGAGGAGGAGCTAGAGGTTGAGGACGCAGTGGTTGAGGAGGAAGACGAGAAGTTGAGGAGGAAGTAGAGGTTGAGGAGGAGGTTGAGGAGAAGAAAGTAGAGGTTGAGGAGAAGGAGGTAGAGGTTGAGGAGGAGGAGGTTGAGGATTTGAGGAGGTTGAAGAGGAGGAGGTAGAGGTTGAGGAGGTAGAGGAAGAGGTTGAGGGGAGGTAGAGGTTGAGGAGGAGGTATAGGAGAAGGAAGTAGAGGTTGATGTGGAGGAGGTAGAAGTTGAGGAGTTGAGGAGGAGGTTGAGGAGTTTAGGAGGTTGAGGAGGAGGAGGTTGAGGAGGAGGTTGAGGAGGAAGTAGAGGTTGAGGAGGAGGTTGAGGAGAAGGAAGTAGAGGTTGAGGAGGAGGAGGGAGGAGGTTGAGGAAGAGAGGGAGGAGGAGGTAGAGGTTGAGGAGGAGGTAGAGGTTGAGGACGCAGTGGTTGAAGAGGAAGAGGTTGAGGAGGAGGTAGTAGAGGTTGAGGAGAAGGAGGCAGAGGTTGAGGAGGAGGAGGTGGAGGATTTGAGGAGGTTGAAGAGGAGGAGGCAGAGGTTGAAGACGAGGAGGTAGAGGGGGAGGAGGTAAAGGTAGAGGTTGAGGAGGAGGTAGAGGTTAAAGAGGAGGTAGAGGAGGTAGAGGTTTAGGAGGAGGTTGAGGAGGAGGTTGAGGAGGAGGAGGTGGAGGTTGAGGAGGAAGTGGAGGTTGAGAAGGAGGTAGAGGTCGAAGAAGAGGAGGTAGAGGTTGAGGAGAAGGAGGTTGAGGAGTTGAGGAGGTTGAAGAGGAGGAGGCAGAGGTTGAAGAGGAGGAGGCAGAGGTTGAGGAGGAGGATGAGATAGAGGTTCAGGAGGAGAAGGTAGAGGTTGAGGAGGAGGAGGTTGAGGAGGAGGTTGAGGAGGAGGAGGTAGAGGTTGAGGAGGAGGTAGATGTTGAGGAGTTGAGGAGGAGGAGGAGGGTGAGGAGTTGAGGAGATTGAGGAGGAGGAGGTTGAGGAGGAGGTGGGGGTTGA
>CM059817.1:6169488-6464488 GCA_030435695.1 Brachymystax lenok tsinlingensis
GCGGCAGGAATGTGAGACAATATATCCACAGGAAAGTATAATTACATTAACTTTTCAATGCGCTGGTGGTGCGTTCAAAATTCTCTCACCTGAAGCATGGCAGAACCCTGCAAACACGTGCACCAGCTCGACAAGTATGCATGCGTCTCGTGTGTGTATTTCTGTCTTGTGCGCTTGCTCTAGTTGATAGAAATCTGAACACACCACCAGCGCTTTGAGTTTATGTAATTCTACTTTCTGTGCGTTCTCCCCTGCTTTACACTCTCTCCTCATCTTAGCTCCATGGTGCACCTTGGAAGGAACCAAGGTACACCAACAAAAGTTCAAACATTGTTTCATTTCAATTTTAGTAACGTTCTCCAACTGTTTTGACATTGGTTCAGAGAACGTTAAGAAATAACATTCTTCTGTGGAAATTCCAATACTTCAGCATAACGTTTCCTGTAGGTTTACTCATGGTTCTATTTAACGTCATATTCTCAAATTGTTGCAAGAACGTAAACTGAATATTTTTACTGCAATTTTTTTTTTTTGTGTGACTTAATCAATGTTCTCAGAACATTCAGAGAATGTATAGTTCTCTTTTAAGTCAGTTCTTGGCAATATTCTGGGAATGTAAAAAACAAATTAATTATACACATTAACATCAATAAGCTCTAAATTCTATGCTCAGAACATGAATAAAACTTTCCATAAAAACCACAAGAGAACTTTAGTTACTAGCCTTTTGGGGGTCCTAATTGAGAACATTTTTTGGGGGCCCCCTTTTTGATGGTGAAGAGAAACATGTAGGTTTTAAAGTACATTTCCTGCAATTCTACATATTTTGCCATGGGGCGTAGAGAAAATGTTGCAGATTTAAAGCATGTTTTCCACAGTTCTATACATTTTGCCATGGGGCAGAGATACATTTTTGCAGTTTTAAATCTAATTTCCTGCTATTCTACACGTTGTGCCATGACTTATGGCATGTTAATGATATCTGAGTGAGAGTGACTAACAAAATCAATGGGGGCTGCCTGGAGATCAGGGCCCCTGGGCGACCGATTATGTGGCTTATGCCTGGAGCTAGCCCTGCATTCAGAGAACATTCTAAGAATGTTCTTAAAAACATATACATTCCATTCTCAGAACATGAAAACTAACATTCAGAGAACGTTCTAAGAATTATATTTATAAACTATACATTCTGTTCACAGCATCTATCCTCTATCTTGTTAAGTGTGTTCAGGTGTGTTGGCTGCGCCCACTAATTGGCCACATCTGATCTTAATGAGTGCTTTCCTTTGAAATGGGGTCCATTTGAATAAAACAAAAATTAACATCTTTGTATGCCTAAAAAAACATGGCATGTTAGCTCCATCCTGGTGGCGCAGTGGACTAATTCCATGGCTAGAGAATAGAAGATTTTAGGTTCAAGTCTCACAGAAACTGTGGCAGAATGTGTTTGCATGAATCATCAATTTGATGGCTCTCCAGACTACAGGTTAAGGCAAACACATCTGGGACGCAACTACACACGTACTTATCCAATTCTGAGGTGCATATTGGATGAACTGTCCACGTTTCCTTTTCGTCAGCCAGCAAGATGAGCAGGCCTAACAAACAGCAAAAGCACTAGCCTATGTCAATCTACTATCCCCCATAATACAACGTATTTATGGAATGTGGTTGATGCAACAGATCAGAATCTTTAGCTTAAAATGTTAATAAACTACTAGGCTATTTCTTCACATTATAGGCTCAGAAATGCGCACAAGGTAGTACGCTATAGGCGTGAATGTTCCAATAGTGGAAAACACCATTAACAAAAGTGAACGCAAATGCATTTTTATGGTGAAAATGATCTTCCCCAAACTTGAAACTCACGCGCTGCTTATATATGCCAGTTAGGCTCCGCTTGTAAAGTGGATTAATGTGATTAATGTTGAGAAGTTATTTGGCCGCTTTAGTTGTGATACAAACCTTATTAGAACATATAGTCCTATGGGCTAGGCTACATGAGGTGTTCAAACAAGTCGCAAAAAAAGGCATTGTTTCTTATCCTGGGCTTCATTCACAAGTGATAATATATAATATTGCCACCCATCGAACTATACTTGCTTTAATCTTGTCTTTACATATACTTAAATAATATATGTGTGATATTTGTTTTTATTTAGAATGGACCATTATTATGCACCTGTATCAAAACAGGGGCAGCGGGGAAAAATATATGTCATCTATGCACTTAAATAGCGAATGGAGGACGCTTTTCCCAGTGGTTTATTTTCATGCCAGCCAGGTCGAATATATTTCTGTTGTAAATATAAGTAATGTACAGTTGAAGTCGGAAAATTACATACACCATACACCTGACATTTAATCCTAGTAAAAATTCTTAGCTCAGTTAGGATCACCACTTTATTTTAAGAATGTGAAATGTCAGAATCAATGTAGAGAGAATGATTTAATTCAGCTTTCAGTATTTCTTTCACCACATTCCCAGTGGGTCAGAAGTTTGCATACACTCAATTAGTATTTGGTAGCATTGCCTTTAAAATGTCTAACTTGGGTCAAATGTTTAGGGTAAGCTTCCCACAATAAGTTGGGGGAATCTTGGCCCATTCCGCCTTACAGAGCTGGTGTAACTGAGTCAGGCTTGTAGGCCTCCTTGCTCACACACGCTTTTTCAGTTCTGCCCAAAAATGTTCTATGGGATTCTGGTCAGAGCTTTGTGATGGCCATTCCAATTCCTTGACTTTGTTGTCCTTAAGCCATTTTGCCACAACTTTGGAAGTATGCTTGGGGTCATTGTCCATTTGGAAGACCCATTTGTGACCAAGCTTTAACTTCCTGACTGATGTCTTACGATGTTGCTTCAATATATCCACATAATTTTCCTTCCTCGTGATGCCATCTATTTCGTGAAGTGCACCAGTCCCTCGTGCAGCAAAGCACCCCCACAACATGATGCTGCCACCCCTGTGCTTCACGATTGGGATGGTGTTCTTCGGCTTGCAAGCCTCCCCCTTTTTTCTCCAAACATAAAACAGTTATATTTTTGTTTCATCAGACCAGAGGACATTTCTCCAAAAAGTACAATCTTTGTCCCCATTTGCAGTTGCAAACCGTAGTCTGGCTTTTTTATGGCGGTTTTGGAGCAGTGGCTTCTTCCTTGCTGAGCGGCCTTTCAGGTTATGTCGATATAGGACTCGTTTTACTGTGGATATAGATACGTTTGTACCTGTTTCCTCCAGCATCCTCACAAGGTCCTTTGCTGTTGTTCTGGGATTGATTTGCACTTTTCACACCAAAGTACGTTCATCTCAAGGAGACAAAACGCGTCTCCTTCCTGAGCGGTATGATGGCTGTGTGGTCCCATGGTGTTTATACTTGCATACTATTGTTTTTACAGATGAACGTGGTACCTTCAGGCATTTGGAAATTGCTCCCAAGGATGAACCAGATTTGTGGAGGTCTACAATATTTTTTCTGAGGTCTTGGCTGATTTCTTTTGATTTTCCCATGATGTCAAGCAAAGAGGCACTGAGTTTGAAGGTAGGAGTTTGTGTCATGCACAAAGTAGATGTCCTAACAGACTTGTCAAAACTATAGTTTGTTTACAAGAAATTTGTGGAGTGGTTGAAAAACGAGTTTTAATGACTCCAACCTAAGTGTATGTAAACTTCCGACTTCAACTGCACTTAATATTAGGAGAGTTGAGAAATAAATATAGTAGGCCTAGCCTATAGAAAGCTTATGGGATCCTCCTCTTTTCATTAGCGGCCATCACTCTGTTTTCTCCCGCAATAGCAAAGCCTAGAGAAATGTTGCGCAACATGAGCTCATATGAAGTGTTTGATTAGATTTTCGAATACATTTGCATTGATGTCAGAGTGATTAGAGGGACAAAAGATGTGCTTAGTACCAGGCAGGTAGCACGTTTGGTAAGCTACTAATGACCAGCAGCAACATCAGAGCTTGGAGAAGCCTAATTACCGTGACTAAACTGTCATTGTGAAATTTGACTGCCTTCATGACTCATGACCGCCGGTGTGGCGGTAATATGGTCACCGCAACAGCCCCATGCATGATTAATCCCTAAGGAAATACATTTCTATGTATGCTTCGATTTCAAAAAAGTTAGCCCAAAATAAGCTAGCAGTGTTGTTAAGTCCTATTGAAACATTCAGTTAAAGTTTTAAGAAGTGGTGTAAAGTACTTAAGTAAAAAAATACTTTAAAGCACTACTTAATTAAGTAGTTTTTTGGGGGTATTTGTGCTTTACTATCTATATTTTTTACAGCTTTTACTTTTACTTGACTAAATTCCTAAAGAAAATAATGTACTTTTTACTCCATACATTTTTCCCTGACATACAAAAGTACTTGTTACATTTTTAATGCTTAGCAGGACAGGAAAATGGTCCAATTCACGCACTCATCAACAGAACCTCCCTGGTCATCCCTACTGCCTCTGATCTGGTGGACTCACTAAACACAAATGCTTAGTTTGTAAATTATGTCTGACTGTTGGAGTGTGCCCCTGGCTCTCTGAAAATGTTTAAAAAAAATACAATTGTTCCATCTGGTTTTTAATATAAGGAATTTTTTACTATTCATACTTTTACTCTTGATAGTATATTTAAAACCAAATACTTTTTGACTTTTACTCAAGTAGTAATTTACTGGGTGACTTTTACTTTTGTGTATCTTTACTGTTACTCTGTATGACAACTGGGTACTTTTTCCACCACTGGTTTTAAGGAAGTTATTCAAAAACCTCCCAATAAGGGCGTTTATAAAACCTCCCAGGAAAACGTTCAAGGAACCAGAGTAAAACGTTCTCAGAACCTCTCTGGAACCAGAGAAAAACGTTCTCAGAACCTCTCTGGAACCAGAGAAAAACGTTCTCAGAACCTCCCTGGAACCAGAGTAAAACGTTCTCAGAACCTCCCTGGAACCAGAGTAAAACGTTCTCAGAACCTCCCTGGAACCAGATTAAAACATTCTCAGAATCTCTCTGGAACAAGAGTAAAACGTTCTCAGAACCTCCCTGGAGCCAGAGTAAAACTTTCTCAGAACCTCCCTGGAACCAGAGTAAAACGTTCTCAGAACCTCCCTGGAGCCAGAGTAAAATGTTCTCAGAACCTCCCTGGAACCAGAGTAAAACGTTCTCAGAATCTCTCCGGAACCAGAGTAAAACGTTCTCAGAACCTCCCTGGAACCAGAGTAAAACGTTCTCAGAACCTCCCTGGAACCAGAGTAAAACGTTCTCAGAACCTCTCTGGAACCAGAGTAAAACGTTCTCAGAACCTCCCTGGAACCAGAGTAAAACGTTCTCAGAACCTCCCTGGAACCAGAGTAAAACATTCTCAGAACCTGGATGTACTCTGTGCCTGGTCCAGTCAGTGTACCCCCTCTGCAAAATAATTATGAGTGCACCGAGTGCATCCTATGGGCATGACGCCTCTGCACACACACACACGCGCACATACATGCTGGGTCCAGTCTGTGTAGCGGCTGGGGATGTCCTTCTTCACCTCTTGGTTTGTTCTGAATGGCCTATAAACAGTCTGCAGAAACACATAGAATCAACACTGCTTCCTCCATTCGTTCTCTCTCTCTCCCTCTCTCTCTCTCTCTCTCTCTCTCTCTCTCTCTCTCTCTCTCTCTCTCTCTCTCTCTCTCTCTCTCTTCCTTCCTCCTTTCTCAGCCTTACCTCCCATTCTTACCCTCTCTCCCTCTATCCGTTCTCAGCCTCAGGCCTTACCTCTGAGCCTGGGAGTGGAATTCTGGGAACGTTTCCATGTGAATGGCGGAGGGGCTGCGGAGGGGTGTGAGCCACGGCATTGTTCCCGTGGCGAGGAGAGGAACCGTGCGCCGTAAGGCCAATTCCTGTCCACTCCAAAAAAAAAAAAGCACTTTCTCACACTGCTCTCCTTCCTCCCTTCCTCCACAGGCCAGGCTGAGCTGTTACAAAACAACCCCAGACTACAGAGCCCTGGGTACAAGGTAGAGAGGGAGACCTGGTGGAGGTGGAGAGAGAGAGAGAGAGAGAGAGAGAGAGAGAGAGAGAGAGAGAGAGAGAGAGAGAGACAGAAGGAAAGGTAATGAAGGGAGAGGAAGCAGAGAAACAGGGTGTTCTGTGTAGCCATGGTGATGTAGATCAAAGGTTCTGTGTAGCCATGGTGATGCAGATCAAAGGTTCTGTGTAGCCATGGGGATGTAGATCAAAGTTTCTGTATAGCCATGGTGATGCAGATCAAAGGTTCTGTGTAGCCATGGGGATGTAGATCAAAGTTTCTGTATAGCCATGGTGATGCAGATCAAAGGTTCTGTGTAGCCATGGTGATGGAGATCAAAGGTTCTGTGTACCCATGGTGATGTAGATCAAAGGTTCTGTGTAGCCATGGTGATGTAGATCAAAAGTTCTGTGTAGCCATGGTGATTGAGATCAAAGGTTCTGTGTAGCCATGGTGATGTAGGTCAAAGGTTCTGTGTAGCCATGGTGATGTAGATCAAAGGTTCTGTGTAGCCATGGTGATAAAAACTGAACAAATATAAATGCAACATGTAAAGTGTTGTTCCCATGTTTCATGAGGTGAAATAAAAGATCCCAGAAATATTCCATAAAGGTTCTTCCAAACAAAAATTAAGCTTATTTCTCTCAAATTCATTTCAATTGACTGATGTCCTTATATGAACTGTAACTCTGTAAAATCGTTGCATGTTTCGTTCATATTTTTGTTCTGTATATGTATCAATGTGTCTGTATAGCCATGGTGATATAGCCAAAGTTAATTAGTTGAGTGGAATGGGAAAAGGGGGTGTGGCTTGAGGAGAGTGAGGCGCATGTTAATGATGCAATCTCTCTCTCTCTCCATATTCCCTCATTATCTCAATGTTACTCTCTCTCTTTCCTTCCTCCCTCCTGTTCTTTGTACAAAGGACAAATTAACTTCAGTATGATATGCAGTTGGCGCGCGAAGGCCCTTTATTCCCCCTCATGAATCGAACAGAGCTCCAGCTCCACACACACACACACACACACACACACCGACCCTAATTCCAGCCCAAACCCAGGCTCCAGCCTGGCTGGTTGTGAGGGTCTTGAGGTCTTTAACTACTTACGGAGTGGTGGGGCGCTAGCACTCCCGACACTACCCGGTGAAATGCAAGGCGCCAAATTCAAAATCCAAAAGTTGAATTATTAAACATTCATCAATATACAAGTGTTGCATAGTCATCAAAAGTTATGTTTCTTGGCAATAACACAGCGTTGTCAGATTTCAAAAAGGCTTTACGGCGAAAGCACTACATTTGATTTTTTGAGGGTAGCACCTCCAATATTTTACCATTAGCATAAATTCATAAACCATCGCGGTTCACACAAAACACATTTCACAGCGAAAACAAATCCCTTACCTTTTGAATAACTTCTGCTAAAGACTACCCATGTGTCCAACAAAGACATCCAATGGTTCTTTTGTTGCAAAAAGTCATTTATTAGATCCATAAATCTCTGTTTGGTTGGCGCGTTATGATCATAAAATACAGCGTCCACTCGTCCATTGAACCGTGAAGAGAACGCGTTCAACCTATACACTTGTCCAAGAACAATCAAACATCATTGATAATGTATCCTTAGGAACACTTTTATGTATATTTACTATAATATTTCAACCGGATTATAAACTGGACGATAGGAAAGGAAAAAACCACAGCGCGCGCGAGCCCTTGAACGCGCATCCTCTTCTGTTTACATCCGATGACCAGTTCGAAATTCTTCTTCTATTACCATCCAGAGCAACTATAACATCACCAAACACTGTCTAGAGACTGTTGACATCCAGTGGAAGCAATAGGTACTGCAATCTTACTCCCAGAAATGGCTGTTTTCAATAGGAAGGGGTTCAAAATGAGGCAATGTGTCAAAAACACTTTTTCCAGGACAGAAATTTCTCTGGTTTTCGCCTGCTATATCCGTTCTGTTATACTCATAGACATTATGTTAACACTTTTAGAAACTTCAGATTGTTTCCTATCCAATAGTACTAATTATGTGCATATCCTATTTTCTGGGCCTGAGTGGGAGGCATTTTACTTTGGGCACGCCAGACTCTCCAAAACCGTCACCTCGGGAGCCGCTCCCTAAGAAGTTAAAGAGGGCCTGGTTATAACCCAGAGCAGAGCAGGACTGTAGCCTGGATAAACCAGACTGAATGCTCCACTGTGTTTAGAGAGCTGTAGTTATGGTTCATTGATCATGCTGTGTCATACACACACCGAAAAGGGTCGTCCCTAATCTGTCTTGAAATTACACACACACACACACACACACACACACACACACACACACACACACACACACCTTCAGTTTGTACATTATTACCCAATAAAACCTGCTGTGAAATTGCTCTGCTGCTGTTAAATGAAAACAAGAACAGCTCCCCTTGCATAGCTGCTTGGTGTCGATGGGTCCCTGTAGCCTTGCACACAGATGATGGCAGCATGGAATGAAGAAGTAAACTGAAATTCCAATTCCAATTTTACTAATTGCTTTTCAATAAGAAATTGGAATTCCACTTTACTTCCTGAATTGAAAGGGTCATGACCCAAAAAAGTCAGGGCAGAGCTGCTGTGAAGGAAGTTGTCAAGGAAGTGAGTTTGTGTTTATACTGCAGCTACCGCCCCCTACCTATCATTTCAATGCGGAGCTACAGTATATGGCGCTATACGGAGCCCTCCACATCGTTACACAATTTGAGAGGCGCACGGCGATGTGGTACAGAGCTCAATTTGGCCTCTGCGTGATACCGAAAGCTCCGCAATTGCGTCACACCCTCCATACGGCGCCTCCGACCACATTTACAGATCAAGCATAAATTAGCTTTTACTCTAGTTGGCATCGTGGATCATCGTAAGTGAAGGTGAATGGTTACAATGAGACGCGTTTCTCTGATTACAATGTGAAGGACCGTAGAAAACACTCTTATCTTTCTATCTAGCTAGTCCTTATGTGTACTGTGCTGTAAACGAGCTTCATCATTAATGTGGTAGATGAGTTCAATTACCCTTGACCCAAGGCGTTGGAGGAGCAGATTCAGGACACTGTGATCGTTGGTCTGGGGCCCGTTTATCCGCTCCACAGCTCATCAACAAGATGGAGAGACATAGCAATAATGATGATAGTATGGGCAAAAGGGGGTCACGGACCTACAGTACAACCTTTCAATAAGCTAGAGTATGCTACACTAGTCTACTTATAACTCGCTACCTTGCATTCAGCCTAGAAAAATGATAAATGATAGATAAAGCCAGACCCATATATTTACAGTTAGGCCAACTTTTAGAATGTTGAATATTGTTCTCATTCTAGACATTCCATTACATAGCATTGTTTAAATAACCCCCAGGTAATGTTAATGGGAGGCTAACATGGCTGCCATAGGTTAAGAATGTTGGGCCAGTAAGCGAAAGGTTGCTGGTTTGAATCCCTGAGCTGACTAGGTGAAAAATCTGTCAATGTGCCCTTGAGCACTTAATCCTAATTACGCCTATACATTTCTCTGGATAAGAGTGACTGCTAAAGGACTAAAATGCCAAATAGTTAAATGGTTTTTCCCCCTCATCAATCTATACACAATACCCCATAATGACAATGCAAAAATTGGATTTTAGACATTTTTGTTAATTTATCAAAAATGTACTGAAATATCAAATGTACATACTGTAAGTATACAGACCCTTTACTCCGTACTTTGTTGAAGCACCTTTGGCAGCGATTACAGCCTCGAGTCTTCTTTGGTATGGCACTACAAGCTTGACACACCTGTATTTGGGGAGTTTCTCCCATTCTTCTCTGCAAATCCTCTCAAGCTCTGTGAGGTTTGATGGGGAGCGTCGCTTCACAGCTATTTTCAGGTCTCTCCAAAGATTCAGATCATCAAGGACAACAACCACCCGAGCCACTGCCTGTTCACCCCGCTATCATCCAGAAGGCAAGGTCAGTACAGGTGCATCAAAGCTGGGACCGAGAGACTGAAAAACAGCTTCTACCTCAAGGCCATCAGACTGTTAAACAGCCATCCCTAACATTGAGTGGCTGCTGCCAACATACTGACTTAAATCTCTAGCCACTTTAAAAATAGGAATTGGATGTAACAAATGTATCACTAGCCACTTTAAACAATTTTGTATATAATGTTTACATATCCGACATTACTCATATCAAATGTATACACTGTACTCTAAACCATCTACTGAATCTTGCCTATGCCGTTCGGCCATCAACTCAAATCTCTAGCCACTTTAATAATTATAATTGGATTAAATAAATGTATCACTAGCCACTTTATATGATGCCATTTAAATAATGTTTACATATCCTACATTACTCATCTCATATGTATATACTGTACTCCATACCATCTACTGCATCTTGCCTATGCCGGTCAGCCGTCGCTCATCCATATATTTATATGTACATACTCGTATTCATTCCTTTACTCTTGTGTGTATAAGGTAGTTGTTGTGAATTTGTTAGATTACTTGTTAGATACTATTGCATGGTCGGAACTAGAAGCACAAGCATTTCGCTACACTCGCATTAACATCTGCTAACCATGTGTATGTGATAAATAAAATTTGATTTGATTTGAGATAATCGATCGGGTTCAATTCTGGGCGCTGGCTGGTCAATGGAAGCAGGATGAACCTGAGCTCAATTTCAAAGGGTCTGAATACTTACAGTGGCTTGCGAAATTATTCACCCCCCTTGGCATTTTTCCTATTTTGCTGCCTTACAACCTGTAACATTTGATTTACACAACATGCCTACCACTTTGAAGATGCAAAATTTTTTATTTATGTGAAACAAACAAGAAATAACTATTCACCCCCAAAGTCAAAACTTTGTAGAGCCACCTTTGCAGCAATTACAGCTGCAAATCTCTTGGGGTATGTCTCTATAAGCTTGGCACATCTACCCACTGGGATTTTTGCCCATTCTTCAAGGCAAAAAATCTTCAAGGCTCCTTCAAGTTGGATGGGTTACGCTGGTGTACAGCAATCTGTAAATCATACCACAGATTCTCAATTGGATTGAGGTCTGGGCTTTGACCAGGCCATTACAAGACATTTAAATGTTTCCCCTTAAACCACTTGAGTGTTACTTTAGCAGTATGCTTAGGGTCATTGTCCTGCTGGAAAGTAAACCTGATGCTGCCACGACCATGCTTCACTGTGGGGATGGTGTTCTCGAGGTGATGAGAGGTTTTGGGTTTGCTCCAGACATATTGTTTCCTTTATGGCCAAAAAGCTGCCTTTTGGCGAAGACCAAACGTGTTTGCTTATTTTTTTCTTTAAGCAATGGCTTTTTTCTGGCCACTCTTCTGTAAAGCCCAGCTCTGTGGCATGTAAGGCTTAAAATGGTCCTATGGACAGATACTCCAATCTTCGCTGTGGAGCTTTGCAGCTCCTTCAGGGTTATCTTTGGTCTCTTTGTTGCCTCTCTGATTAATGCCCTCCTTGCCTGGTCCGTGAGTATTGGTGGGCAGCCCACTCTTGGCAGGTTTGTTGTGGTGCCATATTCTTTACATTTTTTAATAATGTATTTATTGGTGCTCCGTGGGATGTTCAAAGTTTTGGATATTTTTTTAAAACCCAACCCTGATCTGTACTTCTCCACAACTTTGTCCCTGACCTGTTTGGAGAGCTCCTTGGTCTTCATGGTGCCGCTTGCTTGGTGGTGTTGCAGACTCTGGGGCCTTTCAGAACAGGTGTATATATACTGAGATCATGTGACAGATCATGTGACACTTAGATTGCACACAGGTGGACTTTATTGAACTAATTCTGTGACTTCTGAAGGTAATTGGTTGCACCAGAGCTTGTTTAGGGGCTTCATAGCATAGGGGTTGAATACATATGGACGCACCACTTTTCCGTTTTTTTAAACAAGTTAGTTTTTTCATTTAACTTCACCAATTTGGACTATTTTGTGTATGTCCATTAAATGAAATCCAAATAAAAATCAATTTAATATATTACAGGTTGTAATGCAACAAAATAGGAAAAACGCCAAAGGGGATGAATACTTTTGCAAGGCACCGTATGTCAATAAGGTATTTCTGTTTTTTATTTTTAACACATTTGCAAAAATTTCTAAAAACCTGTTTTTGCTTCGTCATTATGGGGTATTGTGTCAAGATTGCTGAGGATTCATTTTTTATTTAATCCATTTTAGAATAAGGCTGTACCGTAACAAAATGTATAAAAAGTCAAGGGGTCTGAATACTTTCTGAAGGCACTGTGCCTCGACACAATCCTGTCTCGGAGCTCTACAGACAAATCATGTAAAATAGAGATAAAACCATGTAAATGAGAGATAAAACCATGTAAATGAGAGATAAAACCATGTAAATGAGAGATAAAACCATGTAAATGAGAGATAAAACCATGTTGAAGAGAGATAAAACCATGTTGAAGAGAGATAAAACCATGTTGAAGAGAGATAAAACCATGTAAATGAGAGATAAAACCATGTTGAAGAGAGATAAAACCATATTGAAGAGAGATAAAACCATGTAAATGAGAGGTAAAACCATGTTGAAGAGAGATAAAACCATGTAAATGAGAGGTAAAACCATGTAAAAGAGAGATAAAACCATGTTGAAGAGAGATAAAACCATGTTGAAGAGAGATAAAACCATGTAAATGAGAGGTAAAACCATGTAAAAGAGAGATAAAACCATGTTGAAGAGAGATAAAACCATGTTGAGGAGAGATAAAACCATGTAGAAGAGAGATAAAACCATGTAAATGAGAGGTAAAACCATGTAGAAGAGAGATAAAACCATGTAGAAGAGAGATAAAACCATGTTGAAGAGAGATAAAACCATGTAAATGAGAGGTAAAACCATGTAAAAGAGAGATAAAACCATGTTGAAGAGAGATAAAACCATGTTGAAGAGAGATAAAACCATGTAGAAGATAGATAAAACCATGTAAATGAGAGATAAAACCATGTAAATGAGAGGTAAAACCATGTAAAAGAGAGATAAAACCATGTTGAAGAGAGATAAAACCATGTTGAGGAGAGATAAAACCATGTAGAAGAGAGATAAAACCATGTAAATGAGAGGGAAAACCATGTTGAAGAGAGATAAAACCATGTTGAAGAGAGATAAAACCATGTAGAAGAGAGATAAAACCATGTTGAAGAGAGATAAAACCATGTAAATGAGAGGTAAAACCATGTAAAAGAGAGATAAAACCATGTTGAAGAGAGATAAAACCATGTTGAAGAGAGATAAAACCATGTAAATGAGAGGTAAAACCATGTAAAAGAGAGATAAAACCATGTTGAAGAGAGATAAAACCATGTTGAGGAGAGATAAAACCATGTAGAAGAGAGATAAAACCATGTAAATGAGAGGTAAAACCATGTAGAAGAGAGATAAAACCATGTAGAAGAGAGATAAAACCATGTTGAAGAGAGATAAAACCATGTAAATGAGAGGTAAAACCATGTAAAAGAGAGATAAAACCATGTTGAAGAGAGATAAAACCATGTTGAAGAGAGATAAAACCATGTAGAAGAGAGATAAAACCATGTTGAAGAGAGATAAAACCATGTAAATGAGAGGTAAAACCATGTAAAAGAGAGATAAAACCATGTTGAAGAGAGATAAAACCATGTTGAGGAGAGATAAAACCATGTAGAAGAGAGATAAAACCATGTAAATGAGAGGTAAAACCATGTAAAAGAGAGATAAAACCATGTTGAAGAGAGATAAAACCATGTTGAAGAGAGATAAAACCATGTAAATGAGAGGTAAAACCATGTAAAATATAGATAAAACCATGTAAATGAGAGGTAAAACCATGTAAAATATAGATGAAACCATGTTGAAGAGAGATAAAAAAAAAAGAACGTGAAAGAGATGAGGACTATCCTGGTTTAAAATAAATCTATTAATTGAAGTATAGCTTCCATCCTGTCTATTAAAACCTTTGCTCCGCCACCTACAGTAGCATGCTGATTACTAACCAAAAACAAAAAAACAACTCTCCTCCTCTATCCTCCTCACTCCAACAACAGAACAAACACAATCACGGCACTGTTGGAGGAGGTTTGAAGTTCCTCAACAAACATCAGGCGTGGAAATCAGAAAGGAGGGGAGGAGGAGGAGGAGGAGGGAGGAGAAGGGGTAAGAAGAGATGAACGATGAAGCTGCTGGGGTGTTTTTTTATTTCACCTTAATTTCACCTTTATTTAACCAGGTAGTTCTATATGATGTCATAATACACCTTTATTTAACCAGGTAGTTCTATATGATGTCATAATACACCTTTATTTAACCAGGTAGTTCTATATGATGTCATAATACACCGTAATTTAACCAGGCAATCAATAGGCCATGGTGGCGAAATAACTACAATATAGCAATTAAACACTGGAGTGATAGATGTGCAGAAGATGAATGTGCAAGTAGAGATACTGGGGTGCAAAGGAGAAAAATAAATAAATAAATGAGGTAGTTGGATGGGCTATTTACAGATGTACAGGTGCAGTGATCTGTGAGCTGCTCTGACAGCTGGTGCTTAAACAGCAGTTAGTTGGCACAGGGCTAACTGAACACTGGACTGCAGGCCCCGGTCTACTATACCCTGCTGGTCTCACTCTGTCTCTGTCTCTGTCTCTGTCTCTCTGTTTCTCTCTCTCTCTCTCTCAGGGGCCCTTAGTAAATTCTTCCAAGACCTCCCCTCTTCCTTTTTCTCTTTCCCTTTTTCTTTCTCTTCCTGCGCTTTCTCTCTCTCTCTCTCTCTCTCAATTCAATTCAATTCAATTCAATTCAATTTGCTTTATTGGCATGACGTAACAATGTACATATTGCCAAAGCTTACATTTGATATTTATAATATGAACATAATTAATAATCAAAATTGTCAACAGGACAACAGTAACAACAATAACCACATTGAACAACAACAATAAGCATATAGTAGAAGACATGTGCAGGTTGATTGGTCTGTCAGACACTGTCCCTCATCTTATGGCAGGCAGCAATGTAGTGCGCTGCCAACCCACAGCTTTCTGCTTCCTCCCCCAACAGGATGGGTAGCTTACTCTCATCAGGGAGGTCTTTGAAACCTTGAATATGGGTTTCAAATTTGGGGAAATGACACTCTCTAATTGTTTTATATTTTTGACATTTTGTCAGGAAATGCAGCTCTGTCTCAGGTTCTGCTGTGGTGCAGTGGTTGCACAGCCTTTCCTCTACAGGGAGCCAGGTTTTCCTGTGTCGACCCTTCTCAATGGCAAGGCTGTGCTCACTGAGCCTGTACTTTGTCAAGGTTTTTCTAAGGTTTTGATCAGTAACCATGGTCAAATAGTTTGCCACGGTGTACTGTCGATTTAGGGCCAGATAGCACTGCATTTTGCTTTGTGCTTGTGCTTGTGTTTCCCAATGAGCAATGTAGTTTTGTTTCGATTGTGATGTAATTTGGTTTATTCTGATTGATTGGATGTTCTGGTCCTGAGGCTTCAGTGTGTTAGTAGAACAGGTTTGTGGACTCAGCCCCAGGACCAGCTGGATGAGGGGACTCTTTTCTTTGCTCAGCTCTTGGCATTGCAGGGCTTGGTAATGATATGAGAGGGGGTCACTGTATTTTAGATGTTTCCAAAACTTAATTGCTCTTTTTGAGTTTTTATTATTAGTGGATATTGGCCTAATTCTGCCCTGCATGCATTGTTTGTAGTTTTCCTCTGGACATGTAGGAGAATCTTACAGAACTCTGCATGCAGGGTTTCAATGGGGTGTTTGTCCCATTGGGTGAAATCTTGTTTTGCAAGTGGACCCCACACCTCGCTGCCATAAAGTGCAATTGGTTCAATGACACATTCAATAAGTTTTAGCCAAATTTTAATAGGTATTTCAATTTGAATTTGTTTTTAATGGCGAGAATGCCCTGCGTGCTTTCTCTCTCAGTTCATTCACTGCCTCATTAAGGTGTCCAGTTGAGCTTATTTTTAAACCTAAGTAGTTGTAGTGTGTGCAGTACTCTATATATTTTGTACCAATTGAGAACTTTGGTCTAATTCCCTGAGATCTGGATCTTCTCTGAAAAATCATTATTTTAGTCTTTTTGGGGTTTACTGCCAGGGCCCAGGTCTGGCAGTACTGCTCTAGCAGGTCCAGGCTCTGCTGTAGGCCATGTGGTGTGGGTGACAGCAGGCATAGGTCATCTGCGAAGAGTAGGCATTTAACCTCTGAATTGTGGAGACTAACACCAGGGGCAGAGGATTCTTCTAGAATAGTGGCCAATTCGTTGATGTAAATATTGAAGAGTGCAGGGCTCAGGTTGCAACCCTGGCGAAGGCCCCGCCTCTGGGTAAAGAATTCTGTTCTTTTCTTGCCAATTTTAATGGAGCACGTATTGCCAGTATACATTGATTTAATTATGTCATATGTTTTACCCTACACCACTTTCAATAACTTTGTAGAACAGTCCTGTATGCCAAATAGAATCAAATGCTTTTTGGAAGTCGATAAAGCAAGCATATATTTTGGTATTATTTTGGTGGACATGTTTATCTATCAGGGTGTGTAGGGTGTAAATATGATCGGTCGATGCGATGTTTTGGTATAAATCCAATTTGGCTTTTACTCAAGACATTGTGCTTATTAAGGAAGTTTAGAACTCTTACATTTATAATACTACAGAAAACCTTCCCCAGGTTACTGTTCACACAAATGCCTCTGTAATTGTTAGGGTCAAATTTGTCTCCGTTCTTAAAGATTGGGGTTATGAGTCCTTGATTCCAGATGTCAGGGAAATAACCTACACTCAGGATCAAATTAAACAGTTTTAATATAGCCGATTGAAATTTTGCACTAGTGAGTTTGAGCATCTCATTTAGGATGCCATCAGGTCCGCATGACTTTCTATATTTGAGGGCCTGAAGTTTCTTATAGAGCTCCTGGTCAGTAATTGGGGAGTCCAATGGATTTTGATTGTCCTTTATAGCTTTTTCTAATCTATTTAACTTCTCATGAATTTGGCGTTGTTCTGCGTTTTTGTCAATTTGAACGGTGTTGTAGAGTGTTTTAAAATGGGTTGTCCATATGTCACCATTTTGTATCGCTAATTCCTCTTGTTTCGATTTTTTAGTTTTTTCCAATTTTGCCAGAAGTTGTTTGTGTTTATGGACTCCTCAATTAGTGTCAGCTGCTTGCTGTTGTACTGTGCTTTTTGGTTCTGAGTGTACATTTATAGAGTTTTAAAGTTTCACAGTAATGAAGGCGTAATTCACCATTATTTGGGTCTCTGTGCTTTTGGTTTGATAGTGTTCTAAGTCTTTTCCTTATAATTTTACAATCTGCATCAAACCACTTGTCATCTGTGGTCTTTTTGTTTTGTTTTTTATCAATTTCAATTGTGCTTCTTTTGCCGTTTGCCTGAATATATAGTTTATGTGTTTAACTGCTAGATTGATGCCTTCTTTACTGTGAGTGAATGTGGTATCCAGAAAGTTATCTAAGAGTGTTTGGATATTTTGATTACAGGTTGCTTTCTGGTATTCTTCTGTGCTGTTTTGGGCCCATCTGTATGAATTTCTGATGTTGTACAGCTTACTGGGCTGTGAATGTGTGGTTGTTTCCATGTCTGTTCTTTGAGGAACAACGTAATTTGGCTGTGATCAGACAGAGGTGTTAGTGGCTTGACAGTGAATGAGCTGAGAGAGAAAGGGTCAATGTCTGTAATCATATAGTCCACTGTGCTGTGACCAAGAGGTGAGCAACAGGTGAATCTCCCAAAGAGTCCCCGTAACCTACCATTGACAAAGTACAGACCCAGGCTTCTACAGAGCTGCAACAGATCTCTTCCGCTTTTGTTGACGGTGCTGTCACTGTTGTTTCTATGGGGAGATTAAGGCAGTTAGAAACAGTATGGCCTGTAATAAAGCTGTCCCCTCGTGTGGTCGTTAAATCAGGTAGTGTTCCTGTGCGCGCATTTGTGTCCCCACAGATGAGCACATTTCCTGGGCCTGGAAATGGCACGTCTCTTCCTCGAGGGTGGGAACATCTCCTCTGAGTAATATGGGGATTCTGAGGGGGATATATATTGCGCAAAGGAAGACATCTTTTTCTGTCAGTACAAGTTCTTTTTTAGTTTTAACCAAATGTGATATTTACCAATTTTGAGGGGATCAATTAGATTTTGTAGTTGGGATTTGTACCAAATGATCAGTCCTCCAGAGTCTCTGCCTCTATTGACAGAGCTGTGTTTCTGTGACGGCACAATCACCTCTCTGTAGCCTGTGGGACAGTGAGTGACAATGTCAGCCTTACACCATGTCTCCTGCAAAATGATGACGTCAACATCTTTGAGATTTTTGTTGAACTCCAGTGCTAAACTCTTCAGTCCAAAGGTTGATGAGTTTAGGCCCTGAATGTTCCACATGCTAACTGATAGTGATTTCATGTTTCAAAAAGGAAGAATAGCAGTCAGAAATACAGTAACTACTAACTAATAACTAACTAATAGGTTGTTAAGAGTGCGATAAACAGGGTAACCACTAACATTTATGTCTAAATATTCCTATTAATTGGACATTTTAGTACAATAGGTGTGTGTGTGCCTGTGTGTGTGTGTGTGTGTGTGTGTATGCGTCCGTGTGTGTTTAGTGCAGTTTAGTGCAGATGTATTGGAGGAGCTGTTTAATCTCACTCAATCCTACAGGGTTCTCCTGTCCTCTGACGACCTCCGCGTAGCTGCGCTGGTCCTGCTGTTGGGCCCTGTGGAGTGGAGGGGGGCCAGGTCTGGGCCGGGGTGCTTTCTCTCTGGTGCGGGGTAGTAGGCTGGGCCCGGTCCAGTCTGGTTAAATCGATGGAAGTGGTGATGCTCTGGTGGTGGGTGGGGCCTGTGGGGTGCGCTGGGTCTGGTGGGGCGTTGAGGGGGTCTGGGGCTCCTTGGTGGTGCAGTGGTCTGGTAGGGGTCTCTGGGTGGTCCTCTGTCCAGTGCAACATAGGGTGTTTGTCTACCAAGTGCCACGCCCTTTAGAGACTTGGCAAACATCCCTACTGTCTGCTTCCTCAGGTGGGAGTGGTCGTGCAGGTGCTCTGGGGTGATTGTTGGGTGGTGAGCAACGTGCACATTTGGGAGTAGGCCACACCCCTGGTGATGTCAGCGTTGACTTTCTGAATGGTACGGGATGAAAGTCTTTATGGGCAGCAGAGTGGAGATGGTGATGTGGGAGTTGGGGAACCACTCAGAGGCCCTCTCTGCTACTCTGTTGACCAGGCTGCCTACTCTCTCCTGCTCCTCTCGCAGGTTGTTGGTGCCGGTGTGGATAATAATGTGGCCTGGTGTGCCAAAGTCAGGCTGGGACAGGATGTGGAGTGCATCCTGTGTTTTTGGGCACCATATTTTGGCCACTTTGTGGTGGGGGAAGAGTTTATCCTCTTGGATGAATTTCCCATTTGAGTCAATGAGGATGGCCACCTCAGTGGGTTTTACCAGAGTAGTTGGTTTACGGTTCAGTGGCTGGGGTACACAGGGCCTGTGTACATGGAGGGGTGTGTGGGGGTGTGTCAGGGGGGCCAGGGAGCTTCTCTCTGTAATAGGTGTCTCCATGTGAGCCTCCTTGTTGACTGGGGGTGTGGGTAAAGGCTTGTCGGTATGGGGGTTGTGGGTAGAGGTGGGTCAGTGGGGGTGTCAGTGGGTAGAGGTGGGTCAGTGGGGGTGTTAGGGGTGGTGAGGGGCTGCAGCTTCTCTCTAGGAGTCTCTACAGTCTGCTCTCTGTGCTGCAGCACCCTCTTGATGACAGACAACTCCTTTGCCATCTCCTCCTTTACCTGCACTAGCTCTCTCCTCATGGTGGCCTTTACCTCCTCAAGCGCTGTGGTAAGGCTCTCTCTCAGCTCCTGGACAGAGTTCTTCAGCTGGGACCTGCACTGGTTGATCTGGTCCTGTAGAAGCTCTGTGTCTGGGCTGGTGGTGGTGTAGCTGGGCGGCTGCTCCTTCAGCTCAGTAACCCATACTTCCAACAGGGCCAGTCTGTCTCTCAGCAGGCTGATGGTGGTGTGGTCTTGGCTCTGGTGGTTGTAGCCAGGCATGGGGGAGGATAGTCCTGCTGTTGGGGTGCCTGAGGTGAGGGAGAGGTCGGGGTGCTGTCCTTGTCTTTTTTGCTTTCAGCTATCTTCCTTAGGGTGGGGAAGTTCTGCACAAAAGAGCTGAGTGCAGCCTCACTTCCCTGGACCATGACAGTGCCGTTCTGATACATGTTTACCGTCAGAAACCTGTTTTCCTGGTCCTTATCGCTGTCCTCAAAAAGTTGGATTTGCCGTCCCTTGCAGATGCCTTTCTTCGTGGTAAAGCTAAAATGCCTGGTTACAGCTGTATGCCAGGCAGTAGCGTGGTCTGTGTAAAATAACAGGTTTGTAACAGTCCTGTTTTGTGAGCAGTCGGCAAACAAAGTTTCTGGGTTTTCCTCAGAATTCGGTGTTTAAAATTGATTCTTCCCTTCTCTGATTTGATTTCTGATGGATACTCAAAAAAAAGTGGGCAGGAAAGTCTCTCCGTCTCTGCTGCTGCTGGCGCTGCTAGCGCTGCCTCAGTGGCCATGTTGCTATGGTTACCACCAGTAAACGGTTGGAGCTAGACGGTAAGCTAACTGACAGATTTGAATTTGGCTAGCTAGCACGATGAATATTGGTCTTTTAACTCACTCACTGTCGATATTTTCCTCCTGTATTGATCTTCAGTTGTACAATTTGATTACTTAAACATTTTTGCTAATTTAATCGTGTCACTCTCATTCTTAACAACCAAAAAGTTATAACAAGTCAGGAGCTGTTCCTCTGCATGACTTCTCTCTCTCTCTCTCTCTCTCTCTCTGTCTCTCTCTCTCTCTCTCTCTCTCTCTCTCTCTCTCTCTCTGTCTCTCAATTCAATTCAATTCAATTCAATTTGCTTTATTGGCATGACGTAACAAGGTACACATGTCTTCTACTGTTGACAATCAAAATTGTCAACAGGACAACAGTAACAACAATAACCAAAATAACCACATTGAACAACAACAATAAGCATACAGTAGAAGACATGTGCAGGTTGATTGGTCTGTCAGACACTGTCCCTCATCTTATGGCAGGCAGCGATGTAGTGCGCTGCCAACCCACAGCTTTCTGCTTCCTCCCCCAACAGGATGGGTAGCCTATTCTCATCAGAGAGGTCTTTGAAACCTTGAATATGGGTTTCAAATTTGGGGAAATGACACTCTCTAATTGTTTTATATTTTTTACATGTTGTCTCTCTCTCTCTCTCTCTCTCTCTCTCTCTCTCTCTCTCTCTCTCTCTCTCTCTCTCTCTCTTCTGTGGAGAAAGAGAAATGTCCATGTAGTGATGAACTGGTAGAGTCTGACAGGCCATGGCGATGAATGGAGATGAGACCAGTTGGTAAGAGGATCTATGCAATCTATTGGGATCTGGATGGAGTAAACACTTCTTCAATCTTGAGGGGAAAGGAGGAGAGGAGAAATTTGTTTCACAAATATCTTCCTTGAGCCTCTCTCTGTCTCTGTCTCTCTCTCTCTCTCTCTCTCTCTCTCTCTCTCTCTCAAATTCAAATTCAAATTCAAGCTGCTTTATTGGCATGAAAAACATTGTGTCAATATTGCCAAAGCAACAATGTATACAATATACATTGTAATAAAATTAGAAACAATAACATATAATAATATAAAATGGTAGTAAATAATAATACAAAATTAAATACAAAAATAATAACAATAAAATGGTAAGTCAGTAGTAAAAATGTAATAAATTCTCTCTCTCTCTCTCTCTCTCTCTCTCTGTCTGTCTGTCTGTCTGTCTGTCTGTCTGTCTCTCTCTCTCTCTCTCTCTCTCTCTCTCTCTCTCTCTCTCTCTCTCTCTCTCTCTCTCTCTCTCTCTCTTCCTGTCTCCTGTGCTGCAGCTTTCTCTCTCTCTCTCTCTCTCTCTCTCTCTCTCTCTCTCTCTCTCTCTCTCTGTCTCTCTCTCTCTCTCTCTCTCTCTCTCTCTCTCTCTCTCTCTCTCTCTCTCTTCTGTGGAGAAAGAGAAATGTCCATGTAGTGATGAACTGGTAGAGTCTGACAGGCCATGGCGATGAATGGAGATGAGACCAGTTGGTAAGAGGATCTATGCAATCTATTGGGATCTGGATGGAGTAAACACTTCTTCAATCTTGAGGGGAAAGGAGGAGAGGAGAAATTTGTTTCACAAATATCTTCCTCGAGCCTCTCTCTGTCTCTGTCTCTCTCTCTCTCTCTCTCTCTCTCTCTCTCTCTCTCTCTCTCTCTCTCTCTCTCTCTCTCTCTCTCTCTCTCTCTCTCTCTGTCTGTCTGTCTGTCTGTCTGTCTGTCTGTCTGTCTCTCTCTCTCTCTCTCTCTCTCTCTCTCTCTCTCTCTCTCTCTCTCTCTCTCTCTCTCTTTCTCTTCCTGTCTCCTGTGCTTTGCGCTTTCTCTCTCTCTCTCTCTCTCTCTCTCTCTCTCTCTCTCTCTCTCTCTCTCTCTCTTTGCAGTGCATGCTGGGAGTTTGAGTGTTTGGTGTGGAGGGCTCTGTCCTAACTAACTTTCTTGATTCTGTTCTTTTCTTTATTTTTTTCTATGGTGGAGGGTTAATGCAATATTTGTTTTAGCGGTATCCACAGTTTTTTCAAAGTTAGGTGGAAAAGGACAGAGTTAGTTTCCTGGGGTTTGTAAGGTGTGGTGTGCGCGATGGCTTCTCAGCCTAGCTGGAGGAGATGCTGTCTATACGGCATGGATTCAGGTGTGTTCCTGAGAATGGAGTTAAAGTGGAGGAGGTTCTGCTTGCAGTCGGTGAACAGGTAGGAGCAGAATTTATACATTCCGCTTCCAGAATGAACAAAGCTGTGGTTGTGTTCATGAAAAGAGCAAACTTGGTTGGTAGACTAATTGCTAGTGGAATATTTGTAAGGGGTGTGTTGGTGTCAATTTTGCCTCTTGCTACCCCTTCAACAAGGGTGGTAGTTGCAAATTTGCCTCCGTTCATTACGGATGATCAAATCAGGAAAGAGCTTAGTCGTTTTGGTAAGTTTGCTAGCGGTTTTCGTGTACTGTCGGCAGGTTTTCAGGCGGATGCCGTTAAGCACGTTGTTTCGTTCCGGAGGCAAGTGTTTATGTTTCTGAATAATAATGAGCAACAGCTAAACGTGCATTTTAAAGTGAGACATGGGGAGGGGCTCTACGCAGGGTTTGCCAGCACAGATAGTCTACGGTGTTTTGAGTGTGGGGATTTGGGGCATAAGAGCTTTGCGTGTCCACATAAAGGCCGTAGACAAGGTGAGGGCACAAGGTCAAAGTGTAGGGGGCAATGAGATGCAGACAGCAGAGGCTGGGCCTAGTCATGGCATGGATGGTGGTGTGGATGAGGCTGGGCCTAGTCATGGCAAGGATGGTGGTGTAGATGAGGCTGGGCCTAGTCAGGCTAGAGATGGTGGGGTAGATGAAGCTGGGTCTAGTCAGGCTAGAGATGGTGGGGTAGCTGAGGCTGGGACTAGTCATGCCGGAGATGGTGGTGTAGATGAGGCTGGGCCTAGTCATGGCAAGGATGGTGGTGTAGATGAGGCTGGGCCTAGTCAGGCTAGAGATGGTGGGGTAGATGAAGCTGGGTCTAGTCAGGCTAGAGATGGTGGGGTAGCTGAGGCTGGGACTAGTCATGCCGGAGATGGTGGTGTAGATGAGGCTGGTCCTAGTCAGGCTAGAGATGGTGGGGTAGCTGAGGCTGGGACTAGTCATGCTATGGATGCTGGTGTAGAAGAGGCTGGGCCTAGACATGCTATGGAGGGTGGTGTAGATGAGGCTGGGTCTAGTAAGGTTATGCTAGTGGATGAGGAGAGTATAGTGGGGAAGTGTAAGAGACTAGGGGGGGAGGAGGAGGGTGTCAAGCGGAAAAAGAAAAAGGAGGAGAAGAAAGGTGGAAGTGTAGAGGCTGGTGTGGTCAAAGGTACTATGGGACCTGGTGCTGGGGTGGAGGCCCTGACCAGAGAGGAAGGGCAGGTGGTCAGGATGGGAGATGGAGATGAGGAAAGTGAGTATGAGGAAGAGGATGATGAGGTTTTCCTTTCAGACTCCTCTTCAATGGGTCCGGAGCTGACAGCCAGTCAAGCAGAGGGGCCAAAGTACACATTGAGGGAACTGACAAGGTTCCTGAATGAGACCAAGGGGAAAAAGGTTAATCTTGAGACTTTTTTTTCTGATCCGAGAAAGTTTGTAAGATCAGCACAACATGCTATGAAAAATGAGGGGCATGGTGTCCTCTCACCCAGGAAAAGGTTTAGGTTGAGGAAGTGGGTCACAACTGTGCGTAAAGGTCTACCTTCAGACACTGTTTAGATGTATAGTTTCTTTCTGGCACTGGGGCTTTGCTATTGGTCTCTTTCCTTGCTGGCTTTTCTCCCACTTCTTATGGAGACTCTACGGGTAGGCTCGCTCAATATAAATGGCGCCAGAGATGCGGGAAAGAGGAGTGTGTTGGGTGAATATGTAAAACAAAAAAAGTACAGGTGTTGTTTCTGCAGGAGGCATAGCGATGTGGTGAATGAAGTCGATTGGGGGCTCTGGTGGAAAGGGGCAAGTGTGTTGAGCCATGGGACAAATTTGAGTGCAGGGGTGGCAGTCTTTTGTACCTGGTCTGTCTGTAAAAATTTGCTCCTCAAAGGAGGTGTGTAAGGGTAGGCTGCTTGTTGTAAAAGCAGAAATTAACAACAAGGGTTTTGTCTTTATAAATGTGTATGCGCTAACACAGGGAGAGAGAGGGGTTCTATTTGGGTGTCTTAGACAGGAACTCTCACAAGTAGCGCCTGAGGAGATGCTGGTGGTCGGGCGGAGACTGGAACTGTACCATGGATTTTACGAAAGATAGAAATGGGGAAGAGCCTCATTCAGTGTCAGTGGGGGTGTTAAGGGACATTATTAATCAGTTCGACCTAGTGGATATTTGGAGAACTAAACATCCCAACACAAGACAGTATACATGGGTGAAGGTCTTTGGGGCTAGGGTGAGTGCAGCCCGACTTGATCGTTTTACATGTCCAGGAATCAGAGCAATAGGCTGTTGGGCACTACCATTCTCCCAGTGGGGTTTTCAGATCACCATATAACCATGGCTCAGCTGTCTATTTCACCAGGGCCCGGCAGGCATCCTATTGGAAGTTTAATGTAAAGCTCTTACAAGATGCCACTTTTTGCTCAGGTTTCCATATATTTTGGGAAAGGTGGGGGCAGCGAAGAGAGGAGTATGAGTCTCTGAGTCAATGGTGGGATGTGGGGAAAGTCCAAATTCGGCTTTACTGTCAACAGTATACAGCTCTCTCATCCTCAGAGGCTAGGAGAGTATTGGGGGAACTAGAGCGTAGTATTAGTGAGATGGAGGTAGAGATGGTGGGGCAAGGCAATGTAAGCCTCCAAGCTAATCTAGCTGAATTACGTAGGGACCTGGGCAGTTTTTTCCAGGTTAAAGCAAAGGGAGCACTTGTAAGAGCTAGGTTCTCCATGCTCAAGGAGATGGATGCTCCCAGCTCCTTCTTCTTTGGGTTGGAAAGACAGAGCGGTGAAGCCAAGGGTATGCATTGTCTACGGCTTTCTGATGGGCGGGTGACCTCTGTGGTGGGAGAGATGCGGGAGCGAACTGTGGAGTTTTATACTGAGTTGTATAGGGCAGAAATGTGTGATCCTGTGTGTGCTCAGGTCTTGTTCGCAGGACTCCCTAAGCTCTCTCTGGCACAGAGGGACGAAATGGACATTCCTCTGTTGTCCCATGAACTGGCAGAGGCAGTAACCCAGATGTCCCCCGGTCGAGCACCAGGGGTTGATGGACTCCCAGTGGAGTTTTATAAAAAATTCTGGGGAATAATTGGACAGGATTTCTTTTGCGTGTTGCGTGAATGCGTCGAGGTAGGAGTGTTGCCGATGAGCTGCCGTCGGGCGGCTCTGACTCTCCTGCCTAAAAAAGGGGACTTGTGTGAACTTAAGAACTGGAGGCCGGTGGCATTACTTTGTGCGGACTACAAGATATTTGCCAAGGTCCTCTCTAACAGACTGAAGTCCCATCTGGACTCGATAGTACATAAAGACCAAACATATTGTGTGCAGGGACGCTCAATCACGGACAACTTGTTCCTAATCAGGGACATGTTGGACTTGTCAAAAGGTTCTGATGTGAATTTTGGACTGGTCTCTTTAGATCAAGAGAAGGCTTTTGATAGAGTGGACCATGAGTATCTGTTTAATGTGATGTCTGTGTTTGGGTTTGGGAAGAGTTTTTTGACCTGTGTGAAGATGTTGTATGCTGGGGCGTCATGTATGGTCAAGGTGGGAGGGGGGCTCAGTAGGCCAGTCTGGGTGAGACGAGGCATTAGACAAGGCTGCCCTCTATCGGGCAGTTATATACACTAGCCATTGAGCCTTTTTTGGGCCTGCTACGCAGGAGACTGCAGGGAGTGTGCTGGACAGGCATGGGTGTGGTGACAGGCATAGCAGTGTCAGCGTATGCAGATGATGTTTCTGTGATGGTCAGGGATGGTCAGGATATGCAGGCACTAGAGACCAGTCTGAAGGTGTACGAGGGAGCTTCGTCGGCTAAGGTAAACTGGGGCAAGAGCAAAGCTCTGTTATGTGGGGCATGGGGGGATAGGGCCCTTCCTCTGCTTCCAGGGGGTTTAAAGTGGGGTTGTGAAGGGCTTAAAGTGTTGGGGGTGTACCTGGGCTCGGAGAGGTGGGTAAGGAAGAACTGGGAGGGGCTGTCACAGGCAGTAGTGTCAAGACTGGCCAGGTGGAGGTGGCTCCTGTCCCAAGTGTCATATAGAGGGAGGGTGCTGATAATCAACAACCTGGTGGCATCTTCCCTGTGGCATAAACTGGCTGTCCTCAACCCCCCCGCCGGTCTGCTCGCAGACCTGCAGCATAAGCTGGTGGAATTTTTTCTGGTCGGGCCATCACTGGCTGAGGGCAGCAGTGTTGTATATGACCGTCCACGAAGGAGGACAGGGCCTGGTGGAACTGGAGAGCAGGGTGGCTGCATTCCGACTAAAGGCGGCACAGAGACTGCTGTACCATACTGATGTTGGCTGGAGGGAACCAGCATGCGGCGCTGCTGAGGAGAGCTGGCGGATTAGGGCTGGACCGGCAGCTGTTCCTCATGAAGCTGGAGAGGATGAATACAGCAGGTCTCTCAGACTTTTATACCGCAGTGCTGAGGGCATGGCAGCTGCTAAGGGCCACACGAGATGGGGGTGTAGAGCCTGGACTGTGGGTGTGGGAAGAGCCTATCTTCCACAACCCAGCCATCCCTTTGAGATCAGTTCAGTCGGCCACCCTGCAGAGGCAACTGATGGCAGCGGGTTTACTAAGGCTGGGTGACCTGCGACTGCTGGGAGAGGACGGGTGGAAAACCCGGAAGTCCTGGCACAACAAACAGGAATAACGTCTCTTAGGCTGCTGGAGAGATTCCTGGAGGAGGTCCAGGAGGCACTGTCTGAGCCGGTAAGGGGGGTGTTTGAGCGGCCAAAGGGGGAGGGGCCACCAATGTTTCCACCACTGCAGGTGACAGCAGAGAATGGGGACTGGCAAGGGGTCTGGAGGACTTGTTAGATTTTAACACTCCGAGCCTTGGGGAGTTTGAAGGGGTGGAAGGTAAAGCCCTCTACAACCTCTGCGTTAAGGTGAGGAACATTAGGAGCCTAACAGGAGTGAAGGCACATCAGTGGCAGGGGTATGTGGGGCAGAGAATATGGTAGGTTTTAGATGGAGGGGCTTTACAAACCCCCAGTACCAAAGAGGTCAGGGACCTCCAGTGGAGGGTTCTTCATGGAGCCTTGGCCACTAACAGCTGGTTGGTACGGGTTGAACCGAATCGGGCAGGGGTGTCCTTTCTGTGTTATAAAAGAAACTGTGATTCATGTGTTTTCTGTGTGCGTCAGGTTAATGCCATTAATGTCTCTGTTGGAATGTCTGTGTGAGAGGTTGGGGGTGGTTTTTACTGTTGGGGTGTTTATAATGGGGTACAGGTATTCGAAAAATGAAAAGGCTAAATGTGTTTTGTTGAACTTCCTGTTTGCTCAGGCAAAGTTGGCTATTTGGCTAACAAGGAGGAACAGGGTCAAAGGTGGGGGGATAACAGACCCTTTACTATTATTTAATGGGATGGTCTCTGCGCCTCAGGGTGGAATTTGAGTTCTATAAAATGATAAAAAGTGTGGAGATGTTTCAGGAGATATGGTGTGTGGGGGGCTGTCTGTATAGTTGAGGAAGATGTTTTGGAAATACGGTTGTAGAAGTGGTAAGGTTTTTTGGTTATTTTGATGTGTGGTGTTTTGAATTGTGTGGTATAGGGAAAGGTGACTGGTGCGTGTATGCAGTACAGGATGTAGTTTGGTGTTTTTATTTTCTTTAAGGGGTGGGGGGTGGTGAGTTTTTAATGAAATGAGGATGTTTCATTAAAGAAAGACAAAAAGTCAAAGTCTCTCTCTCTCTCTCTCTCTCTCTCTCTCTCTCTCTCTCTCTCTCTCTCTCTCTCTCTCTCTCTCTCTCTCTCTCTCTCTCTTCTGGAGATGAGACCAGTTGGTAAGAGGATCTATGCAATCTATTGGGATCTGGATGGAGTAAACACTTCTTCAATCTTGAGGGGAAAGGAGGAGAGGAGAAATTTGTTTCACAAATATCTTCCTCGAGCCTCTCTCTGTCTCTGTCTCTGTCTCTCTCTCTCTCTCTCTCTCTCTCTCTCTCTCTCTCTCTCTCTCTCTCTCTCTCTCTTTCTCTTCCTGTCTCCTGTGCTTTGCGCTTTCTCTCTCTCTCTCTCTCTCTCTCTCTCTCTCTCTCTTGCTCCATTTCCCTTTTTCTCTCTCTATCTCTGTTTCTCTCTATCTCTTTCTCTTTCTCTGTATCTCTCCCCTCTGTCTCTCTTTCTCACACTCAAGCACGAAGCATGTCGAAGATGTATGAAATAAGACTCTCAGAGGACACACAGCTGGAGATTTGTGTGTGTATATGCGTGTGTCTGTGCTTGTACAGTATGTGTGGAATTCCCTCGTGCCTCCTTTTAAATTTCTGGGGATCCTTACACTCAAGGCAGCAAGGCAGAGCCAGAAGTGAGTGACCCCATCAGAATAGTGTTTACAAGCTGCAGGTTGGCTGGGGTTAACAGTGGTTGGAGGGCTCACAGTGGGCTCGCTATGCAAAGTGTGTAACTTGTAGAAACAGGTCCGTCTCTCACATTAACCCTTACTGTCCAAAGCTGTGTTATGTGAGGCTTGAAACGTGGATTGTCCTCTTTCTTCTTCAAGAGGAAAAAACAGTCATGGAAACATTTTGAAATTCTCACACTGAATACTGTATATTGCCAGTAGATAACGTTAATTTCCATGACTGTTATTTATGTGAAGCTTAATGATGGTGAATTATAAGGATATCTGATATACTATAGTTATATAGCTGCCGTGCAGGAGTCAAACTTCTCAAATACAGTGCCTTTCGGAAAGTATTCAGACCCCTTGACTTTTTTCACATTTTGTTAGGTTACAGCCTTATTCTAAAATGTATTAAATTGTATTTTTTCCTCATCAATCTACACACAAAACCCCATAATGATAAAGCAAAAACAGGGTTTTTAGAAATGTTTGCAAATGTATTAAAAATGAAAAGTGGAAATATAAAATTTCCATAAGTATTCAGACCCTTTACTCAGTACTTTGTTGAAGTGCCTTTGGCAACGATTACAGCCTCGAGTCTTCTTGGGTTTGACGCTACAAGCTTGGCACACCTGTATTTGCGGAGTATCTCCCATTGTTCTCTGCATATCCTCTCAAGCTCTGTCAGGTTGGATAAGGAGCGTTGCTGCACAGCTATTTTTAGGTCTCTTCAGAGATGTTCGATCGGGTTCTTGGCTGTGTGCTTAGGGTCGTTGACCTGTTGGAAGGTGAACTTTCACCCCATTCTCAGGTCCTGAGCGCTCTGAAGCAAGTTTTCATCAAGGATCTCTCTGTACTTTGCTCCGTTCAACTTTGCCTCGATCCTTACTAGTCTCCCAGTCGCACCCGCTGAAAAACATCCCCATAGCATGATGCTGCCACCACCATGCTTCACCGTGGAGATGGTGCCAGGTTTCCTCCAGACGTGACGCTTGGCATTCAGGCCAAAGAGTTCAATCTTGTTTCTCATGGTCTGAGAGTCCTTTAGGTGCCTTTTGGCAAACTCCAAGCGGGATGTCATGTGCTTTTTACTGAGGAGTGGCTTCTGTCTGGCCACTCTACAATAAAGGCCTGATTGGTGAAGTGCTGCAGAGATAGTTGTCCTTCTGGAAGATTCTCCCATGTCCACAGAGGAACTCTAGAGCTCTGTCAGAGTGACCATCGCGTTCTTGGTCACCTCCCTGACCAAGGCCCTTCTCCCCCGATTTCTCGGCGGCCAGCTCTAGGAAGAGTCTAGGTGTTTCCAAACTTCTTCCGTTTAAGAATGATGGAGGCCACTGTGTTCTTGGGGACCTTCAATGTTGCAGACATTTTTTGGTACCCTTCCCCAGATCTGTGCCTCAACACAATCCTGTCTCGGAGCTCTACAGACAAATTCTTTGACCTCATGGCTTGGTTTTTGCTCTGACATGCACTGTCAACTGTGGGACCTTATATAGACAGGTGTGTGCCTTTCTAAATCATGTCCATTCAATTTAATTTACAACACGTGGACTCCAATCGAGTTGTAGAGACATCTCAAGCATGATCAATTGAAACAGGATGCACCTGAGCTCAATTTTGAGTCTCATAGCAAAGGGTCTGAGTACTTATGTAAATAAGGTATTTATGTTTTTTGTTTTAAATACATTTGCTACAATTTCTAAAAACCTGTTTACACTTTGTCATTTTGGGGTATTGTGTGTAGATTGCTGAGGATTTTGTTTTATTTCATACATTTTTTAATAAGGCTGCAAATAACAAAATGTGGAAAAAGTCAACGGGTCTGAAAACTTAGATAGAACAGCGGCGTCTGGTAAGACCAGGGGCGGCGGACTGTGTATTTTTGTAAACAACAGCTGGTGCACGATATCTAAGGCAGTCTCGAGCTATTGCTCGCCTGAGGTAGAGTTTCTCATTATAAGCTGTAGACCACACTACCTACCTAGAGAGCTTTCATCTGTATTTTTTGTAGCTGTATACATAAGTGCACAGACTGAGTCTGGCACTAAGCCAGCATTGAACGAGCTGTATTCTGCCATAATTAAACAAGAAAACATTCACCCAGAGGCGGTGCTCCTAGTTGCCGGGGACTTTAATGCAGGGAAACTTAAATCTGTTTTACCAAATTTCTATCAGCATGTTAAATGTGCATCCAGAGGGGAAAAAACTCTGGACCACCTTTACTCCACAGACAGAGACGCGTACAAAGCTCTCCCTCGCCCTCCATATGACAAATATGACCATAATTCTATCCTCCTGATTCCTGCTTACAAGCAAAAATTAAAGCAGGAAGCACCAGTGACTAGATCAATAAAAAAGTGGTCAGATGAAGCAGATGCTAAGCTACAGGACTGTTTTGCTAGCACAGACTGGAACATGTTCCGGGATTCCTCCGATGGCATTGAGGAGGACACCACATCAGTCATTGGCTTCATCAATAAGTGCATCGATGAAGTCGTCGCCACGGTGACCATACGTACATACCCCAACCAGAAGCCATGGATTACAGGCAACATCCTCACTGAGCTAAAGGCTAGCTCTGCCGCTTTCAAGGAGCGGTACTCTAACCCGGAAGCTTCTAAGAAATCTCACTATGCCCTCTGACGAACCAAACATGCAAAGCATCATTTCAGGACTAAGATCGGCTCTGACGCTCGTTGGATGTGGCAGGGCTTGCAAACTATTACAGACTACAAAGGGATGCACAGCCGAGAGCTGCCCAGTTACACGAGCCTACCAGACGAGCTAAACTACTTCTATGCTCGCTTCGAGGCAAATAACACTGAAACATGCATGAGAGCACCAGCTGTTCCGGAAGACTGTGTGATCACGCTCTCCGCAGCCTTTGTGAGCAACATTCACAAGGCTGCAGGGCCAGACGGAAAACCAGGACGTGTACTGCGAGCATGCGCTGACCAACTGGCAAGTGTTTTCACTGACATTTTCAACCTCTCCCTGCCCAAGTCTGTAATACCAACATGTTTTAAGCAGACCACCATAGTGCCTGTGACCAAGAACACTAAGGTAACCTGCCTAAATGACTACCGACCCGTAGCACTCACGTCTGTAGCCATGAAGTGCTTTGAAAATGCTGGTCATGGCTCACATCAACACCATTATCCCAGAAACCCTAGACCCACTACAATTTGCATACCGCCCCAACAGGTCCACAGATGATGCAATCTCTATTGCACTCCACACTGCCCTTTCCCACCTGACCAAAAGGAGCACCTATGTGAGAATGCTATTCATTGACTACAGCTCAGCATTCAACACCATAGTGCCCTTAAAGCTCTTCAGTAAGCTAAGGACCCTGGGACTAAACACCTCCCTCTGCAACTGGATCCTGGACTTCCTGACGGGCCGCCCCCAGGTGGTAAGGGTAGGTAAAAACACATCCGCCACTCTAATCCTCAACACAGGGGCCCCTCAGGGGTGCGTGCTTTGTCCCCCCTGTACTCCCTGTTCACTCATGACTGCAAGAACAGGCACGACTCCAACACCATCATTAAGTTTGCATATAGCACAACAGTGGTAGGCCTGATCACCGACAACGACGAGACAGCTTATAGGGAGGAGGTCAGAGACCAGGCCGGTGTGGTGCCAGGACAACAACCTCTCCTTCAACGTGATCAAGACAAAAGAGATGATTGTGGACTACAGGAAAAAGAGGTCTGAGCACACACCCATTCTCATCGACGAGGCTGCAGGGGAGCAGGTTGAGAGCCTCAAGTTCCTTGGTGTCTACATCACCAACAAACTAACATGTTCCAAGCACACAAAGACAGTCATGAAGAGGGCACGACAAAATCTATTCCCCTATTCTTATTCTTATACGTATTTTTTTAACTGCATTGTTGGTTAGGGGCTCGTAAGTAAGCATTTCACTTGTTGTATTCGACGCATGTGACTAATAAAATTTGATTTGATTTCTGACTTCCTCTGAACATTTGGGGAGAGAACTAAAAACAAACACTTGTCTTTCTTCCAGACATCATAGGCTCTGCAGGTTATGATGAGAAATTGAACGCTCAGAGAAGACAATAGTTGGGGTGCCAGAAAAAGAACAATTGATGACAAGAAAACCTTTAGGTATAGTCATAAAGATAGCCAGTAACACTCACGCACAACAACTGGCTGATTTATCTCTGCAGTTTGTCTGTAATGTCCACCCCTTCAGTCCCAAACCTATTTATTTAGGAATGGAGTGTTCTGAGAGAAATTAGACCAAAGTGGAAGTCTCCTCCTTCAGTGGTCAGAGGTACATTCACACCCCTGGTTTTAAATATAGCTCACCTTGAGTTCACATGGCGATGGTTAACAATATGTGATGCCACATCACAGTGATGCACCATGGGCCAGGATGGGAAGAATCAACAGGAAGTGTCTTAGCAGCAAGCTGCATCCCAGAGAAAAACACAAGACAAACCCAGCAAAACTACATACACACCAGAACACAGCAAAACACAGCTAGAGACATGCAGACAAACACATCAAAACACAGCTAGAGACATGCAGACAAACACAGCAAAACACAGCTAGAGACATGCAGACAAACACAGCGAAACACAACTAGAAAGATACAGACAAACACAGCCACAGAGAACAAGGTAGTCCAGATGTCACATGTGACAGATTTAACTAACTACATTCTTATGTAATCTATATTTATCCTGGTAACTATCTTTTGACATCAGAGAGACCTGACAGAGTTAAGTTATCTAGACTCTACCAGAGAGATCTAGTTCAGTTAGGTTATCTAGACTCTACCAGAGAGATCTAGTTCAGTTAGGTTATCTAGACTCTACCAGAGAGACCTAGTTCAGTTAGGTTATCTAGACTCTACCAGAGAGACCTGATACAGTTAGGTTATCTAGACTCTACCAGAGAGACCTAGTACAGTTAGGTTATCTAGACTCTACCAGAGAGACCTGATACAGTTAGTTTATCTAGACTCTACCAGAGAGACCTAGTTCAGTTAGGTTATCTAGACTCTACCAGAGAGACCTAGTTCAGTTAGGTTATCTAGACTCTACCAGAGAGACCTAGTTCAGTTAGGTTATCTAGACTCTACCAGAGAGACCTGATACAGTTAGGTTATCTAGACTCTACCAGAGAGACCTGATACAGTTAGTTTATTTAGACTCTACCAGAGAGACCTGATACAGTTAGGTTATCTAGACTCTACCAGAGAGACCTAATACAGTTAGGTTATCTAGACTCTACCAGAGAGACCTAGTACAGTTAGGTTAACTATACTCTACCAGAGAGACCTAGTTCAGTTAGGTTATCTAGACTCTACCAGAGAGACCTAGTTCAGTTAGGTTATCTAGACTCTACCAGAGAGACCTAGTTCAGTTAGGTTATTTAGACTCTACCAGAGAGACCTAGTTCAGTTAGGTTATCTAGACTCTACCAGAGAGACCTGATACAGTTAGGTTATCTAGACTCTACCAGAGAGACCTAGTTCAATTAGGTTATCTAGACTCTACCAGAGAGACCTGATACAGTTAGGTTATCTAGACTCTACCAGAGAGACCTAGTTCAGTTAGGTTATCTAGACTCTACCAGAGAGACCTGATACAGTTAGATTATCTAGACTCTATCAGAGAGTCCTGATACAGTTAGTTTATCTGGACTCTACCAGAGAGACCTGATACAGTTAGGTTATCTAGACTCTACCAGAGAGACCTAATACAGTTAGGTTATCTAGACTCTACCAGAGAGACCTAGTACAGTTAGGTTAACTAGACTCTACCAGAGAGACCTGATACAGTTAGGTTAACAAGACTCTACCAGAGAGACCTAGTTCAGTTAGGTTATCTAGACTCTACCAGAGAGACCTAGTTCAGTTAGGTTATCTAGACTCTACCAGAGAGACCTAGTTCAGTTAGGTTATTTAGACTCTACCAGAGAGACCTAGTACAGTTAGGTTATCTAGACTCTACCAGAGAGACCTGATACAGTTAGTTTATCTAGACTCTACCAGAGAGACCTAGTTCAGTTAGGTTATCTAGACTCTACCAGAGAGACCTAGTTCAGTTAGGTTATCTAGACTCTACCAGAGAGACCTGATACAGTTAGGTTATCTAGACTCTACCAGAGAGACCTAGTACAGTTAGGGTTATCTAGACTCTACCAGAGAGACCTGATACAGTTAGGTTATCTAGACTATACCAGAGAGACCTAGTTCAATTAGGTTATCTAGACTCTACCAGAGAGACCTGATACAGTTAGGTTATCTAGACTCTACCAGAGAGACCTAGTTCAGTTAGGTTATCTAGACTCTACCAGAGAGACCTGATACAGTTAGATTATCTAGACTCTACCAGAGAGACCTAGTACAGTTAGGTTATCTAGACTCTACCAGAGAGACCCGATACAGTTAGTTTTCTAGACTCTACCAGAGAGACCTGATACAGTTAGGTTATCTAGACTCTACCAGAGAGACCTAGTTCAGTTAGGTTATCTAGACTCTACCAGAGAGACCTAGTTCAGTTAGGTTATCTAGACTCTACTAGAGAGACCCGATACAGTCAGGTTATCTGGACTCTACCAGAGAGACCTGATACAGTTAGGTTATCTAGACTCTACCAGAGAGACCTGATACAGTTAGGTTATCTAGACTCTACCAGAGAGACCTAGTTCAATTAGGTTATCTAGACTCTACCAGAGAGACCTGATACAGTTAGGTTATCTAGACTCTACCAGAGAGACCTAGTTCAGTTAGGTTATCTAGACTCTACCAGAGAGACCTGATACAGTTAGATTATCTAGACTCTACCAGAGAGACCTAGTACAGTTAGGTTATCTAGACTCTACCAGAGAGACCTGATACAGTTAGGTTATCTAGACTCTACCAGAGAGACCTAGTTCAGTTAGGTTATCTAGACTCTACCAGAGAGACCTAGTTCAGTTAGGTTATTTAGACTCTACCAGAGAGACCTGATACAGTTAGGTTATCTAGACTCTACCAGAGAGACCTAATACAGTTAGGTTATCTAGACTCTACCAGAGAGACCTAGTACAGTTAGGTTAACTAGACTCTACCAGAGAGACCTAGTTCAGTTAGGTTATCTAGACTCTACCAGAGAGACCTAGTTCAGTTAGGTTATCTAGACTCTACCAGAGAGACCTAGTTCAGTTAGGTTATTTAGACTCTACCAGAGAGACCTAGTTCAGTTAGGTTATCTAGACTCTACCAGAGAGACCTGATACAGTTAGGTTATCTAGACTCTACCAGAGAGACCTAGTTCAATTAGGTTATCTAGACTCTACCAGAGAGACCTGATACAGTTAGGTTATCTAGACTCTACCAGAGAGACCTAGTTCAGTTAGGTTATCTAGACTCTACCAGAGAGACCTGATACAGTTAGATTATCTAGACTCTATCAGAGAGTCCTGATACAGTTAGTTTATCTGGACTCTACCAGAGAGACCTGATACAGTTAGGTTATCTAGACTCTACCAGAGAGACCTAATACAGTTAGGTTATCTAGACTCTACCAGAGAGACCTAGTACAGTTAGGTTAACTAGACTCTACCAGAGAGACCTGATACAGTTAGGTTAACAAGACTCTACCAGAGAGACCTAGTTCAGTTAGGTTATCTAGACTCTACCAGAGAGACCTAGTTCAGTTAGGTTATCTAGACTCTACCAGAGAGACCTAGTTCAGTTAGGTTATTTAGACTCTACCAGAGAGACCTAGTACAGTTAGGTTATCTAGACTCTACCAGAGAGACCTGATACAGTTAGTTTATCTAGACTCTACCAGAGAGACCTAGTACAGTTAGGTTAACTAGACTCTACCAGAGAGACCTGATACAGTTAGGTTAACAAGACTCTACCAGAGAGACCTAGTTCAGTTAGGTTATCTAGACTCTACCAGAGAGACCTAGTTCAGTTAGGTTATCTAGACTCTACCAGAGAGACCTAGTTCAGTTAGGTTATTTAGACTCTACCAGAGAGACCTAGTACAGTTAGGTTATCTAGACTCTACCAGAGAGACCTGATACAGTTAGTTTATCTAGACTCTACCAGAGAGACCTAGTTCAGTTAGGTTATCTAGACTCTACCAGAGAGACCTAGTTCAGTTAGGTTATCTAGACTCTACCAGAGAGACCTGATACAGTTAGGTTATCTAGACTCTACCAGAGAGACCTAGTACAGTTAGGTTATCTAGACTCTACCAGAGAGACCTGATACAGTTAGGTTATCTAGACTATACCAGAGAGACCTAGTTCAATTAGGTTATCTAGACTCTACCAGAGAGACCTGATACAGTTAGGTTATCTAGACTCTACCAGAGAGACCTAGTTCAGTTAGGTTATCTAGACTCTACCAGAGAGACCTGATACAGTTAGATTATCTAGACTCTACCAGAGAGACCTAGTACAGTTAGGTTATCTAGACTCTACCAGAGAGACCCGATACAGTTAGTTTTCTAGACTCTACCAGAGAGACCTGATACAGTTAGGTTATCTAGACTCTACCAGAGAGACCTAGTTCAGTTAGGTTATCTAGACTCTACCAGAGAGACCTAGTTCAGTTAGGTTATCTAGACTCTACTAGAGAGACCCGATACAGTGAGGTTATCTGGACTCTACCAGAGAGACCTGATACAGTTAGGTTATCTAGACTCTACCAGAGAGACCTGATACAGTTAGGTTATCTAGACTCTACCAGAGAGACCTAGTTCAATTAGGTTATCTAGACTCTACCAGAGAGACCTGATACAGTTAGGTTATCTAGACTCTACCAGAGAGACCTAGTTCAGTTAGGTTATCTAGACTCTACCAGAGAGACCTGATACAGTTAGATTATCTAGACTCTACCAGAGAGACCTAGTACAGTTAGGTTATCTAGACTCTACCAGAGAGACCTGATACAGTTAGGTTATCTAGACTCTACCAGAGAGACCTAGTTCAGTTAGGTTATCTAGACTCTACCAGAGAGACCTAGTTCAGTTAGGTTATCTAGACTCTATCAGAGAGTCCTGATACAGTTAGTTTATCTGGACTCTACCAGAGAGACCTGATACAGTTAGGTTATCTAGACTCTACCAGAGAGACCTAGTTCAGTTAGGTTATCTAGACTCTACCAGAGAGACCTGATACAGTTAGATTATCTAGACTCTACCAGAGAGACCTAGTACAGTTAGGTTATCTAGACTCTACCAGAGAGACCCGATACAGTTAGTTTTCTAGACTCTACCAGAGAGACCTGATACAGTTAGGTTATCTAGACTCTACCAGAGAGACCTGATACAGTTAGGTTATCTAGACTCTACCAGAGAGACCTGATACAGTTAGGTTATCTAGACTCTACCAGAGAGGTGTCACAACAGACCTGGGTTCGATCCCAGGCTGTGTCACAGCCAGCTGTGATCGGGAGACCCATGAGGCGTGGCAAGTGGAGGTGTACCTGTGGATGTATTTCAAGGCCTACCTTCAAACTCAGTGCCTCTTTGCTTGACATCATGGGAAAATCAAAAGAAATCAGCCAAAAAATTGTAGACCTCCACAGGTCTGGTTCATCCTTGGGACCAATTTCCAAACGCCTGAAGGTACCACGATCATCTGTACAAACAATAGTGCGCAAGTATAAACACCATGGGACCACGCAGCCGTCGTACCGCTCAGTGTATGTAAACTTCTGGCTTCAACTGTACATTATTTATATATTTTTATATATACATATTTCCCCAAAATATATATGGAGGATTGGAAATGATGCTGGATTGATGGATACCACAATCTAACTGCAATATTAAAGCCTTGGCCTTCGTGCCAAAAATAGGTTTGGCCAAATGTATTTAATGTGTTTGGGGATGTTGTAGTTAGTTCAAGGTTGGGTAGCTCAGGGGGAGGCTGTGTCTGAGCCTGATTAGAATTGTGCTTTATTCGTTAAGACAGGTTTTCTCCTGATGAGACGCTTTTTTTCTTTTGAACGCAGACATTTTGAAGTCAGAACTTTGTACTTAAATTTGTACATTTCACCATTTCATTGAAACCATTAATCTAACACTTATTTGCACCTCTACTTGCCTTCCTCCTGCTGAATCTTTGTCCTTACGACTGCTAGAAGGACCCTATTTTACGTTGATACAGGCAGCGGAGATTTCGCGCCAACCTCTCACTTCAAAATCACTTAATGATCTCAAAGTCTCTTTATCTTAACTTTATGTTTTTTTGTGGTAAAAGCAGAATTCAATATAATTTCCATGCAAGAACCCCGAAGAATGTAGCCACCCAGTCACTTTGTCCTGGCACCAGGTCTGGGGACCAATAAAGTTTTATCAGTGAAAAGCATGGCTAGTGTGTCTAGCGTTAGCCACATAGCATCAGCAATACTCAGTTATTACAGCCTTGAGAGGCAGCCAGCGTAGCTTTAATGTAAGCCATCTAGCATTAGCTATAGTCCCACTCAGACCCCATCATGGAAACATAAATCCATTCCACCACTCTTCACTATAAACAGCTGGGGTAAATGTTGTATTACTCTCCAAACATTATAGGAGAAGAGGGCCAGGGTTTCAGGGATCCTCCAGCTTGTGTTCTCTCTATCTCACTCTCTCTCTCTGTCTTTCTGTTTCTCTGACTCTCTCTCTCTTTCTGTTTCTCTGACTCTCTCTCTCTCTCTCTCTCTCTCTCTCTCGTTCTGTTTCTCTGACTCTCTCTCTCTTTCTGTTTCTCTGACTGTCTCTCTCTCTTTCTGTTTCTCTGACTCTCTCTCTCGTTCTGTTTCTCTGATTGTCTCTCTCTTTCTGTTTCTCTGACTCTCTCTGTCTTTCTCCCTCTTTCTCTCTCTCACTGTATCAGCTGGAGTAACTGCATCTAAGCAGTCATATCTCAATTGTCCTTTTTTTCTTCATCCGTACTGATGTGAATGAACTTCACTTGACTTTAGATGATAGCACCCTCTGTAACGGTTTCTCTTTCCCCGTTCTCTTACGAGTTGAAGACAAACGTGTGAGTCTCTATTCAATCACATCCCACATACAGACACAGATCACTTGTCACATGTCTAGACACACACACGCATGCACACGCACACACACACACACACACACACACACACACACACACAAGCATACAGCTGCTTGTATGCTGTAGATAAGGAACACATAACTGTGAAAGGAGGAGATGTGGGGGGGGGGCTGTTGTGAGATGGAGGTAGAAGGGGGAGAGGGGGAGGAAGGGATAAGAGGGGAGAGAGAGGGAGAGGGGGAGGAAGGGATGAGAGGTTGGAGAGGGAGAGAAAGGGATGAGAGGGGGAGAGGGGAGGAAGGGATGAGAGGGGACAAGGGGGAGGGGGAGGAAGGGATAAGAGGGGAGAGAGAGGGAGAGGGGAGGAAGGGATGAGAGGTTGGAGAGGGAGAGAAAGGGATGAGAGGGGAGAGAGGGAGGAAGGGATGAGAGGGGACAATTGAGGGAGAGAGGGGAGGAAGGGATGAGAGGGGAAAGAGGATGGAAGAAGGGATGAGAGGGGACAAGGGGGAGGAAAGGAAGTGGGGGAGAGGGGAGGAAGTGATGATAGGGGACAAGGGGCAGGGGGAGGAAGGGATAAGAGGGGAGGGAGAGGGGAGGAAGGGATGATAGGGGACAAGGGGCAGGGGGAGGAAGGGATAAGAGGGAGGGAGAGGGGAGGAAGGGATGAGAGGGGGAAGAGGGTGGAGAGGGGGAGGAAGGGATGAGAGGCGACAAGAGGAGGGAGGAAGGGTTTAGAGGGGACAAGAGGGGAGGGGAGGAAGGGATGAGAGGGTACAAGGGGGAAGAAAGGATGAGTGGGGAGAGGGGAAGAAGGGATGAGAGGAGACAAGGGGAGGGGGAGGAAGGGATAACAGGAGAGAGAGAGGAGAGGGGGAGGAAGGGATGAGAGAGGACAATTGAGGGAGAGGGGGAGGAAGGGATGAGAGGGGACAAGATGGGGAGGAAGGGATGAGAGGGGACAAGATGGGGAAGGAAGGATGAGTGGGGGAGAGGGGGAAGAAGGGATGAGAGGAGACAAGGGGGAAGGGGGGAGGAAGGGATAACAGGGGAGAGAGAGGGAGAGGGGGAGGAAGGGATGAGAGAGGACAATTGAGGGGAGAGGGGGAGGAAGGGATGAGAGGGGACAAGATGGGGGAGGAAGGGATGAGAGGGGACAAGATGGGGAAGGAAGTGATGATCCTCAGGTGTGGATCAGATCAGGCGGTCCTCTCCCTCATTCTCTCTCCCTCTCTCCCAGCTCTGATCACATTGGGGATCCACTGCTTATCGCTCCGCCCTCAACTTCCGGTGTTGTCTCCGTGCTGTTGTGCTGTTTGTTGCTACTTGGCTATCTGCCAAACTTTTCGGTTTATATTTTTAATACATTTACTAACGTCTTAGTTTTTCCCTCGCTCAACTTTTTTCATTCAACTTTTTCACCCCGGATACTTTATCTGGACATGGTTCTACAGGACCTCCACCAGCCAAAGCTAAGTAGTAACATTAAAATTATGCCTTCTACAGCACTCGCTGTACTCATAACATACAGGACAACGATCGCCTTATGGCGAGGATAGCCGTGCTGCAAGCCCAGCTTCAGTGGAGAAAGGGACATTTATCGTACATTTGGAAACTACGCTCACAGTAACCATATACCTTACACACAAGACGCCGCCCATTTGGGTAACAAATGCAATGTATTTACATGTAAATTAGATGGCTTTGTTCGTCGTCTCTGTTGAAACCAATCGATCCTTCTATGTGGAATGTCTCGATTGGTGGAAAATCAGAGCCTTACACCCGAGGTCACAATGTCATTCTTATTAGTTTTGGTCTTGTAGTGGAGTGTTCAAATAGAACAGCGACTGAGTGATTGTCTGAGATGGGATTTCCTTCCTTCCCACCTCGTGCCTTGAGTCAAAGTTCTAGATCCCTTTACATGCACAGCTGCAGACTGTCAATGATTTGGTCTAGTGAGTTTTTCTACTCCTCGTGTTGAGTTTCAGAGTTTCCAACCATTTCAACGCGTAGCCACGACTTCACGTCTGCTGGTCTTAGTTCGAAGTTTCTAACCATTTCAACATGTGTACCACGGTCTCACATCTTTTAGTCTTTTGTAAATTTTGTTACCAAGGCATTTTATCCTCTGGGAAAAAAGGGGCGTTCCATCACGCCGACACGATGTCTATGCTCACTTGGGGCGTGGCTACTGACTGGGCAAAAGTTTATATGAAAAACAATTATCTCATTAGAAGACTAAAATCCCATTCCTATTTTAACAAAAATAGTTTCATCGTTCTTCATATTGTATTAACATCATATTGGATGGAAACGTAACAGCCGAAGGACAAAGGCATTCCTTTGGTTGGTACTGAAGAGCAGGAGTGGGTTCTCTGCTGCATACGGAAAGGCACTGGAGCAACAAACCGCCCTTGCTGTCTCTGCCTGGCCGGTTCCCCTCTCTCCACTGGGATTCTCTGCCTCAAACTCTATTACAGGGGTTGAGTCACTGGCTTACTGGTGCTCTTCCATACATGAAGGGCACTATTTGGCATTTCCCGTATGATTGATGAGGATCTCCATATTGCAAATGTACGGTCCCTTACTAGACGTCTGAGAGTGTTATTAAAATAGGCTGACGGACTCGGGTCGTGCCCAAGGGCCAGATCTTCCGGGAAGTCAAATAAAGTATGTTGGACGTTTGGTTTCCATTTTGTATTGTTTATATTGTTCCTTTTTCCGCTGTTCCGGAAAATTCCACCAGATGGCGACTGGCTGCTTATTGCAAATGGACAAAACATCCCCATGGCCATTTCTCCTAAACGGAATATAATTTGAAGATGAAACTCGGTGAGCACAGGTTTGACCAAATTAGCTTTTAGACCAGAAACAAGATGGGGAACATCCCCCACCTGTGCCCATCCAATAGGGGTCATTTTGTAAAAAATTCTCTAATTCTCGCTCTCTTTTTCTCATTCTTTCTTTCTCTCTATCTTTCTCTCTTTCTTTCTTTCTCTCTCTCGGAGGACCTGAGCCCTAGGACCATGCCTCAAGTCTACCTGGCCTGATGACTCCTTGCTGTCCCCAGTCCACCTGGTCGTGCTGCTGCTCCAGTTTCAACTGTTCTGCCTGCGGCTGTGGAACCTTGACCTGTTCACCGGATGTGCTACCTGTCCCAGACCTGCTGTTTTCAACTCTCTAGAGACAGCAGGAGCGGTAGAGATACTCTGAATGATCGGGCTATGAAAAGCCAACTGACATTTACTCCTGAGGTGCTGACCTGTTGCACCCTCTACAACCACTGTGATTATTATTATTTGATCCTGCTGGTCATCTATGAACGTTTGAACATCTTGGCCATGTTCTGTTATAATCTCCACCCGGCACAGCCAGAAGAGGACTGGCCACCCCTCAGAGCCTGGTTCCTCTCTAGGTTTCTTCCTGGGTTCTGGCCTTTCTAGGGAGTTTTTCCTAGCCACCGTGCTTCTACATCTGCATTGCTTGCTGTTTGGGGTTTTAGGCTGGGTTTCTGTACAGCACTTTGTGACTTCAGCTGATGTAAGAAGGGCTTTATAAATACATTTGATTGATAGTAAGTTGGTGCTCTGTTGATATCCCTCCAGTGGTGTGGGGGCTGTGCTTTGGCAAAGTGGGTGGGGTTATATCCTGCCTGGTTGGCCCTGTCCGGGGGTATCGTCGGACGGGGGCCACAGTTTCCCCCCCGACCCACCCCTGTCTCAGTCTCCAGTATCTATGCTGCAATAGTCTATGGTCAGTATGTTATATTTGGTGTAATTCGTCTGTCTTATCTGTTGTCCTGTGTGAATTTAAGTATGCTCCCTCTAATTCTCCCCCAGCACATCACATCACAGCACACACTGCGTGTCTGTAACACAGGCACAATACTGTCACATACAACACGTGTGTGCTGTGACATACAACACACAATTACATCACAGGTAAAAAGAATTTCTGCGGAAGTAGAAGTAAAAACTAACCCTGTATTCAGGAGAATTTTGACATTTCAAACTTGATTTTCCTTTACGAAAAATGTATCAACCTCTACAAAAATGTCCATTAATTATATTCCACATAGTAAATCCCATTTCCTGTTGCTGCAGGATTATATTCCTTCTGTAACAAACTGGCTCAAATTAAGATCCTACATCTGTATATTTGCAAATTATATGACAGATATCACATGTTGTACATGAACAACCTTTGATTTTACAACAGGTAAGAGTTATCACAACGCGATAACAGCTGACATTGGCTATTAAACAACAACAACATCATGAGCTTTTATATCATGATGAGGAATGTGTGTCTAGCCGGGAGACCTCCTAGATCTGAACAACACTAACGGAGAATGATTACGACTTGAGTACTTTTCTTGTGTGTGTGTGTGTGTGTGTGTGTGTGTGTGTGTGTGTGTGTGTGTGTGTGTGTGTGTGTGTGTGTGTGTGTGTGTGTGTGTGTGTGTGTGTGTGTGTGTGTGTGTGTCAGGATAGGAGGATTGATATAGGCTAATAATTGTGCAGACCGTAGATATATAATTCAACAATGCAGACTACCTCCGACATACACAGAGTTCCAGGTGAATCCAGGTGAAAGCTATGATCCCTCATTGATGACACTTGTTGAAATCAAATCAAATGTTATTTGTCACATGCGCCGAATACAACAGGTGTAGACCTTAACAGTGAAATGCTTACTTACAAGCCCTTTACCAACAATGCAGTTTTAAGAAAAAAAAGTGATAAGAAAGTATTAACTAAAATAAAAAGTAAAAAGTAAAAAATAAAAAATAAAGTAAAAAATTATAATAATAATTAAGGATCAACAATAAAATAACAGTATCAAGGCTATATACAGGGGGTACCAGTTAGTCGAGGTAACTGAGGTAGTATGTACATGTAGGTAGAGGTAAAGTGACTATGCATAGATTATAAACAGAGAGTAGCAGCAGTGTAAAAATGGGGGGTGGGGTGGGGACAATGCAAATAGTCCAGGTAGCCATTTGATTAGCTGTTCATGAGTCTTATGGCTTGGGGGTATAAGCTGTTAAGAAGCCTTTTTGGACCTAGACTTGGCGCTCAGGTACCGCATGCCGTGCAGTAGCAGAGAGAGCAGTCGGTGACTAGGGTGGCTGGAGTCTTTGGCAATTTATTAGGCCTTCCCCTGACACCGCCTGGTATAGAGGTCCTGGAAGGCAGGATGTATGGCCCCAGTGATCTACTGTAGTGCCTTGCGGTCGTAGGCCGAGCAGTTGCCATACCAGGCGGAGATGCAACCAGTCAGGATGCTCTCGATGGTGCAGCTGTTTAACTTTTTGAGGATCTGAGGACCCACACCAATTCTTTTCAGTTTCCTGAGGGGGAATAGGCGTTGTCGTGCCCTCTTCAAAACTTTTTGGGTGTTTGGTCCATGATAGTTTATTGGTGATGTAGACACCAAGGAACTTGAAGCTCTCAACCTGCTCCACTACAGCCCTGACGATGAAAATGTTGGCATGCTCCTGTTTCTGTAGTCCACAATCATCTTCTTTGTCTTGATCACATTGAGGGAGAGGTTGTTATCCTGGCACCATGCTGCCAGGTCTCTGACCTCCTCCCTATAGGCTGTGTCATCGTTGTCGGTGATCAGGCCTACCACTGTAACTTAATGATGGTGTTGGAATCGTGCTTGGCCATGCAGTCATGGGTGAACAGGGAGTACAGGAGGGGACTGAGCACGCACCCCTGAGGGGCCCCTGTGTTGAGGATCAGAGTGGCAGATGTGTTGTTACCTACCCTTACCACCTGGGGGTGGCCCGTCAGGAAGTCCAGGATCCAGTTGCAGAGGGAGGTGTTTAGTCCCAGGGTCCTTAGCTTAGTGATGAGCTTTGAGGACACTATGGTGTTGAAAGCTGAGCTGTAGTCAATGAATAGCATTCTCACATAGGTGTTCCTTTTGTCCAGGTGGGAAAGGGCAGTGTGGAGTGCAATAGAGATTGCATGTTGGGGTGGTATGCAAATTGGAGTAGGTCTAAGGTTTCTGGGATAATGGAGTTGATGTGAGCCATGACCAGCCTTTCAAAGCACTTCATGGCTACAGACGTGAGTGCTACGGGTCGGTAGTAATTTAGGCAGGTTACCTTGGTGTTCTTGGGCACCTGGACTATGGTGGTCTGCTTAAAACATGTTGGTATTACAGACTCGGTCAGGGACAGGTTGAAAACGTCAGTGAAGACACTTGCCAGTTGGTCAGCGCTTGCTCAGTGTACACGTCCTGGATAATTCGTCTGGCCCCTTGTGAATGTTGACCTGTTTAAAAGTCTTACTCACATCGGCCACGGAGAGCGTGATCACACAGTCGTCTGGAACAGCTGGTGCTCTCATGCATGCTTCATTGTTGCTAGCCTCAAAGCTAGAATATAAGTTATTTAGCTTGTCTGGTAGGCTCATGTCACCGGGCAGCTCGTGGCTGTGCATCCCTTTGTAGTCCATAATAGTTTGCAAGCCCTGCCACATCCGACAAACGCCTGAGCCGGTGTAGTACGATTTGATCTGAGTCCTGTATTGATGCTTTGCCTGTTTGATGGTTCGTCTGAGGGCATAGCGAGATTTCTTATAAGCGTCCGGGTTAGAGTCCCGCTCCTTGAAAGCGGCAGCTCTACCCTTTAGCTCAGTGCGGATGTTGCCTGTACTCCATGGCTTCTGGTTGGGGTATGTACGTACAGTCACTGTGGGGACACCGTCATCAATGCGCTTATTGATGAATTCTGTAACTGATATGGTTTACTCCTCAATGCCATTGGAAGAATCCTGGAACACATTCCAGTCTGTGCTAGCAAAACAGTCCTGTAGCTTAGCATCTGCGTCATCTGACCACTTCCTTACTGAGCGAGTCACTGGTACTTCCTGCTTATGTTAAATCCACTTCAGTCAGTGTAGATGAAGGGGGAGACGGGTTAAAGAATGATTTTTAAGCCTGGAGACAATTGAGACAATGATTGTGTATGTGTGCAATTCAGGTGAATGGGCCAGACAAAATAATGGGGTATGGTAGGTGCCCGATAGCTTAGTGGTTAGAGCGTTGGACTTGTAACCGGAGGGTTGCAAGTTCGAATCCCTGAGCTGACAAGGTAAAAATCTGTTGTTCTGCCCCTGAACAAGGCAGTTAACCCACTGTTCCCCGAAGATGTCGATTAAGGCAGCCCCCCTGCACCTCTCTGATTCAGAGGGGTTGGGTTAAATGCGGAAGACACATTTCAGTTGAAGGCATTCGGTTGTACAACTGACTAATAATGGTGACTATGCGATACACCAGTTTGAGTGTGTTAAGAACTGCAATCCTGCTGGGGTTTTTCCACACTCAACAGTTTCCTGTGTGTGAAAAACCTGGTGCATCTCAAAGTCATCATCATTAGTGTACAACTGAATGCCTTTCACCACCCAAAGGACACCCAGTTAACTTGACTGTGGAGAGTCAACATGGGCCAATAATTAAGCACCTTGAAATGTTGTAAGAAATGTGCTACTATATATAAATACAATTTGAGTTGAGTTGAGGCCTTGACCAGATGACATGAATACACAACCAATGTACTGTATGTAACAGCCAATAGTTAGGAAGGAGAATTGAAGTGTGATCTTTCCTTCTGAGGATCGTATTAGACCTACATCTACACCGTGACAAGGCCCTGATAAAAAAAAAAAACTACGTTAGTTAATGAAGCCTCTGAACCTCCACGAAAACAGACTGTCATTAGCAGCAGTAGGGACACAGAACACCCTTTCCATTTCCCTAACGACCACCGCATAGGAAGAGAGTCAAGGTCTTCTCAGCATTGTTTTTTCTCCTGGGTCTATGTACGGTGTGTGTGTGTGTGTGTGTGTGTGTGTGTGTGTGTGTGTGTCTACGGGCCGCTACTAATGGGATGTGCTGTGTACAGGGGGTCTGCATGGGGAACAACAACAGAAAGAAAAACAAGACCCCTCCCAGTCTCAGACAAACACATCAGCCACGCCTACCTCTAGCTCCTCCCCGTAACGCCTGAGACAAACATGTCGGCCACGCCTCTGACTGTCGACACTCCTCCCCCCCAAAACGCCAATGGGAACACGGGCTCAGATGAGGGATGGGAGAAACTGAATAACAACCCCATTGTTAAAGAAGACCAATTTCTACACAGTAGCATCTCTGGTGACCTCTGACCTCCTTATGCCCTTCCATGGGGGGGGGGGACGCTGTCACTACCTCGCCTTCCTCCAAGCTGCAGGAACAAAGGAGAAAGGCTGTGGATGAGGAAAGAGGGTGATCCAGAGGTAGAGGTCTTGACTGCATCTCCCCCAGCTGGCATGGTGCCAGGGTGGAAATCAGAAGACAAGCACGTCAACAGCAGATCCATATGGCCATAAATCCATACAAGACTCCTGTTGTTGACCGTGGAGCTCTGTTGATGATCACTACAACCATGGGATAGATTCGGTGGCATTTTGGCCCCATATGTGTGTGTGTGTGTGTGTGTGTGTGTGCGTGCGTGTGTGTAGATGATGTGTATATGTGTGTGTGTGTGTATGTGTGTGTGTAGATGATGTGTGTGTGTATGTATTTGTAATGCATGAGTATGTGTGTTTGTTTCTTGGTAGGTGTGTGTGTATGTACCAACACAAGTGTGAGAGAGTGACCAGGGATCCTGCTCTGTGTGTGTATGGATGTGTGTGTGACTGTGTGACTGTGTGTGTGGGGGTGTGTTTGTGTGTGAGTGTGTGTGTGGGTGGGTGGGTGGGTGTGTGTGTGGGGATGTGTTTGTGTGTGTTGGGGTGTGTGTGTGTGTGTGTGTGTGTGTGTGTGTGTGTGTGTGTGTGTGTGTGTGTGTGTGTGTGTGTGTGTGTGTGCGAGCGACCTGATGGAAAATCCTCCTCAGCCATTCCCTGTGTTACTCCACTATCAGGCCTCTCTGCTTCCTGTTCACTTCCTGTCCGTCCGATCCACTTCCTGTCCGTCCGATCCACTTCCCCTCTCACACTACTCTACTGAACATGAGCCACTGAATGGACCAGGACAACAGGGTGAGGGGTTGAGGGCCTGGTTACCAAACAATAACTACTCATAGAGAGTAAAGATGAATCACCACAGCCAGGATGGGTGAGGGGCCTGGGGCTGTGAATGGGACTGGGACTGGGGCTGTATACCACAATCACTATTCACATACTGTATATTAAAGTTGAATCGCCCACACAGCCAGTAGGAGCTTGATACCAGAGAGCTGGAGCTTGATACCACACAATCACTATTCATATCCAGATCTACAGTAATATCTGTCATTGTACAGTCATGTGGCCTAAGGATGAGGTAATTCCTTCCCTTGGTGCTATATAACAGCCATTGTTTGAAAAAACAGATGCCAGTCATGATAGTACGTCACCATGTCGAAGTGAATGAAGGGCTGGAGTATGAGGTCATTTCTTCTCCTTGGTGGCACCTCCTAGGATACAAGACGGGAGGGAGGGAGGGAGGGAGGGGTTTATATCCAGGTGTTCTATACATACAGCATCTGAATTACATCTCTGCGTAATGTTGGCATGAAGTCATTTCTTCCCCTGATGCTGTGAAAGCAACATGCCAGTCATAGTCAGGACACAGATTGTCTAGTCCCTATAACTTTCCTGGAAGAAGGTCAAATCAAATCAAATTTTATTAGTCACATCACCAATAAACTATCATGGACCAAACACACCAAGACAGTCGTGAAGAGGGCACAACAACGCCTATTCCCCCTCAGGAGACTGAAAAGATTTGGCATGGTTCCTCAGATCCTCAAAAGGTTCTACAGCTGCACCATCGAGAGCATCCTGATTGGTCGCATCACTGCCTGGTATGGAAACTGCTCAGCCTCCGACCACAAGGCACTACAGAGGGTAGTGTGAACTGCCCAGTACATCACTGGGGCCAAGCTTCCTGCCATCCAGGACCTCTATACCAGGCGGTGTCAGAGGAAGACCCTAAAAATTGTCAAAGACTCCAGCCACCCTAGTCATAGACTGTTCTCTCTGCTACCGCACGGAAAGCGGTACCAGAGCGCCAAGTTTAGGTCCAAGAGGCTTCTGAACAGTTTTTACTGTTTAGAATGGCTACCCAGACTACTGTCATTCACTGCAGGTAGATTGTATGTTTTAATATTAAATTAAGTGATGGGATGTGTGTAGATAGATAGATAGATAGATATAAAAATAGATAGATAGATAGATAGATAGAGAGAGAGAGAGAGAGAGAGAGAGAGAGAGAGAGAGAGACAGAGGGAGGGACAGAGAGAGAGAGAGAGAGAGAGAGAGAGAGAGAGAGAGAGAGAGAGATAGAAAGAGAGAGAGAGAGAGAGAGAGGAGAGACATAAAGAGCTGAGAGAGGGAAAGAGAGACTGAAAAGGGAAATAGAAAGAGAGAAATCCTGAAACATGACACATCTTGTTGGCTCTTAATGTAGGTCCACAATAAATCTATTTTAAAGTACTCTGTCCAGGTGTCGCAATGCTGCGGTGCAGTAAGGTTATGATATCACAGATCGTCAGAGGTTTCATCCCAAATATGACCCTTTTCCCTATATAGTGCACTTATTTTAACTAGAGCTCCATGGGCCCTGGTCAAAAGGAGTGCACTACATAGGGAATAGGTAAACATTTTGGACGCAACCTTGGAGCATACGGACGGTGTTAGTTACAGAACGTGACACAGAGCTTGTGTGTGTTGGGGAGGGGTGGGGGGTGGGGTTAGAAGAGAGAGAGGAAAGGGAAGCATTTAGGTGTACTAGATATCCTACAAGGACAGCAGTAATACCCATCTCTCTCTCTCTCTCTCTCTCTCTCTCTCTCTCGCTCGCTCGCTCTCTCTCTCTCTCTCTCTCTCTCTCTCTCTCTCTCTCTCTCTCTCTCTCTCTCTCTCTCTCTCTCTCTCTCTCTCTCTCTCTCTCTCTCTCTCTCTCTCTCTCTCTCTCTCTCTCTCTCAGCTATGGAAAAACTGTAACTGTGTAACTGAAGAGCACCCTCTAGAACCCAGGCCTCTAGACCGGTGTCCCTGAGCCAAGTATGCAGCAAGCAGTAATTTGACTTTTCTTGTTCTTTGTTGTTGTAAGTGCTCCTCAGCTGTTTGATGCAGGGCCAAGAGAGAGGGAGAAGAAACAAAATGTAATTAAGGTAGTTTACGTATTAGTTGTAATGCTCCCATCATGTCCTGTGCTTTAGGAAACACCTGCCATATTGATTCATGTGTCCAGACAAATTCTTTCTTTGTATCACTGTAAAACAAACTTTTGTACATACACACAGAGAAAAACCACACACACACACATACATACATACACACAACACACACACACACACACTGCCTGTTTTTGCTACACTCCAAAATATATCTAAACATGATATATTTATATATGATATATATATATATATATATATATATATCCCTCATAAACATTTACACTGTAAACACTGATAAAGTTGCCCTGCTTCTTAACTGGGAACTTCAGACGTGTGCCTGATAAGGACAGAGAGGATAGCAAGCTACAGTATCATCTTTGAAGCTGGAAAGACCCTTTCTATCTCCGTCTGAAAAGTAAACCATTCTCTAAATCCCCATACAAACGTTACAATGTCTCCCTCTCCCATAGCATGTCCAGATACCACAGAGACAAACACACACACACTGTGACCCCTGTGCCATGGAGTGTGAGAGAGACAGAGACAGAGACAGAGACAGAGAGAGAGAGAGAGAGAGAGAGAGAGAGAGAGAGAGAGAGAGAGAGAGAGAGAGAGAGAGAGAGAGAGAGAGAGAGAGAGAGAGGGAGAGGGAGAGGGGAGAAAGAGAGAGTATCCAATGAACCTCTGAAAGTCCCTTTAGTGGGAAGACAACAGAGCAGATAGAAGGTTTCCAGTGTGTGGTAGACAGGGGCTTGTGTTGTGCCACTGGGATGATGTTCGCTCACTTGTTAAACACATCTATAGTACACCAGGTAGGGGAGAGAGAGAGAGGGAGACTGGTAGGGGAGAGAGAGAGGGAGATTGGTAGGGGAGAGAGAGGGGGAGATTGGTAGGGGAGAGAGAGAGGGAGATTGGTAGGGGAGAGAGAGAGAGAGAGAGATTGGTATGGTAGAGAGAGAGGGAGATTGGTAGGGTAGAGAGAGAGGGAGATTGGTAGGGGAGAGAGAGAGGGAGATTGGTAGGGGAGAGAGAGGGGGAGATTGGTAGGGTAGAGAGAGAGGGAGAGTGGTAGGGGAGAGAGAGAGGGAGAGTGGTAGGGCAGAGAGAGAGGTAGACTGGTAGGGCTGAGAAAGAGGGAGATTGTTGGGGAGAGAAAGAGGGAGATTGGAAGGGCAGAGAGAGAGGGAGATTAGTAGGGGAGAGAGAGAGGGGGATTGGTAGGGGAGAGAGAGAGGGAGATTAGTAGGGGAGAGAGAGAGGGGATTGGTAGGGGAGAGAGAGAGGGAGAGTGGTAGGGGAGAGAGAGGGGGAGATTGGTAGGGCAGAGAGAGAGGGAGAGTGGTAGGGGAGAGAGAGAGGGAGATTAGTAGGGGAGAGAGAGAGGGAGATTGGTAGGGCAGAGAGAGAGGGAGATTGGTAGGGTAGAGAGAGAGGGAGATTGGTAGGGGAGAGAGAGAGGGAGATTGGTAGGGTAGAGAGAGAGGGAGATTGGTAGGGGAGAGAGAGGGGAGATTGGAAGGGGAGAGAGAGAGGGGGAGTGGTAGGGGAGAGAGAGGGGAGATTGGAAGGGGAGAGAGAGGGGAGATTGGTAGGGCAGAGAGAGAGGGAGATTGGTAGGGGAGAGAGAGAGGGAGATTGGTAGGGGAGAGAGAGAGGGAGATTTGTAGGGCAGAGAGAGAGGGAGATTGGTAGGGCAGAGAGAGAGGGAGATTGGTAGGGGAGAGAGAGAGGGAGACTGGAAGGGGAGAGAGAGAGGGAGATTGGTAGGGCAGAGAGAGAGGGAGATTGGTAGGGGAGAGAGAATTAACATATTTTCATAAGGCTTTGCACATCTTCAAGACAGACAACCCTCTTCTGGGCCTGTTCACCAGATTCAACTAACTGTCAATCACAACAAATACAACACTCAAGACTGTATGTGTTTATTTATTTGTGTGTGTGTGTGTGTGTGTGTGTGTGTGTGTGTGTGTGTGTGTGTGTGTGTGTGTGTGTGTGTGTGTGTGTGTGTGTGTGTGTGTGTGTGTGTGTGTGTGTGTGTGTGTGTGTGTGTGTGTGTGTGTGTGTGTGTGTGTGTGTGTGTGTGTGACTAAACCATAACTCTTCTCTCAAAAACAAAAACGAGATTAGGGAAAAAGAAGACGGCTGTCGTTTGTTCTGCTCCCTTGTTGCTCTGTAAACAGTGGAGCCGGCTGTGTGTGTTTTTATATCAACACAGAGGTGGTAACTACATGGACATTTCTCTTTCTCCACAGAAGAGAGAGAGAGAGAGAGAGAGAGAGAGAGAGAGAGAGAGAGAGAGAGAGAGAGAGAGAGAGAGGTGACCTACAGAACCTACAGACCTATCTTTACCTCTAGACAGAGGTTTAGGGGGGAGAGAGGGTCTACTAATAATTACATTACTTTAATACATCCCTGCATCTCTAACATGTAACACCCTGGACAGCCTCCCTGTATCTCTAACATGTAACACCCTGGACAGCCTCCCTGTATATCTAACATGTAACACCCTGGACAGCCTCCCTGTATCTCTAACATGTAACACCCTGGACAGCCTCCCTGTATCTATAACATGTAGTAAGTCACACCTGGTCATAACTGCAGCAACTGTTGGCTCATTACTTTTGTGATTTCACTTGGAACAGCATTATTAGGTCTCTACAATCACAAGGAACAGCATTATTAGGTCCCTACAATCACATGGAACAGCATTATTAGGTCCCTACAATCACTTGGAACAGCATTATTAGGTCCCTACAATCACATGGAACAGCATTATTAGGTCCCTACAATCACTTGGAACAGCATTATTAGGTCCCTACAATCACTTGGAACAGCATTATTAGGTCCCTACAATCACATGGAACAGCATTATTAGGTCCCTACAATCACTTGGAACAGCATTATTAGGTCCCTACAATCCCTTGGAACAGCATTATTAGGTCCCTACAATCCCTTGGAACAGCATTATTGGGTTCCTACAATCCTTTGGAACAGCATTTTTGGGCCCCTACAATCACTTGGAACAGCATTATTGGGTCCCTACAATCCCTTGGAACAGCATTATTTGGTCCCTACAATCCTTTGGAACAGCATTATTGGGTTCCTACAATCCTTTGGAACAGCATTATTGGGTCCCTACAATCCCTTGGAACAGCATTATTGGGTTCCTACAATCCCTTGGAACAGCATTATTGGGTCCCTACAATCCCTTGGAAGAGCATTATTGGGCCCCTACAATCCCTTGGAACAGCATTATTGGGTCCCTACAATCCCTTGGAACAGCATTATTGGGTCCCTACAATCCCTTGGAACAGCATTATTGGGTCCCTACAATCACATGGAACAGCATTATTAGGTCCCTACAATCACTTGGAACAGCATTATTAGGTCCCTACAATCACTTTAAGCCTACCATGTATTCCAGACAAACTACAGGGTCATTACTCGATTACTGTACTTGGAAAGCATGAATGATTCATACAGACTATTCTATTCAGGACGCAGGAAATGTGTCAGTTAGCAGAGGAATTTGAAAGACGTGATCCTTCAAAATGTTTACAATAACATTAAGTAATCAGCGCGAGGTGGTCATGTAAACCTGATGGGGATTAAACCTCTAGTTTGGTTTCACACACGGAATGTGAAAAACATCCTTGTCCTTTCCGATTGAGCGGAATCATCTCAGAAAACACTTCTGGTTCTATTTTTATATCCAGGCCATCAGGCCTATATGCAATCAAGCATTTTCCTAAAGCAACCTTCTTTCCTAAAGGGCAATGTTGTTTAACTTGTGTGATTACCTGGCAACAACATACCTGCTATCGATGTTTCCAAATCCCATTACCTTTTTATTTTATGTATTGGAACAATGAGGTTCCAATACATCTATTCAGTCAAATTAAATCATTAAATTAAGTACAACAGGACTGTGTTGTAGTCTGTCACAACACAACCCATTGAACTAAATCAGTGTTCTGTCATCTTGGCCTCTTATTAACAAACCGGATCCTACTCATCAAGGGCTTGATCCTCAGCTGATTAGCTAACTAAGGTTAGTTGGTCCTGGGCTGGGACACAGGCCTGCATGGTCTGATCATCAGGACCTGTATTGAAGACCACTAGTGGGACTGGTGGTGACTAGCAGCACTCTGGAAGCTGTACATACGTTTCTTTAATGGCCATATCTTCCAAACCCTAGACACACACACAGGTCACACTCACACGCACAGACAGACACACACACACACGTTTGTCTTACTATCCTTGTAGGGACCAAACTATCCTTGTAGGGACCAGACATTTGGTCGCTGGGAACAAAACCGCCTGTTACGGCAACTGCAGCACCCGCAACCGCAAGGCTCTCCAGAGGGTGGTGTGGTCTGCCCAAAGCATCACCGAGTGCACATTGCCTGCCCTCCAGGAAACATACAGCACCCGATGTCACAGGAAGGCCAAAAAGATCATCAAGGACATCAACCACCTGAGCCACTGCCTGTTAACCCCGCTCTCATCCAGAAGGCGAGGTCAGTACAGGTGCATCAAAGCTGGGACAGAGAGACTGAAAAACAGATTCTATCTCAAGGCCATCAGACTGTTAAATAGCCATCACTAGCCGGCTACCACCCGGTTACTCAACCCTGCACCTTAGAGGCTGCTGCCCTATAGACATAGACATGGAATCACTAGTCACTTTAATAATGCTTGCATTCTGCTTGACTCATTTCATATGTGTATACTGTATTCTATTCTACAGTATTTCAGTCAATGCCCCTCTGACATTGCTCATCCTAATACTTATATTTTTCTTAATTCCATTATTTTACTTTTAGATTTGTGTATTGTTGTGAATTGTTAGATACTACTGCACTGTTGGAGCTAGGAACACAAGCATTTCGCTACACCCGCAATAACATCTGCTAAATATGTGTATGTGACCAATCAAATTTGATTTGATTTGATTCGAGTAAATTCTCTTTTTGTTTTCTCATGATTTGGTTGGGTCTAGTTGTATTGCTGTCCTGGGCTCTGTGGGGTCTGTTTGTGTCTCTTTTTCTCCCTCTGTCTCTGTCTCTGTCTCTGTCTCTGTCTCTGTCTCTCTCTCTCTCTCTCTCTCTCTCTCTCTCTCTCTCTCTCTCTCTCTCTCTCTCTCTCTCTCAATTCAATTCAAGGGGCTTTATTGGCATGGGAAACATATGTTCACATTGCCAAAGCAAGTGAAATGGATAAACAAAAGTGAAATAAACAATAAAAAGTGAAAAGTAAATATTACAGTTCAAAAAGAATAAAACCATTTCAAATGCCATATTATGTATATATACAGTGTTGTAACCATGTGCAGATAGTTCAAGTAAAAGAAATGGAAAATAAATCAACATAAATATGGGTTGTATTTACAATGGTCTTTGTCCTTTACTGGTTGCACTTTTCTTGTGGCAACAGGTCGCAAATCTTGCTCTCTCTCTCTCTCTCTCTCTCTCTCTCTCTCTCTCTCTCTCTCTCTCTCTCTCTCTCTCTCTCTCTCTCTCTCTCTCTCTCTCTCTCTCTCTCTCTCTCTCTCTCTCTCTCTCTCTCTCTCTCTCTCTCTCTGTCTCTGTCTCTGTCTATCTCTCTCTCTCTCTCTCTCTCTCTCTAGTCCTGGACCACTCTCGTTTACAGAAGGGCTTCGTATAGATCTGGACCACTCTAGTTTACAGAAGGGCTTCCTATATAGCTGCAGCATAATGACCTCGGTAGCTTCACTCTGAAAGCAGTTTGAGGAATCTGATCTCGGTAGCTTCACTCTGAAAGCAGTTTGAGGAATCTGATCTCGGTAGCTTCACTCTGAAAGCAGTTTGAGGAATCTGATCTATTGTAGGGACTACACTGCTTGACCATGGAGCACGGAGCAGCCTGACCCTGACTTGCTACGCTGCTGGATACCAACCAGTTTTCAAAGAATGTGTGACCTGGAATGTTAGTTTTACATGGAGCCGTTTGTTTATGTTCTTTGTAAATGTGACAAAGAACATATGTAGTTTGCTTCATAGGGATTAGGGTGCCATTTTGGTCTCAACCATATGGGACTGGGTCGCACGGGGCTGTGACAGAGGGTGGTCGTCACGATGACAGGGTATACCGTGGTGACAGAGCTCTTCCTGTGTGTGATTGGCAGGAGGTCACTGACCTGGAGGTAATTTCCTCTGACCCCTGACCTGTGCTTCCTCATTGATAAAATGTCCTTCCCAATGGCCTCCTATTAGGATGTCCTAATAGACCACACGGCTGTTGTTCTCTACGTAGTGCACTACTTGTGACCAGGGCCCATAGGTGATATCTAGTCAGTGATATGCTATAGGTGATATCTAGTCAGTGATATGCTATAGGTGATATATACCCAGTGATATGCTATAGGTGATATCTAGTCAGTGATATGCTATAGGTGATATATACCCAGTGATATGCTATAGGTGATATATACCCAGTGATATGCTATAGGTGATATCTAGTCAGTGATATGCTATAGGTGATATATACCCAGTGATATGCTATAGGTGATATATACCCAGTGATATGCTATAGGTGATATATACCCAGTGATATGCTATAGGTGATATCTAGTCAGTGATATGCTATAGGTGATATATACCCAGTGATATGCTATAGGTGATATATACCCAGTGATATGCTATAGGTGATATATAGTCAGTGATATGCTATAGGTGATATCTAGTCAGTGATATGCTATAGGTGATATGCTATAGGGGATATCTAGTCAGTGATATGATGTAGGTGATATGCTATAGGTGATATCTAGTCAGTGATATGCTATAGGTGATATATACCCAGTGATATGCTATAGGTGATATATACCCAATGATATGCTATAGATGATATCTAGTCAGTGATATGCTATAGGGGATATCTAGTCAGTGATATGCTATAGGTGATACCTAGTCAGTGATATGCTATAGGTGATATATAGTCGGTGATATGCCATAAGGGATATGCTATAGGTGATATCTACACAGTGATATGCTATAGGTGATACAATATAGGTGATATGCTATAGGGGGATACCTAGTCAGTGATATGCTATAGGGGATACCTAGTCAGTGATATGCTAAAGGCGATCCCTAATCAGTGATATGCTGTAGGTGATATATAGTCAGTGATATGCTAAAGGGGATACCTAGTCAGTGATATGCTATAGGTGATATATAGTCGGTGATACACTATAGGTGATATCTACTCAGTGATATTCTATAGGTGATATATAGTCAGTGATATGCTATAGGTGATATCTACTCAGTGATATGCTATAGGTGATATATAGTCAGTGATATGCCATTGGTGATATGCTATAGGTGATATCTACTCAGTGATATGCTATAGGTGATACGATATAGGTGATATGCTATAGGGGGATACCTAGTCAGTGATATGCTATAGGTGATATGCTATAGGCGATCCCTAATCAGTGATATGCTATAGGTGATATACAGTCAGTGATATGCTATAGGTGGTATCTACTCAGTGATATGCTATAGGTGATACGATATAGAGGATATGCTATAGGGGGATACCTAGTCAGTGATATGCTATAGGTGATATATAGTCAGTGATATGCTATAGGGGATACCTAGTCAGTGATATGCTATAGGTGATATCTACTCAGTGGTATGCTATAGGTGATACGATATAGGTGATATGCTATAGGGGGATACCTAGTCAGTGATATGCTAATAGTGAAATGCTATAGGCGATCCCTAATCAGTGATATGCTATAGGTGATATATAGTCAGTGATATGCTATAGGGGATACCTAGTCAGTGATATGCTATAGGGGATACCTAGTCAGTGATATGCTATAGGGGATACCTAGTCGGTGATATGCTTTAAGGGAAACCTAGTCAGTGATATGCTAAAGGCGATCCCTAATCAGTGATATGCTGTAGGTGATATATAGTCAGTGATATGCTAAAGGGGATACCTAGTCAGTATATGCTATAGGTGATATATAGTCGGTGATACGCTATAGGTGATATCTACTCAGTGATATTCTATAGGTGATATATAGTCAGTGATATGCTATAGGTGATATATAGTCAGTGATATGCTATAGGTGATATCTACTCAGTGATATGCTATAGGTGATATATAGTCAGTGATATGCCATTGGTGATATGCTATAGGTGATATCTACTCAGTGATATGCTATAGGTGATACGATATAGGTGATATGCTATAGGGGGATACCTAGTCAGTGATATGCTATAGGTGATATGCTATAGGCGATCCCTAATCAGTGATATGCTATAGGTGATATACAGTCAGTGATATGCTATAGGTGATATGCTATAGGTGATATCTACTCAGTGATATGCTATAGGTGATACGATATAGGTGATATGCTATAGGGGGATACCTAGTCAGTGATATGCTATAGGTGATATATAGTCAGTGATATGCTATAGGGGATACCTAGTCAGTGATATGCTATAGGTGATATCTACTCAGTGGTATGCTATAGGTGATACGATATAGGTGATATGCTATAGGGGATACCTAGTCAGTGATATGCTAATAGTGATATGCTATAGGCGATCCCTAATCAGTGATATGCTATAGGTGATATATAGTCAGTGATATGCTATAGGGGATACCTAGTCAGTGATATGCTATAGGGGATACCTAGTCAGTGATATGCTATAGGGGATACCTAGTCAGTGATATGCTATAGGTGATATCTACTCAGTGGTATGCTATAGGTGATACGATATAGGTGATATGCTATAGGGGGATACCTAGTCAGTGATATGCTAATAGTGAAATGCTATAGGCGATCCCTAATCAGTGATATGCTATAGGTGATATATAGTCAGTGATATGCTATAGGGGATACCTAGTCGGTGATATGCTTTAAGGGAAACCTAGTCAGTGATATGCTATAGGTGATATGCTATAGGTTATATATAGTCAGTGATGTATTATAGGTGATACCTAGTCAGTGATATACTATAGGTTATATCTACTCAGTGATATGCAATAGGTGATATATAGTATGTGATATGCTATAGGTTATATCTAGTCAGTGATATGATAAAGGGGATACCTAGTCAGTGATATGCTATAGGTGATATGCTATAGGTTATATCTAGTCAGTGATATGCAATAGATGATATGCTATAGGTTATATCTAGTCAGTGATATGCAATAGGGGATGCCTAGTCAGTGATAATACTATAGGGTGATCTACAGTTGAAGTCGGAAGTTTACATACACTTAGGTTGGAGTCATTAAAACTAGTTTTTCAACAACTCCACTAATTTCTTGTTAACAAACTATAGTTTTGGCAAGTCGGTTAGGACATCTACTTTGTGCATGACACAAGTAATTTTTCCAACAATTGTTTACAGACAGATTATTTCACTTATAATTCACTGTATCACAAATCCAGTGATTCAGAAGTTTACATACATTAAGTTGACTGTGCCTTTAAACAGCTTGGAAAATTCCAGAAAATTATGTCATGGTTTTAGAAGCTTCTGATAGGCTAATTGACATCATTTGAGTCAATTGGAGGTGTACCTGTGGATGTATTTCAAGGCCTACCTTCAAACTCAGTGCCTCTTTGCTTGACAGACATCATGGGAAAATCAAAAGAAATCAGCCAAGACCTCAGAAAAACAATTGTAGACCTCCACAAGTCTGGTTCATCCTTGGGAGCAATTTCCAAATGCTTGAAGGTACCACGTTCATCTGTACAAACAATAGTACGCAAGTATAAACACCATGGGACCACGCAGCCGTCATACCGCTCAGGAAGGAGACGTGTTCTGTGTCCTAGAGATGAACATACTTTTGTGCGAAAAGCGCAAATCTATCCCAGAACAACAGCAAAGGACCTTGTGAAGATAATGGAGGAAACAGGTACAAATGTATCTATATCCACAGTTAAACAAGTCCTATATCGACATAACCTGAAAGGCTGCTAAGCACGGAAGAAGCCACTGCTCCAAAACTGCCATAAAAAGCCAGACTTTGGTTGGCAACTGCACATGGGGACAAATATCGTACTTTTTGGAGAAATGTCCTCTGGTCTGATGAATCAATAATGGAACTGTTCGGCCATAATGACCATTGTTATGTTTGGAGGAAAAAGGGGGAGTTTTGCAAGCCGAAGAACACCATCCCAACCATGAAGCACGGGGGTGGCACCATCATGTTGTGGGGGTGCTTTGCTGCAGGAGGGACTGGTGCACTTCACAAAATAGATGGCATCATGAGGAAGGGAAATTATGTGGATATATATAAGCAACACCTCAAGACATCAGTCAGGAAGTTAAAGCTTGGTCGCAAATGGGTCTTCCAAATGAACAATGACCCCAAGCATACTTCCAAAGTTATGGCAAAATGGCTTAAGAACAACAAAGTCAAGGTATTGGAGTGGCCATCACAGAGCCCTGACCTCAATCCCATAGAACATTTGTGGGCAGAACTGAAAAAGCGTGTGCGAGGCCTTCAAACCTGACTCTGTTGCTCCAGCTCTGTCAGGAGGAATGGGCCAAAATTCACCCAACTTATTGTGGGAAGCTTGTGGAAGGCTACCCAAAACGTTTGACTCAAGTTAAACAATTTAAAGGCAATGCTACCAAATACTAATTGAGTGTATGTCAACTTCTGACCCACTGGGAATGTGATAAAAGAAATTAAAGTTGAAATAAATAATTCTCTATTACTATTATTCTGGCATTTCACATTCTTAAAATAAAGTGGTGATCCTAACTGACCTAAGACAGGGAATTTTTTACTAGGATTAAATATCAGGAATTGTTTAAATGTATTTGGCTAAGGTGTATGTGAACTTCAGACTTCAACTGTATAGTTGCACAACTGAATGCATTCAACCGAAATGTGTCTTCCTCATTTAACCCAACCCCTCTGAATCAGAGAGGTGCCTTAATAAGCGCCTACGTCATCGGAGCCGGGGGAACAGGTGCTGTTAGCGGTTAACTGCCTTGCTCAAGGGCAGAACAGCAGATGTTTCCACCTTGCCTGCTCTGGGATTTGAATAATTGACCTTTCGGTTACTGGCCCTGCCACTCCCATCTAGGAAAACCCCCTGGCCCTATACTCCCCAATGTGAATTATCTGGGCCCTTAGTCCTTCAGTGTCAGCCACATACACAGTGAGGTTGGTTCTCAGGCCTGAGGTATCCCTCCCTTTACACGTTACCCTGTTCTACGCTACACTACAGTTAAAAGCATGCCCCATGTGACCAGTGCTTGTTCCCCCCCAATTTCGATCTTGTCTCATCTCTGCAACTCCCCAACGGGCTCGGGAGACAAAGGTCGAGTCATGCGTCCTCCGAAACATGACCCACCAAACCGCACTTCCTAACAGCCGCCCGCTTAACTCGGAAGCCAGCCGCACACAACGTGTCGGAAGGAAACATCTGACCCTGTGACCTCCCTAAATGGTGGAATTGAACGGTTCAGCAGACTGTCAGCCCTCCATAACTGGCTACGAGACCGTTACAGCTCTGTGGGTGTAACACCTTTTATGTTTCTGTTTTTTTTTTTACAATATATTCATTGGCATTTTTTTTACAATTTAACAATCACCAGAAGAATATGGCACAGGTAATGCTCCGTTATTCCTTCCAGCCAGCAGGGCAGAATGATCTGATATACATCTTGGTAAATAGCAGGCTATATGGGAGCACATCATGAAGAACCCATACCTCCTCAACACAGGAACACGCCCATCCCTGTCCTTCTACTGGTACTCTTCAATGATTAACAACAACAAAAACGAAACAGAATGACCTTCACATCCAATGCTAGAAAATAAGTAATTCAACGCAAAAACAAATAATAATAATAATAATAATAATGCATTAATGAAGAAAGTAGTAATGAGGCAGCTAAGGTGACGTCTAGAAACTTCTGAACGTCCTCCAAGACATCAGTAAATTAAGGGTTTATTACGAAAAATGTTACATAATTTTTTCAGATGGAATATAGGAAGTTATTTATTTTAGTCACATCTGCTTGCTTGGCAGAGAGTCTTCCATATAATAGCTGTGCATTTATTTGGATGCAATGACTGCCAATTTAATTAATATGGTAGAACAGAGTCATCTCCAAGAAGAATAAGGGAAGGATCTAGTGGTGCCGTCATATTAGTGACCTGTGATAAGATCTGAATAATGTCTTAACAATAATTGCTTAGTTCAGGGCAGGACAATAACATGTGCATAAGTGTGCCCAGCCCCGTATTACACCTTGGGCAACTTTTTGATTATTTAGAATTGATCTCATACAGTCTCTCTGGTGTAAAGTAGACCCTATGTAAAATATTGAATTGCATCAACTTGTGTTAAATGAAAGACGCTGAGCATCTTAAAGGAAAACAATAGTTTTCCCCATTTCTCATCCTCAACAATGAGACCAAGGTCATCATGCCACTCCATGCAAGCCATCAGAGCTTCATCGTTCCCCAACAGAGCTTGAAGACTAGAGTCCATGTAAGAAATTAAACCTTTTACCTCTTTCCTCTCCAGCCACAGAAGATCAGTTATACATTTACTCGTGGGCTGAATCCTGCCTCCTTGCTGAGTGGCAATATAACGCCTAACCTGTAGGTACTTGAAGAAATCTCACTGAAAATAAGATGCCAGTTGTTGAAAGGGATAGTAGTTCACCTTCTCCATACAGATGACCAAATGTTTTAATTCCTTTGTTGAACCAAGCACATGTAATAGCATCTGTCAGGGTGTTGGGTAAGATTGGGTTATTATGGAAAGGTGTTTGTTCATATATACAGTTCCAGTCAAAAGTATGGACACACCTACTCATTCAAGTTTGTTTTTACTATTTTCTACATTGTGGCAGGGGCATCCCCTTTAGACTTGTACAATGTTTCATAAAACTCCCTAAAGACTAGATTAACTATGTTATCGGGCAGCTTAATAGAGCCAGTTCCTCTCACCTTATCTGCCAAGCGAGCAACTTTCCTGCTCGATCTCCACGTTCATAGTAGCTTTGTTTTGTTCTCCTAAGAACGTTTTCTGCTTTGTGGGTCGTCAGGGTGTTAAATTCCAATCGCTTTGAGTTACATTTTCGTAGAGTTGAGTCGTCAAATGTTATACCATGTAAATTTTTCTAGATCTCTAACTTCTTTCTCCAACGAACCTACTTGAGCCTTATACACCTGAGGTAAACAAAATGATTTGCTCCCTCAGATATGCAAGGAGAGCTTTCCATAAAATTAGGAGGGGGGAGAGTTCTTATTGGTGCTAAAAAATATGTCCAAATTAGTGTTCAGAAATGTTACAAATTTAGGATTATTTAGTAAGTATGGGCCAAAACTCCACCTTCTTGATGGTGGTTGTGTTCAACTGACTGGTAATGAAGCCAGCAGGGCAGAATGATCTGATATACATCTTGGTAAATACTTACAACCTGTAGTTAAACTTCCCTTGCCTGCAGGAATAAGAAATATGTCGATTCTAGCGTAACTATTATTAACACGACTCAGGATATGACCCAGATGCAGACACAGGAGGCAGATGGTTCGGTTCTCAGAATATTTATTATCACAAAGGGTCTTGGCAAAAGGGCAGGTCGAGGGCAGGCAGAGGTTCGTAATCCAAGGCAGAGTCAACAAGGGACAGAACGGCAGGCAGGCTCAGGGCAGGCAGAAAGGTCAGAACCGGGAAGACTAGAAAACAAAACTAGAGCGAAGGTAACACACAGAAACACGCTGGGACAACTTGACGAGACAAGACCAACTGGCAACAGACAAATAGAAAACGCAGGTATAAATACACAGGGGATAATGGGGAAAAATAGGAGACACCTGGTGGGGGGTGGAGACAAACACAAGACAGGTGCAACAGATCAGGGTGTGACAGTTATTTAAAAACATATTTTTTTTTATATTTAACATTTAACTAGGCAAGTCAGTTAAGAACAAATTCTTATTAACAATGACGGCCTACCCCGGCCAAACACGGACGACGCTGGGCCAACTGAGATGCAGTGCCTTAGACCGCTGCGCGGGGCGTTGGAAGATACAATGTAAGTAACCTAATGTATGTCCCTCTTACTGCCCTGAATGCCTCTGTTGATCCTACAGCTATTGTATGCAGTAATCATATGCCTATGAACCAGCGTTATACTGTTAACACTGAGGCGGTGTGCCCTAGGAGGAAGTCCACTGTGTGCAGCTCACCCTGCACTAACATAAATAACCAGAGCATGTCAAAAAAAGTAATAATTTGCCAGTAACATATGACATTCATATTCTGAAACTCACTTAGATAATACCGTTGATGATACAGTGGTAGTGATACATGATTATCAGATCTACAGAAAATACAGAAATGCCAAAGGTGGAAGTGTTGCTGTTTATATTCAGAACCACATTCCTGTAAAGTTTAGAGACGATCTCATGTTAAATACTGTTCAAATAATATGGCTACAGGTTCATCTGCCTCATCTAAAGCCCATTCTGGTGGGAAGCTGCTATAGACCACCAAGTGCTAACAGTCAGTATCTGGATAACGTGTGTGAAATGCTTGATAATGTATGTGATATCAATAGAGAGGTATATTATCTGGGTGTTTTAAATATTGACTGGCTTTCATCCGGCTGCCCACTCAAGAAAAAGCATCAGCCTGTAACTAGTGCCGGCAACCTGGTTCAGGTTATCAATCAACCTACCAGGGCAGTTACAAACAGCACAGAAATGAAATCATCAACATGTATTGATCACATCTTTACTAATGCTACAGAAATTTGTTTGAAAGCAGTATTTTTATTTATGTACTTCACCTTTATTTAACCAGGTAGGCTAGAAGAGAACAGGTTCTCATTTACAACTGCGACCTGGCCAAGACAAAGCACAGCAGTTTGATACATACAACAACAATGGAATACACAGACATACAGCCAATAATACAGTAGAAAATAATATATATAATAATAAGTCTATATACAGTGAAGTATCCAAATCCATCGGATGTAGTGATCACAATATAGTAGCCATATCTAGGAAAACCAACGTTCCAAAGGCTGGGCCCAATATAGTGTATAAGAGGTCATGAAATAAGTTTTGTATCAATTCAATCAAAGTTGTTGATGTAAAGAATATTTGTTGATCTGTGGTGTGTAATGAGGAGCAACAGGACGCTGCACTTGACACATTTATGAAATTGCTTATACCAGTTACTAATAAGCATGCACCTATGAAGAAAATGACTGTAAAAACTGTTAAATCCCTGTGGATTGATGAGGAATTGAAAAAACTGTATGGGTGAGAGGGATGAGGCTAAATAAATTGCAAATAGCCCCGGCTGTACAACCGATTGGCAAAAGTACTGCAAATTGAGAAATCATGTGACTAAACTGAAGAAAATTAAGAAGAAACTACACTATGAAACAATAATAAATGACATAAAAATTGATAGTAAAAATCTTTGGAGCACCGTAAATGAAGTTTTGGGCAAAAAGGCAAACTCTGCTCAAGATGGCTCATTTATCACAAAACTCACTGATATTGCCAACTACTTTAATGATGTTTTCATTGGCAAGATTAGCAAACTTAGGCATGACATGCCACCAACAAACACTGACACTACAGTACACATCCAAGTATATCTGATCAAATTATGAAAGACAAGAATTTAAATTTTTGAATATCGTAAAGTAATTATTGTTGTCTATCAACAATGACAAGTCACCGGGGTCTGACAACTTGGATGGAAAATTACTGAGGATAATAGTGGATGATGTTGCCACTCCTATTTGCCATATCTTCAATTTAAGCCTACTAGAAGGTGTGGGCCCTCAGGCCTGGAGGGAAGCAAAGGTTATTCCGCTACCTAAGGATAATAAAGCCTCCTTTACTGGCTCAAATAGCCAACCAATCAACCTGTTACCAACCCTTAAACTTTTGGAAAAATTGTGTTTGACCAGATACAATGCTTTTTTACAGTAAACAAATTAACAACAGACTTTCAGGACGCTTATAGAGAATGGCATTCAACAAGCACAGCACTTACACAAATGACTGATGATTTGCTGAGAGAAGTTTGTGGGGGCTGTTTTGTGGGGGCTGTTTTGTTATACTTCAGCGCAGCTATTGACATTATCGATCATAGTCTGTTGCTGTAAAAACGTATGTGTTATGGCTTTACACCCCCTGCTATATTGATTGTGGATAAAGAGTTACCTGTCAAACAGAACACAGAGGGTGTTCTTTAATGGAAGCCTCTCCAACATAATCCAGGTAGAATCAGGAATTCCCCAGGGCAGCTGTCTAAGCATGTTACTTTGTCCTATCTTTACTAACGACATGCCACTGGCTTTGAGTGAAGCCAGTGTGTCTATGTATGCGGTTGACTCAACACTATACACATCAGCTACCACAGCGACTGAAATGACTGCAACCCTTAACAAAGAGCTGCAGTTAGTTTCAGAGTGGGTTGCAAGGAATAAGTTAGTCCTAAATATTTCCTAAACTAAAAGCATTGTATTTGGGACAAATCGTTCACTAAACCCTAAACCTCAACTATGTCTTGTAATGAATCATGTGGTAATTGAGCAAGTTGAGGTGACTAAACTGCCTGGAGTTACCCTGGATTGTAAACTGCCATGGACAAAACATATTGATGGAGAAGTCTGTCCATAATAAAGCGCTGCTCTGCCTTCTTAACAACACTATCAACAAGGCAGGTCCTACAGGCCCTAATTTCGTCGCACCTTGACCTCTGTTCAGTCGTGTGGTCAGGTGCCACAAAGATGGACTTAGGAAAATTGCAATTGTCTCAGAACAGGGAAGCACTGCTGGCCCTTGGATGTACACAGAGAGCTAACATTAATAATATGCATGTCAATCTCTCCTGGCTTAAAGTGGAGGAGAGATTGACTTCATCACTACATGTATTTGTGATTTCATACATAATTGTGTGTGCTGATGTGACTGTTGTTCCAAGGGCATGCTTGTGAATGACACCTACAGTGAGGGAAAAAAGTATTTGACCCCTCTGCAAAACATGACTTAGTACTTGGTGGCAAAACCCTTGTTGGCAATCACAGAGGTCAGACGTTTCTTGCAGTTGGCCACCAGGTTAGCACACATCTCAGGAGAGATTTTGTCCCACTCCTCTTTGCAGATTTTCTCCAAGTCATTAAGGTTTCGAGGCTGACGTTTGGCAACTCGAACCTTCAGCTCCCTCAACAGATTTTCTATAGGATTAAGGTCTGGAGACTGGCTAGGCCACTCCAGGACCTTAATGTGCTTCTTTTTGAACCACTCCTTTGTTGCCTTGGCCGTGTGTTTTGGGTCATTGTCATGCTAGAATACCCATCCACGACCCATTTTCAATGCCCTGGCTGAGGGAAGGAGGTTCTCACCCAAGATTTGATGGTACATGGCCCCAACCATCGTCCCTTTGATGCAGTGAAGTTGTCCTGTCCCCGTTGCAGAAAAACACCCCCAAAGCATAATGTTTCCACCTCCATGTTTGACGGTGGGGATGGTGTTCTTGAGGTCATAGGCAGCATTCCTCCTCCTCCAAACACGGCGAGTTGAGTTAATGCCAAAGAGCTCCATTTTGGTCTCATCTGACCACAACACCCAGATGTCCTCTGAATCATTCAGATGTTCATTGGCAAACTTCAGACGGGCATGTATATGTGCTTTCTTGAGCAGGGGGACCTTGCGGGCGCTGCAGGATTTCAGTCCTTCACAGCGTAGTGTGTTACCAATTGTTTTCTTGGTGACTATGGTCCCAGCTGCCTTGAGATCATTGACAAGATCCTCCCGTGTAGTTCTGGGCTGATTCCTCACCGTTCTCATGATCATTGCAACTCCACGAGGTGAGATCTTGCATGGAGCCCCAGGATGAGGGAGATTGACAGTTCTTTTGTGTTTCTTCCATTTGCGAATAATCGCACCAACTGTTGTCACCTTCTCACCAAGCTGCTTGGCGATGGTCTTGTAGCCCATTCCAGCCTTGTGTAGGTCTACAATCTTGTCCCTGACATCCTTGGAGAGCTCGTTGGTCTTGGCCATGGTGGAGAGTTTGGAATCTGATTGATTGATTGATTCTGTGGACAGGTTGAGATTAGGAGCACTCCCTTTAAGAGTGTTCTCCTAATCTCAGCTGGTTACCTGTGTAAAAGACACCTGGGAGCCAGAAATCTTTCTGATTGAGAGGGGGTGAAATACTTATTTCCCTCATTAAAATGCAAATCAATTTATAAAAATGTTCACATGCGTTTTTCTGGATTTTTTTGTTGTTATTCTGTCTCTCACTGTTCAAATAAACATACCATTAAAATTATAGACTGATAATTTCTTTGTCAGTGGGCAAACGTACAAAATCAGCAGGGGATCAAATACTTTTTTCCCTCACTGTAGGTCTAAATGTGTCTCCCGGGTTAAATAAAAGCTAAATAAATAAAATAAAAATAATACTTAAGGAAGTTAATGGGGAAGTGCAGGAAGTTAAAGGGGCAGTGCAGGAAGTTCAAGGGGCAGTGCAGGAAGTTCAAGGGGCAGTGCAGTCAAAAACTTGATTTCCTGTGTCGCATATACACTACCGTTCAAAAGTTTGGGGTCACTTAGAAATGTCCATGTTTTTGAAAGAAAAGCAAATTTTTCTGTCCATTAAAATAACATAAAATTGATCAGAAATACAGTGTAGACATTGTTAATGTTGTAAATGACTATTGTAGCTGGAAACGGCTGATTTTTCTATGGAAAATCTACATAGGTTTACAGAGGCCCATTATCAGCAACCATCACTCCTGTGTTCCAGTGGCACGTTGTGTTAGCTAATCCAAGTTTACAATTTTAAAAGGCTAATTGATCATTAGAAAACCTTGTTGCAATTATGTTAGCACAGCTGAAAACTGTTGTTCTGATTAAAGAAGCAATAAAACGGGCCTTCTTTAGACTAGTTGAGTATCTGGAGCATCAGCATTTGTGGGTTCGATAACAGGCTCAAAACGGCAAAAACAAAGAACTTTCTTCTGAAACTCGTCCGTCTATTCTTGTTCTGAGAAATGAAGGCTATTCCATGCGATAAATTGCCAATAAACTGAAGATCTCGTACAACGTTGTGTACTACTCCCTTCACAGAACAGCGCAAACTGTCTCTAACCAGAATAGAAAGAGGAGTGGGAGGCCCCGATGCACAACTGAGCAAGAAGACAAGTACATTAGAGTGTCTAGTTTGAGAAACAGACGCCTCATAAGTCCACAACTGGCAGCTTCATTAAATAGTACCTGCAAAACACCAGTCTCAACGTCAACAGCGACGAGGCGACTCCGGGATGCTAGCCTTCTATGCAGAGTTCCCCTGTCCAGTGTCTGTGTTCTTTTGTCCATCTTAATCTTTTCTTTTTATTGGCCAGTCTTTTTCTTTCTTTTTATTTAACTAGGCAAGTCAGTTAAGAACAAATTCTTATTTACAATGACGGCCTACGATCAAACCAGGAACGACGCTGGGCCAATAGTGCGCCGCCCAATGGGACTCCCAATCACGGCCAAATGTGATTCAGCCTGGATTCGAACCAGGGACTGTAGTGACACCTCTTGCACAGCGCCACTCTGGAGCCCCTACTGTATATACAGTATATTTACACACTATGAGGTTGAAATAATACTGTGAAATTGTGAAAATTACAATAATACCCTTTTAGTGTTTTAAAAAGTCTGCCTGAAATTACATCACCAGGCAGTATAAGTTAATAGACCAATAGCAAAGATATTTTCAAACTTCTCTGCCAACAACAGCTAGTTTTAAGGTTGCATATCCCTCCCATTAGACTCCTCCAATTAGGTCCCTCACTCAGACCACTCCCAGACAGTTATAAATTCTGGATTAAGAAATAGCATTTTTGTAAAGATTATATATTATACTTTTTTTATAATATATATATTTTTTACTATTTTAATTGAAAGCAATCACAGTAAGGTACTTAATTGTTACCAAGAAAATATTTGGAAAAAAAAATGTAAATAAAAACTGCTGCATTGGACCTTTAAAAGTGAAAAGCGTGCCAGAGATCTAATTGCAATGCCCATTCTTCCTGGCAGTGGAAAACAGTGATCCAAACAAACGCTAGTAGTTGTTTTCTTTAAAGTCAAGTTGAGGGTGTATAGGATGGAGAGTTTAACAAGCATTAGACAGTATAAACTGCATTTTTGCTGGATGTGGCCATTTCTCTGATTGCCTTGTCAACATGTGTTGCTTTCACTACCAAGTGGGACCTTCATCACTAGCAGTCAAATGCCTGTGTCCCAAATGGCATGCTGTTCCCTATAAAGTGCACTACTTTTTGACCAGCCCTGATCAAAAGTAGTGCACTATACAGGGAATAGGGTACCATTTGGGATGTATAATCTGTTTTTTAGATTTAGTGTAGAGAAATATTCCCAATCAAAGGTCCTTATTTAAACAAGCCTGCAGTGGTACTCTACTCTAATCACATCCTCTGCTTTAAGGTAAATAGATAGGCTGTCACAGAATCATGTAGCTGAACTAAGTTGGTGGTCGCAGGTATAGTGTGTATGGGGGATGTGTGTGTGTGTGTGGCCTCCACCGCGAGTGACCATTGCTACCCAGAGCCAATGGGAGAGAGAGCGAGAGAGAGCGAGATAGACAGAGAGTGGGAGAGAGGGGTGGAGCAAGAGAGTGTGAGAGTGAGAGTGAGAGTGAGAGAACGCGGGAGAGTGGGAGAGAGACAGAGAGAGAGACAGAGAGCAGGAGAGAGGGGCGGAGCGAGTGAGAGTGAGAGTGAAAGAGAGAGGCGGAGAGACGGAGTGAAGGAGAGAGATAGAGAGTGAGAGTCAGAGTCAGAAAGACGGAGAGACGGAGTGAAGGAGAGAAGGAAAGAGATAGAGACAGGGAGAGAGTGAGAGTGAGTGAAGGAGAGAAGGAGAGAGATAGAGACAGGGAGAGAGTGAGAGTCACAGAGACGGAGAGACGGAGTGAAGGAGAGAAGGAGAGAATGAGAGAGATAGAGACAGGGAGAGAGTGAGAGTCACAGAGACGGAGAGACGGAGTGAAGGAGAGAAGGAGAGAATGAGAGAGATAGAGACAGGGAGAGAGTGAGAGTCAGAGAGACGGCGTGAAGGAGAGGAGAGAAGAAGAGAGATAGAGACAGGGAGAGAGTGTGCGAGTGAGTGAAGGAGAGGAGAGAGATAGAGAGTGAGAGTCAGAGAGACGGAGTGAAGGAGAGGAGAGAAGGAGAGAGATTGAGAGAGTGAGAGACGGAGAGAAGGAGAGAAGGAGAGAGAGAGAGAAAGGGAGAGCGGTTTCAAAATGAGCAGCAGCTGAGCTCCAACAAATATTGACATTTTTTTAGAGTGAAGTACATTGGGGGAAAAAAAACAAAAGAAAACTGCAAGACTGAATGGGAGACAAAACAAGCAACAAATGAAGAAAAATTATATATTTAAAAAAAAGTGTGCAGTTAACTTAGCTAGCTGGATTGTTTACCAGTTGCTAAGCAGTTGCTAGGGACTCTCCTAAACGAAGCTAGCTAGCTAACCAAAGAAATAGCTAGTTAACAACACAATATAAATGACAAAAGATGGACAGAAGAGAAAAGACATCAAAGTAAAACAGTTCTCTAAAGACACTAGAGACAATAATACAAGAAACAACTTGTTTTGGAAATGGTAGGCTTCTATTGCAACACTGTAGCCAACCCACCAGACATCCAGACGATGAAAGATACGAAACGTTTCAAAGGTTTGATAATGGGACAGAACCATGAATGCCTGTTTGAAGATCTTACCAGTTGCAAAACAAGATAAAATATTTAATACCAAATGAGGGCACATATGGAAAAGGGTTATTTGCAACCATTTCCCTTTTTAAAAAAAAAAAAAAAAGCCTCCAGGCTTTAGAGAATATGTTTGCTACCCTACAAGTAGAAGCTGAACTCATCTCAGAAGCTGAGGAAAAAGTCAAGGAGGAAGATGATGGAGAAAAACAGGCCCCAACGGTCTCTGTGACCCAGCATCATTATGTCCTCTGCATCTAGAGAACATGTCCACCAGCTTGGTACAACACAGGCAGAACCTGAGAAAAACAGATGTGCCAGAGTTTCAGACACAAAATTGACAACCCTCCCCAACAGTAGGATCTAGGTGTACCAGATGTATGTTGGTGGCTATAGCTCCATGTATTATCCACCATTGGAGGTCAGCTGTCCTCTTATCAATAGGCAGATTATATAAAGACCGCCAACAGCCTTTTGGGGAGGCACCTGGACCAAAGATTTTACCCCTTCCAGGGAAGAAGCACAGGACACTTCTACACTTCTTTCCCACCGCCGTGAACCCCCCAGCTCCGGGGTATGGAAGGAAAGCAGCATCCCCACGTCCTCCTCTAATGCCCCCCGCCGCAGCACTAACATTCAGCGCAGGGAACACATCATCCAGACCCTCCGTCCACCGATCAGTGTTAGATGTATCCGTCACATTTAACTGCCGATTAAGTACTGGCAAAGAATTGACGAGATGTAGACGAGATGATCGTATCCCGGCTCTTTCTCCCAGCTTCTCCAACGATCCTGCTCCTGCTCCGCATCAGATGACCCGGCTTGGTACATCCCGCAGCTAACAGGCATGAACGTAGGCTGGCTGAACCCATAGCACGGGACTCGATGACAGTGTTATAAAACAGAGGCTCTTCAAAAAAGTCACATCCCTGGTGGTGTGCCGGCCTCACGGGACATGACAAAAACTCTCCAAGCCTGCATAACAGACTCATAGAATGGAGTAAGGTCAGACAAATCAGCCCCCTCTAGCTTTAGGAGGAAAAGGTGCTTGTCGAAGCCCAACCAGCCCGCTCTCCTCAGCAATGTGTAGGCTGTGTCGACCCAGCTAGAACCGTCACTGTACAACAGTCTGTGGGCTGCTTGAAGACAGAAAGCCATGATCCTAGAAGAAATGTCCCCCAGGCCTTGCCTAACCTCGTGCAGTGGCAGGTACAGGGCCACAGCTTTAATCCAATGTTGTCCAGACCAAAAGAAATTGACAAGGGTCCTCTGAACCTCTTGTATCAGGCATTAGTCTGTAAAAGCATTAGTCTGTGCCACAGGGTAGAAGCGGCTAGGTTATTGGCTATCAGCACCCTTCCCCTACAAGACAGCTGGGGTAGCACCCATTTCCACCTAGAGAATCTGGAACACACCTTCTCCACTACACACTCCCAGATATTTTTTTGAAATACATCGGAGCCTAGAAAAGTCTTCATCCCATCTCTGCCCCACTGAAGCCCCCCTGGTAACCGTGGAGCGGACCCTATCTGAAGCTGACCTGCCCGCAGCGATTCACTCTTTTCCCAATTAACTCTAGCTGAGGAGGCCCCCTCATACACCATTAGAGCATTTCAGAGAACCTTAACATCCTCACCCCCTGTAATAAAAACTGTCACGTCATCTGCATACGCAGACAGTGCTATCGTGGGACCCTTCATAAACCCTGGTACAGAGAAACCAGTAAGCCTTGCTCTAAAAAAACAAAGCATTGGTTCAATTGCCAGACAATATAACTGTCCTGAAATTGGGCATCCCTGCCTAATACACCTATGGATGGGGATAAAACCACCCCCCATCTTCACCATGCATGAGGCCCCAGTATACAGTAAACTCATCCAAGACAAAGAAACATCCCCAAACCCAAAGGCTTTCATTGTTTTGAACAAGTACTGGTGGTTCACACGATCAAAAGCCTTCTGATCCAAAGAAAGCAAACCCACATTCACATCAGATAGTTTACAAATGTCTAAAACATCTATTATTAGAAACAAGTTATCAACCATAGAGCGGTCAGGTACACAGTAAGACTGGTCCTTGAGGTCGAACAGACCCAGATATTCTTTCAACCTATTTGAGAGACACTTAGATATAATTTTATATTCTGCACACAGCAATGCAGCAGGTCACCAGTTTTTTTAAAAGAGCCAAATCCCCCTCTTTTTTGGCAACAATGAAAGCACTCATGAAAATATTCTCACACCACATCATAAAATTCCCCCCATTAGACCCAAAAGTGCTTATAGAAGTCAGATGGTAAACCATCGATGCAGGGGCTCAGCCTGATGAGAGCTGCATATCTAAATTTTTCCCCAAAACAACAAAAACTTTTGTCATGCAATACATGGTGTCATGCAATACCTTAACATTAAAATACCAATAAGGTGATGACCTTCGTAGATAGGACAAGTGAATATCAACAGCAACAATATGGTGATCAGAGAAACCCACAGGAGTAATATCACACCTTACAACCCTACCACAGTAGTGCTCAGATACAGTGTCTTTGGAAAGTATTCAGACCCCTTGACTTTTTCCAGATTTTGTTACGTTACAGCCTTATTCTAAAATTGATTAAATATACATTTTTCTCATCAATCTACACACAGTACCCCATAATGACATCACAATACCCCATAATGACATCACAATACCCCATAATGACATTACAATACCCCATAATGGCAAAGCGAAAACAGGTTTTTGAGAAATGTTAAAAATGAAAAACAGAAATACCTTGTTGATATAAGTATTAAGACCCTTTGCTATATCCTTCAGTTGAGTCAGATAAGAACAAAGGACGACGCTGGGAAAACTGTGCGCCGCCCTACGGGACTCCCAATCACAGCCGATTATGATACAGCCTGGAATCAAACCAGGGTCTGTAGTGACGCCTCTAGCACTGAGATGCAGTGAGTCAGACCGCTGCGCCACTCAGGAGCCTATACATTGCAACATGAAGAATAAAACTTGGTGCTGCGAGTGGTGTCTTTCCCTGCTGTGTTTTGGGGCTAGTTTGTAGCACACCTACATTACAACTGTGTGTGTGTGTGTGTGTGTGTGTGTGTGTGTGTGTGTGTGTGTGTGTGTGTGTGTGTGTGTGTGTGTGTGTGTGTGTGTGTGTGTGTGTGTGTGTGTAACATGCAGCGTTGGGCCTGCAGCAGCAGTGTGGAGACAATGGGATTAGCCCTGCCTACTGACACTAATCCCACTGTGGTGAAGGCTTTACAGGGCTGTATCCACTCACCACACACACACCTCTCTCTCTCTCTCTCTCTCTCTCTCTCTCTCTCTCTCTCTCTCACACACACGCACCGAGTCAGCGAGACAACACTCACTCCCAACACATAGGACAGAGACTCTACACCACCCATAAAAAGAGAGAGACACACACACACATAGAGATAGAAACACAGACAACAGACACCTCACACACACACACTTTCAGCCATGTATTTGTGGCACTATGCCATAAGGGAATCTTACCCCTCAGGGATCTGTTTAAATAACCACGCCCACTGCTCATCTTTTGGGTGATGATGTAACCACGCCTATTGGGGTAACCACGCCCACTGCTCAGCTTGTGGGTGATGATGTAACCACGCCCACTGGGGTAACCACGCCCACTGCTCAGCTTGTGGGTGATGATGTAACCACGCCCACTGCTCATCTTTTGGGTGATGATGTAACCACACCCACTACTCAGCTTGTGGGTGATGATGTAACCACGCCCACTGCTCATCTTGTGGGTGATGATGTAACCACGCCCACTGCTCATCTTGTGGGTGATGATGTAACCACGCCCACTGCTCATCTTGTATGTGAAGATGTAACCACACCCACTGCTCATCTTGTGGATGATGATGTAACCACGCCCACTGCTCATCTTATATGTGAAGATGTAACCACACCCACTGCTCATCTTGTGGGTGATGATGTAACCACGCCCACTGCTCATCTTGTGGGTGATGATGTAACCACGCCCACTGCTCATCTTGTATGTGAAGATGTAACCACACCCACTGCTCATCTTGTGGATGATGATGTAACCACGCCCACTGCTCATCTTATATGTGAAGATGTAACCACACCCACTGCTCATCTTGTGGGTGATGATGTAACCACGCCCACTGCTCATCTTGTGGGTGATGATGTAACCACGCCCACTGCTCATCTTGTGGGTGATGATGTAACCACGCCCACTGCTCATCTTGTGGGTGATGATGTAACCACGCCCACTCCTCAGCTTGTGGGTGATGATGTAACCACGCCCACTGCTCATCTTGTGGGTGATGATGTAACCACGCCCACTGCTCATCTTGTGGGTGATGATGTAACCACACCCACTGCTCAGCTTGTGGGTGATGATGTAACCACGCCCACTGCTTATCTTTTGGGTGATGATGTAACCACGCCCACTCCTCAGCTTGTGGGTGATGATGTAACCACGCCCACTGCTCATCTTTTGGGTGATGATGTAAACACGCCCACTGCTCATCTTGTGGGTGATGATGTAACCATGCCCACTGCTCATCTTGTGGGTGATGATGTAACCACGCCCACTGCTCAGCTTGTGGGTGATGATGTAACCACGCCCACCGCTCAGCTTGTGGGTGATGATGTAACCACGCCCACCGCTCATCTTGTGGGTGATGATGTAACCACGCCCACTGCTCAGCTTGTGGGTGATGATGTAACCACGCCCACCGCTCAGCTTGTGGGTGATGATGTATCCACGCCCACCGCTCAGCTTGTGGGTGATGATGTAACCACACCCACTGCTCAGCTTGTGGGTGATGATGTAACCACGCCCACTGCTCAGCTTGTGGGTGATGATGTATCCACGCCCACCGCTCAGCTTGTGGGTGATGATGTAACCACGCCCACTGCTCAGCTTGTGGGTGATGATGTAACCACGCCCACTGCTCAGCTTGTGGGTGATGATGTAACCATGCCCACTGCTCATCTTGTGGGTGATGATGTAACCACGCCCACTGCTCAGCTTGTGGGTGATGATGTAACCACGCCCACCGCTCAGCTTGTGGGTGATGATGTAACCACGCCCACCGCTCATCTTGTGGGTGATGATGTAACCACGCCCACTGCTCAGCTTGTGGGTGATGATGTAACCACGCCCACCGCTCAGCTTGTGGGTGATGATGTAACCACGCCCACTGCTCAGCTTGTGGGTGATGATGTAACCACGCCCACTGCTCAGCTTGTGGGTGATGATGTAACCATGTAAAAACTGTATAGGTATACCTAGCTGTGTCCTGTACCAGGAGAATGTTGATATCACTGATCACAATAAGGCCATCAAACAGGGAATTAAGATGCATTATTGAAAAGCCTATTACTTACTAATGTCAAACAAAACACACTTCTAGTTTTGTTTTAAGCTTTGGGTTTGGGTTTGAGGTTGAGCATCTATAGAATGTTTTGTAATAAACGTGCTGCTGGTTTAGGTTGAGCATCTATAGAATGTTTTGTAATAAACATGTGTTGCTCGTTAAGGTTGAGCGTCTATAGAATGTTTTGTAATAAACATGTGTTGCTGGTTTAGGTTGAGCGTCTATAGAAGGTTTTGTAATAAACATGTGTTGCTGGTTTAGGTTGAGCGTCTATTGAATGTTTTGTAATAAACATGTGTTGCTGGTTTAGGTTGAGCGTCTATAGAATGTTTTGTAACAAACATGTGTTGCTGGTTTAGGTTGAGCGTCTATAGAATGTTTTGTAATAAACATGTGCTGCTGGTTTAGTTTGAGCGTCTATAGAATGTTTTGTAATAAACATGTGCTGCTGGTTTAGGTTGAGCGTCTATAGAATGTTTTGTAATAAACATGTGTTGCTGGTTTAGGTTGAGCGTCTATAGAATGTTTTGTAATAAACATGTGTTGCTGGTATAGGTTGAGCGTCTATAGAATGTTTTGTAATAAACATGTGCTGCTGGTTTAGTTTGAGCGTGTATAGAATGTTTTGTAATAAACATGTGCTGCTGGTTTAGTTTGAGCGTCTATAGAATGTTTTGTAATAAACATGTGCTGCTGGTTTAGGTTGAGCGTCTATAGAATGTTTTGTAATAAACATGTGTTGCTGGTTTAGGTTGAGCGTCTATAGAATGTTTTGTAATAAACATGTGTTGCTGGTATAGGTTGAGCGTCTATAGAATGTTTTGTAATAAACATGTGCTGCTGGTTTAGTTTGAGCGTCTATAGAATGTTTTGTAATAAACATGTGTTGCTGGTTTAGGTTGAGCGTCTATAGAATGTTTTGTAATAAACATGTGTTGCTGGTTTAGGTTGAGCGTCTATAGAAGGTTTTGTTATAAACATGTGTTGCTGGTTTAGGTTGAGCATCTATAGAATGTTTTGTAACAAACATGTGTTGCTGGTTTAGGTTGAGCATCTATAGAATGTTTTGTAATAAACATGTGTTGCTGGTTTAGGTTGAGCGTGTATAGAATGTTTTGTAATAAACATGTGTTGCTGGTTTAGGTTGAGCGTCTATAGAATGTTTTGTAACAAACATGTTTTGCTGGTTTAGGTTGAGCGTCTATAGAATGTTTTGTAACAAACATGTGTTGCTGGTTTAGGTTGAGCGTCTATAGAATGTTTTGTAACAAACATGTGTTGCTGGTTTAGGTTGAGCGTCTATAGAATGTTTTGTAATAAACATGTGTTGCTGGTTTAGGTTGAGCATCTATAGAATGTTTTGTAATAAACATGTGTTGCTGGTTTAGGTTGAGCGTCTATAGAATGTTTTGTAACAAACATGTGTTGCTGGTTTAGGTTGAGCGTCTATAGAATGTTTTGTAATAAACATGTGTTGCTGGTATAGGTTGAGCGTCTATAGAATGTTTTGTTATAAACATGTGTTGCTGGTTTAGGTTGAGCATCTATACTGGTTTGCCTTCTTTCAAACATCATGTAGTTATTTAATCTCTTATTAAAAAACCCAATCTCCATTTCCAGCATGTTTCATTAATTCAATCTGGAAGCATTACCAAACCGTGTTAACAAACTGTGGTTGCGTCTGAATTGGATACTTGGGTATCTTGACTAGAGCCAGCAGGGTTCTGATCAAAAGTAGTGCACTATATATAGGGAATATAGATAGGATGCCATTTCAATTGCAGCCTGTGTTTCAAGAACGTTCAACATCGTAGGATGCCGTAGTAGTTCTAATTTAGCACTATTATCCAGTTCAGGTGGTGCTACTCTCGAAGTGAGAATCTTCAGCCTGTAGAGTAGAAGACTACTGTGTGTTTCCATAGTTACCAGTGTTGAGTGCTGTACGAGCCAGTGAAATGTATGCCACCTTTACTGCTCGTTGGAAAGTGAAAATGGCAGTGATACTCTCCTCGAAATGTTGAAATAGGATCTCATTTCCAACTGTTTCCAACTGTATTTCTGTGACCAGTCTATGAATATCCCTTAATTAAAGCCAATTGCCCTCATACAGTGAGGGAAAAAAGTATTTGATCCCCTGCTGATTTTGTACGTTTTCCCACTGACAAAGAAATTATCAGTCTATAATTTTAGTGGTAGGTTTATTTGAACTGTGAGAGACAGAATAACAACAAAAAAATCCAGAAAAACGCATGTGAAAATTTGTATGAATTGATTTGCATTTTAATGAGGGAAATAAGTATTTGACCCCCTCTCAATCAGAAAGATTTCTGGCTCCCAGGGGGCTTTTATACAGGTAACGAGCTGAGATTAGGAGAACACTCTTAAAGGGAGTGCTCCTAATCTCAGTTTGTTACCTGTATAAAAGACACCTGTCCACAGAAGAAATCAATCAATCAGATTCCAAACTCTCCACCATGGCCAAGACCAAAGAGCTCTCCAAGGATGTCAGGGACAAGATTGTAGACCTACACAAGGCTGGAATGGGCTACAAGACCATCGCCAAGCAGCTTGGTGAGAAGGTGACAACAGTTGGTGCAATTATTCGCAAATGGAAGAAACACAAAATAACTGTCAATCTCCCTCGGCCTGGGGCTCCATGCAAGATTTCACCTCGTGGAGTTGCAATGATCATGAGAACAGTGAGGAATCAGCCCAGAACTACACGGGAGGATCTTGTCAATGATCTCAAGGCAGCTGGGACCATAGTCACCAAGAAAACAATTGGTAACACACTACGCCGTGAAGGACTGAAATCCTGCAGCGCCCGCAAGGTCCCCCTGCTCAAGAAAGCACATATACATGCCCGTCTGAAGTTTGCCAATGAACATCTGAATGATTCAGAGGACAACTGGGTGAAAGTGTTGTGGTCAGATGAGACCAAAATGGAGCTCTTTTGCATCAACTCAACTCGCCGTGTTTGGAGGAGGAATGCTGCCTATGACCTCAAGAACACCATCCCCACCGTCAAACATGGAGGTGGAAACATTATGCTTTGGGGGTGTTTTTCTGCAACGGGGACAGGACAACTTCACCGCATCAAAGGGATGATGGACGGGGCCCTGTACCGTCAAATCTTGGGTGAGAACCTCCTTCCCTCAGCCAGGGCATTGAAAATGGGTCGTGGATGGGTATTCCAGCATGACAATGACCCAAAACACACGGCCAAGGCAACAAAGGAGTGGCTCAAGAAGAAGCACATTAAGGTCCTGGAGTGACCTAGCCAGTCTCCAGACCTTAATCCCATAGAAAACTTGTGGAGGGAGCTGAAGGTTCGAGTTGCCAAACGTCAGCCTCGAAACCTTAATGACTTGGAGAAGATCTGCAAAGAGGAGTGGGACAAAATCTCTCCTGAGATGTGTGCTAACCTGGTGGCCAACTGCAAGAAACGTCTGACCTCTGTGATTGCCAACAAGGGTTTTGCCACCAAGTACTAAGTCATGTTTTGAAGAGGGGTCAAATACTTATTTCCCTCATTAAAATGCAAATCAATTGATTAAAAAAAATTCACATGAGTTTTTCTGGATTTTTTTGTTGTTATTCTGTTTCTCACTGTTCAAATAAACCTACCATTAAAATTATAGACTGATCATTTCTTTGTCAGTGGGCAAACGTACAAAATCAGCAGAGGATCAAATACTTTTTTTCCCTCACTGTAGGAGGTATTTGATCCATTGTTTTCAAATTTTTGTTGGTGGTCCATTCCACTCTTTGATGTCATGTACATTTTACACAGTATGACTAACCTCACTTTTTAAGATTCATAGCTAAGGAGCCAGGTACTGAGCAATTACTTGGTTCTGTCAGAAGTTTGTTACCCCATTTAAGCACTCTCCTGTTTGTTGGTGGCCCACTTTTTTGTATGTGTATTAGTGACACAAAGCAATTTTTTATTTTTAGCTAAGAGTCATAGCTAAGTACCTACATGGGTTTCTCAATTCTGTCAGCAGGTGAGGTTCAGGGGCTGGTTAGTGGTGATTATGACCTCACCCGTGGAGGCTGCTGAGGGGAGGACGCTCATAGTTTTGGCTGGAATGGAGTCAATGGAATGGTATCAACCACATGGAAACAATATATGTGATACCATTCCATTCACTTCATTCCAGACATTTTTATGAGCCGTCCTCCCCTCAGGAGTCTCCACTGCCCCCCCGCCCCCTTCTGACAGTTCCATGTATCACAGCTTCACCAAAACACAGTAAAAAACACCCACAAATCTCGTTGTTTCAACTAAGTAACTGTTTTTTTGTGTTATCTGAACTTAACATTTTTAGTTGTGGCAAACGTAGCGCCAACATGAGAAAATGTAGGCATAAATTCGGTCAACTTAAAATTATGTATTTGCAAAATTCGTCTCAGATGTTCTATCAACTAGAAATTGTCATTTTGGCATCTTACCTAAACAAAAAAGGCTGTGGAATCAGTTAAACACACGCAGTGCTTTGAACATACAATGTTTTAAACAGAGACATGTCCCCCCCAGTTTTGTAATTAGATTGTGATACAAAACGATGCAACTGTGTGTTTTATGACCATGCGGACGACTCAGAGCGGTTGGGTAGGCTGTTTGGAGTGTTTATTTGACTGGATAAAAAAATATATATAATAATTATGTCCCCCCCACTTCTAAAACCAAAGTTGCACCCTTGGTTTTCAACTTACGTATTTGACACACGTTAGCATAGCAGGGTTAGATTGCACATGTTCATTTATACAGTAATTAATATTCAACATGTTCTCACCTGGGACTTGAACTCATAACCTCTTGGTTGACAGTACGCTAAACATCCTGCTACACCACCATGTCTATGTAAGTTATCAGTTAATCTGACTATTCTCATCATTCATTTGATTTACTTATTTAAGCAATTTTAGTTGTCTAAGGTTGGTGGTGTATATTAACCTGTTTTAATGTTACTCCTTAATCACTATGATAAATATAATTGTTTTTTTTCTTGAGTGTACTTTTAACAGAGCAGAGATTCATTTCGATGTGCAAAGTGCAGCAACACAGGTGAAATCAGCTATTGACACTGAGATGGTGGCATATCAGGAAGATTGGTCTGCCGGGAACCAAAGAGGTTGAGAGTTCAAATCCCAGATGAGGACATGGTGAATAATAATGACTGTTTAAACAAACATGCACAATGTAATCATGTATTTTGAAAGCAGTGAGTAGTTCCACTGCATTTTTTTTAGGTAAGATGCCAAAATAATACTTTGTAGTTGAATGAACGTATAAGACAAATTGAGCAAACACATCATTTTAAATTGACTGAATTTTTGGCCTACATTTTCTCATGTTAGAGCTAAGTTTGGGACGAAAAGTTGAGAAAACAATAAAAAGTCTGTGGAACCAGTTGCTTAATAATATTTACTTGAAACAACAACAGCGTCACAGTGCTGCTATGGCTGCCGTTCATGTTGCCAGTGTTCTAGTGAAGGAGAAAGACCGTTCATGTTGCCAGTGTTCTAGTGAAGGAGAAAGACTGTTCATGTTGCCAGTGTTCTAGTGGTGGAGAAAGACTGTTCATGTTGCCAGTGTTCTAGTGATGGAGAAAGACTGTTCATGTTGCCAGTGTTCTAGTGATGGAGAAAGACTGTTCATGTTGCCAGTGTTCTAGTGATGGAGAAAGACTGTTCATGTTGCCAGTGTTCTAGTGAAGGAGAAAGACTGTTCATGTTGCCAGTGTTCTAGTGAAGGAGAAAGACTGTTCATGTTGCCAGTGTTCTAGTGAAGGAAAAAGACTGTTCATGTTGCCAGTGTTCTAGTGGTGGAGAAAGACTGTTCATGTTGCCAGTGTTCTAGTGGTGGAGAAAGACTGTTCATGTTGCCAGTGTTCTAGTGAAGGAGAAAGACCGTTCATGTTGCCAGTGTTCTAGTGATGGAGAAAGACTGTTCATGTTGCCAGTGTTCTAGTGATGGAGAAAGACTGTTCATGTTGCCAGTGTTCTAGTGGTGGAGAAAGACTGTTCATGTTGCCAGTGTTCTAGTGATGGAGAAAGACTGTTCATGTTGCCAGTGTTCTAGTGATGGAGAAAGACAGTTCATGTTGCCAGTGTTCTAGTGATGGAGAAAGACTGTTCATGTTGCCAGTGTTCTAGTGGTGGAGAAAGACTGTTCATGTTGCCAGTGTTCTAGTGATGGAGAAAGACTGTTCATGTTGCCAGTGTTCTAGTGATGGAGAAAGACTGTTCATGTTGCCAGTGTTCTAGTGATGGAGAAAGACTGTTCATGTTGCCAGTGTTCTAGTGATGGAGAAAGACTGTTCATGTTGCCAGTGTTCTAGTGATGGAGAAAGACTGTTCATGTTGCCAGTGTTCTAGTGATGGAGAAAGACTGTTCATGTTGCCAGTGTTCTAGTGATGGAGAAAGACTGTTCATGTTGCCAGTGTTCTAGTGATGGAGAAAGACTGTTCATGTTGCCAGTGTTCTAGTGATGGAGAAAGACTGTTCATGTTGCCAGTGTTCTAGTGATGGAGAAAGACTGTTCATGTTGCCAGTGTTCTAGTGATGGAGAAAGACCGTTCATGTTGCCAGTGTTCTAGTGAAGGAGAAAGACCGTTCATGTTGCCAGTGTTCTAGTGAAGGAGAAAGACTGTTCATGTTGCCAGTGTTCTAGTGGTGGAGAAAGACTGTTCATGTTGCCAGTGTTCTAGTGATGGAGAAAGACTGTTCATGTTGCCAGTGTTCTAGTGATGGAGAAAGACTGTTCATGTTGCCAGTGTTCTAGTGATGGAGAAAGACTGTTCATGTTGCCAGTGTTCTAGTGAAGGAGAAAGACTGTTCATGTTGCCAGTGTTCTAGTGATGGAGAAAGACTGTTCATGTTGCCAGTGTTCTAGTGATGGAGAAAGACTGTTCATGTTGCCAGTGTTCTAGTGATGGAGAAAGACTGTTCATGTTGCCAGTGTTCTAGTGAAGGAGAAAGACTGTTCATGTTGCCAGTGTTCTAGTGAAGGAGAAAGACTGTTCATGTTGCCAGTGTTCTAGTGAAGGAGAAAGACTGTTCATGTTGCCAGTGTTCTAGTGATGGAGAAAGACTGTTCATGTTGCCAGTGTTCTAGTGATGGAGAAAGACTGTTCATGTTGCCAGTGTTCTAGTGGTGGAGAAAGACTGTTCATGTTGCCAGTGTTCTAGTGAAGGAGAAAGACTGTTCATGTTGCCAGTGTTCTAGTGAAGGAGAAAGACTGTTCATGTTGCCAGTGTTCTAGTGAAGGAGAAAGACTGTTCATGTTGCCAGTGTTCTAGTGATGGAGAAAGACTGTTCATGTTGCCAGTGTTCTAGTGATGGAGAAAGACTGTTCATGTTGCCAGTGTTCTAGTGATGGAGAAAGACCGTTCATGTTGCCAGTGTTCTAGTGAAGGAGAAAGACTGTTCATGTTGCCAGTGTTCTAGTGAAGGAGAAAGACCGTTCATGTTGCCAGTGTTCTAGTGAAGGAGAAAGACTGTTCATGTTGCCAGTGTTCTAGTCAAAGTCAAAGTCACAGTCAAAGTCACCATTATTAGTCAGTTGTACAACCGAATGCCTTCAACCGAAATGTGTCTTCCGCATTTAACCCAACCCCTCTGAATCAGAGAGGTGCGGGGGGCTGCCTTTTTAATCGACATCCACGTCTTGGCGCCCGGGAACAGTGGGTTAACTGCCTTGTTCAGGGGCAGAACGACAGATTTTTACCTTGTCAGCTCGGGGATTTGAACTTGCAGCCCTCCGGTTACAAGTCCAACGCTCTAACCACTAGGCTACCTGCCGGCTGTTAGTGAAGGAGAAAGACTGTTCATGTTGCCAGTGTTCTAGTGAAGGAGAAAGACTGTTCATGTTGCCAGTGTTCTAGTGAAGGAGAAAGACTGTTCATGTTGCCAGTGTTCTAGTGAAGGAGAAAGACTGTTTCTTGTTGCCAGTGTTCTAGTGAAGGAGAAAGGCCAAAGAACTCTTGGTACTACTGCTGTTGACACTAAACACAACGCACAGAGAGGTAGGAAAGGTACAGACGGTATACAGACTATACAGGCCAGCATTCAGCCTGTGGAGAGACAGGGCTTTCTGACTGATTCTTAAGAGTATGACCATGCTCTTAGGGAAAGATAAATACCATAAAGAGGAAAGTTGTCCTGTGAATGAGACATTTATCAGCCAATAGGCAAATGGTATGGATTTTACACCTGCACTTAATCTCTTTCTATGGAGGTCAATATTGGGTTTAGTTAAAGGAACTCCTTTTCATACGGTGGCCCCAGAGGGACAGTGAACGTCTAAAGTCATGGGTGTTAAACCTGTCTGAACCTGTTACCGCTGGGTCTGAGAGCCACGTCGTAAATCCGTCCAACCAGACTTCTATCTCCAACATCAGCGTCAATCTGCTCCAACATCCAACATATTGGCCTCCCCTCGCTTAAATCAAGATTTACTATACTTTTACGACCGAGCCCATCTGGACATGGACACAAGCACGGACACACACACGGTGGGGGGGCGCACACGCACACGCACAATGAGCGGGAGAAGCCACAGAGAGCAAATATGGCCTGATCAACGTAACAGGTGGTCTAGCACAGATAGAAGCCGATCCAGTCCAGGGTAGACATGGGTAGACAATGATCATCGTCAACATACAATATAGATGATATCTGACTAATTATTATTCTATTAATTATTCTATTAATTATTCTATTAATTATTCTAGTAATTATTCTAATAATTATTCTAATAATTATTCTAGTAATTATTCTCGTAATTATTCTAATAATTATTCTCGTAATTATTCTAATAATTAATCTAATAATTATTCTAGTAATTATTCTCGTAATTATTCTAATAATTATTCTCACTACAATCCTGTTTAATATAAGTTAGTCTACTTCCCCTTCACGGAAGAAAAACAACAGGTCATGTGGCATATTGTTTAATTCTACAGCATTCCAGGCATAGCTCTGACAACAATAGATATTCTACTGTCCCTATGTGTCCCAAACGGCTGTCTATTCCCTATGTAGTGCACTAGGGCACTTGTAAAAAGTGGTGCGCTATATCTGGAACAGCCTGGACGGGGCAGGACACAGACCCTTTGTTCTAGTTTTGGTTCTTCTTCATCTTTTCTTAGAACTTCTTATTTCAAGACGACTGTCTGTGAGTCTCTGAGATGGGAGCAACAGCAGGCGAGATGTGTACAAGGGGAACTGGAACAGACACGGAAGGGTCGATGCTCCCCCCGTCTCCCCTCATCTCCCCTCTCTTCTCCCCTCTCCCGCTCTCATCTCCCCTCTCCCCCCGTCTCCCCTCTCTCTCCCTCTCCCCCCGTCTCCCCTCATCTCCCCTCTCTTCTCCCCTCTCCCGCTCTCATCTCCCCTCTCCCCCCGTCTCCCCTCATCTCCCCTCTCCCCTCTTCTCCTCTCATCTCCCCTCTCCCCCCGTCTCCCCCCATCTCCCCCTGTCTCCCCTCTTTTCCCCTCTTCTCTCCCCGTCTCCCCTCATCTCCCCCATCTCCCCTCTTCTCCCTTCATCTCCCTCTCCCCCGTCTCCCTCATCTCCCCATCTCCCTCTTCTCCCTTCATCTCCCTCTCTCCCCGTCTCCCCGTCTCCCCTCGTCTCCCCTCTACTCCCCTTCTACTGCAAGCGAACAGAAGACCAGAGGAAGTCCACCAGGAACTGAGGTCTGGTTAGAGAGAAACCCTGCTGTGATGATGGGAAGAGGTGGCGTGTTTGTGTGTGTGTCCTTGATGGAAAGGAGAACTTTGATCGGAGGTCTCAATCCATACAGGAACAATAGAAAACTCTCTCACTCTCTCTCTCTCTCACTCTCTATCACACTCTCCCCTTCTCTCTCTCTCTCGTTCTCTTTCTCTCTCTCTCTCTCTCTCTCTCTCTCTCTCTCTCTCTCTCTCTCTCTCTCTCTCTCTCTCTCTCGTTCTCTTTCTCTCTCTCGCTCTCTCTTTCTTTTTCTCTCTTTCTCACTGTTTCTCTCTTTCTCTCTCTCTCTCTCTCTCTCTCTTTCTCACTGTTTCTCTCTTTCTCTCTCTCTCTCTCTCTCTCTCTCTTTCTCTCTTTCTCTCTCTACATAGAATACTAGAGTCTGTGGTTTGGTGGTGGAGGTCCAGATAGACCCTTGGCATGAACATTGGGTTTATTTTGGTTCCAATTGCTCTCGTCAAGTTGCGTAACAATGTAATAATACAATACTTTGTTAGTGCATGTAATTACAAACAGAATGCAATAGAATGAGACAGAACATGTGTTGAAAGGTAATCAAAATCTCCCCTATGATCGTGTTTGTTAGGTTGGACATACAGGCATTTCTGAGTTAGTGTCTGGGATCTTATAAAACATGTCAGAACAGTTATTCAATACAAATACACAAGTAATACCTACATGAAACAATGATGAGCTGGTAACCATGGTAACAGACAGAACCCCATAGGCCATGGTAACAGGCAGAACCCCATAGGCCATGGTAACAGACAGAACCCCATAGGCCATGGTAACAGACAGAACCCCATAGGCCATGGTAACAGACCCTGACAAGATTATAATAAACTGCATCTCAAATGGCACCCTGTTCCTTACATAGTGCACTACTTTTGACCAGAGTCCTATGGGCCCTCCCTGGCTCAATATGGGCTCCCTCTGAACAAAAGTAGTGCACTATAAAGGGAATGGGGTGCCATTTGGGACGTAATTTACATAATAAACCATATCTGGCCTCCAGGGATTGTTTCAGCTGCCTAGCAGACTCTAGCAGGACAATTTACTGTTATCAGCTGGGCTGACTTGTTAAACCTTCCCCTATACGCTTGCAATTGTCACACTTTTTATGGCATTTTTATGTGGGCTGGATTGGAGACATATGGCCAGAGAGGCAGATAAGAGAGGGTGATATTTGCCATTAGAGAACATAATGACCATTATACAACAGACCTAGCTATAAAGACTGCAAACCATAGAATCACAGTAATGGTCAACAACACCATATTGTTTTTGGGGGGTATAACTAGCAAGCACATAACAACAACATAGCATTGAACAGGTTGCTACAGCAGAGACAAAGTGGAACAAGTGAAACACGTAAAGCCAACTGTGTAGGATAGCCTATACATTTCCGACGGAGCCATACTATTCTTTTTTTGCAGCCAAATGTATCATTATAGGAAATGGTAAATTAACCATAACCTATACTGTCATGAAGACGGTAAATTAACCATAACCTATATTGTGATGAAGAAGACAGTTATGGATATCAGAGTCAGATAAATAGACACAGAGAGAGATTGTCATGACATCCACGCATTTCTGAACCAGAGTTTTGTGTGTCTTTACAGGCCATGCAGGTGTGTCAATATATCATGTGCAGAGAGGGAATTCAATTCACCATGTCAGGCTCCCTGTAAACACTATCTACACAAATACTGTGTGCTCACTATTATCAGTAGTCTCTGCAACACACACACAGCTACCGTCTGAAAGAGAAGAAATAGATTGAACATAAACAGTAAAGAGGTCAAACAAAGAAAATATAATGTTAGCATACTGCCTCATAGAAAATACTATTGTACAAATCGAATCCTATCAATTCAAACTTCAAACTAAAATTCAAGAATCCAAAACCATAACTTTCTGATTGATGTTGCAAGAAATCCCTTTCGGGTTGAGAATTTAGCTGCTGAAAATGGAAAATATGAGGGCCTCTAAAAGCTTCTCTGGTTTTGGTTAGTGGTTTGCTATTACATCTATTGAAACCCCAAAGTCAGTGAGTTATTTCCACACAGAGCATTTTACTCTTAAACCAGTTTGAAAAACCCATGTGAGAGCATTTTACTCTTAAACCAGTTTGAAAAACCCATGTGAGAGCATTTTACTCTTAAACCAGTTTGAAAAACCCCTGTGAGAGCATTTTACTCTTAACCCAGTTTAAAAAACCCATGTGAGAGCATTTTACTCTTAAACCAGTTTGAAAAACCCCTGTGAGAGCATTTTACTCTTAAACCAGTTTGAAAAACCCATGTGAGAGCATTTTACTCTTAAACCGGTTTGAAAAACCCCTGTGAGAGCATTTTACTCTTAAACCAGTTTAAAAAACCCCTGTGAGAGCATTTTACTCTTAAACCAGTTTAAAAACCCCTGTGAGAGCATTTTACTCTTAACCCGGTTTGAAAAACCCATGTGAGAGCATTTTACTCTTAAACCAGTTTGAAAAACCCATGTGTGAGCATTTTACTCTTAAACCAGTTTGAAAAACCCATGTGAGAGCATTTTACTCTTAAACCAGTTTGAAAACCCCATGTGAGAGCATTTTACTCTTAACCCGGTTTGAAAAAACCCTTTGAGAGCATTTTACTCTTAAACCAGTTTGAAAAACCCATGTGTGAGCATTTTACTCTTAAACCAGTTTGAAAAACCCATGTGAGAGCATTTTACTCTTAAACCAGTTTGAAAAACCCATGTGAGAGCATTTTACTCTTAAACCAGTTTGAAAAACCCATGTGAGAGCATTTTACTCTTAAACCAGTTTGAAAAACCCATGTGAGAGCATTTTACTCTTAAACCAGTTTGGAAAAACCCATGTGAGAGCATTTTACTCTTAACCCAGTTTAAAAAACCCATGTGAGAGCATTTTACTCTTAAACCAGTTTGAAAAACCCCTGTGAGAGCATTTTACTCTTAAACCAGTTTGAAAAACCCATGTGAGAGCATTTTACTCTTAAACCAGTTTGAAAAACCCCTGTGAGAGCATTTTACTCTTAAACCAGTTTGAAAAACCCATGTGGGAGCATTTTACTCTTAACCCAGTTTGAAAAACCCATGTGAGAGCATTTTACTCTTAAACCGGTTTGAAAAACCCCTGTGGGAGCATTTTACTCTTAAACCGGTTTGAAAAACCCCTGTGGGAGCATTTTACTCTTAAACCGGTTTGAAAAACCCCTGTGAGAGCATTTTACTCTTAAACCGGTTTGACAAACCCCTTGTGAGAGCATTTTACTCTTAAACCAGTTTGAAAAACCCCTGTGAGAGCATTTTACTCTTAAACCGGTTTGACAAACCCCTTGTGAGAGCATTTTACTCTTAAACCAGTTTGAAAAACCCCTGTGAGAGCATTTTACTCTTAAACCGGTTTGACAAACCCCTTGTGAGAGCATTTTACTCTTAAACCAGTTTGAAAAACCCCTGTGAGAGCATTTTACTCTTAAACCGGTTTGAAAAACCCCTGTGAGAGCATAATGGGCTGTTATAAAATACAAAGCAGGAACAACGGCGGCTTTCTTTCTTTCTTTCTTCCTTTCTCCTTTAGGATATAATAGGACCATTAGAGATTATAGGCTGGTTTCTTTGTGTTTCCATAACTGTGGAGGCGGGGAAGGGTTGGAGTGTTTCTTCATTATAAAGCTAATGTGGTCTGTGAGAATGGTATGAAGAATGGCCCAACCTCAGTGTGTGTGTGTGTGTGTGTGTGTGTGTGTGTGTGTGTGTGTGTGTGTGTGTGTGTGTGTGTGTGTGTGTGTGTGTGTGTGTGTGTGTGTGTGTGTGTGTGTGTGTGTGTGTGTGTGTGTGTGTGTGTGTGTGTGTGTGTGTGTGTGCGCGTGTGTGTGCATGCTTGCAAAGTGTGCCACAGAGATTTTGTTGGAATAATTATTAATCAAACTACATCAAATCCAAATCATTATTTTCCAAATCATTATTACCAACTGTGCCAAATGTTAACAGGTTGAAATGAAAGAGATAACCTCCCCCCAACGGCTGAACAGACCATGGAAGTCAATCTCCCGACAGATGGTTAATGGGCGCAGTGGACCAATCAGATGATCACAAACACCTTTGGCTATTGGCAAAACATCGACTACAATTAATAGTCGGACAAGTGATCAAAAACAGCCACTAGACTGGATACACTCCAAAGCATCCTCCTCCATCCTTCAGTATGTTATAAAACACGAGGCATTTGCTCACATCATTTGAGACTACATTATTTTTGTTTTGATTAGGCTTATTTCAAGAATATATAATAAGTTCCCAATAACAAATATTTTGGCACTAGCTTTGCAGTCTTATTACTGCATTCTTGGCTTCTTGCAAAGGGGATTTTCTTTTTTTATACATATAATTGTGAGGCTTATGTTGTACGTGTATAATAGGCCTACATTATAAAACAACTTTCTACAAAATAATATTACTTAACGTACCTAGATTTTTTTTTTTTTTATGGTTGTTCAGTAATGTTTTATGTGTAGGTTTAATTTGCTATAACAAAAATTAGTTCGACTACATTTTGGGATGCGTGCTAAGTGAAATAATGACATGGCAATTTGGAAAGGGAGCACTTAGGATTTATATTCTTCATATTTCGGCGTCATCCTTGAATTTTGGATTTAGGCCATCACATTTATGCGGTGAGGTATTAGTCCATTAGTCCTATCCTACCGTGGGAAAGTCGGTTGTAAAAGGGCATTGAGGAATAAACCAATTTTACGGGTGCTGAAGAGACAGAGACAGAGAGAGAGAGACAGAGAGAGAGAGAGAGAGAGAGAGAGAGAGAGAGAGAGAGAGAGAGAGAGAGAGAGAGAGAGAGAGAGAGAGAGAGAGAGAGAGAGAGAGAGAGAGAGAGAGAGAGAGAGAGAGAGAGAGAGAGAGAGAGAGAGAGAGAGAGAGAGAGAGAGAGAGAGAGAGAGAGAGATCATTAGCATACAGCTGAATAGTTGCGCTACCCTCATGGGCTCGAGGGCACGCGTCCCAACAATAGGAGGCACGCTGCGGTTGAGTTGTAAAAGACACCGGGCTGGCAGGGCGGCACGCGCCACGGAGAATGGAACAAATCAAACTCGTAAGGCAAACAAAATATATTTACTTTGGTCTTGATTAGACCTATACAGAAAGCACTATAGGCCCTATGTGCTAAATGTTAATGTGCCTCCAAAGAAACATTGTAGTTAGGGTGCCTGTAGTAGTATGATTTCAAAATAAATTTTATTTCGTGCCTGTAACATAAGCTATAACGAAATGGACCTTTTGAGACTTTGACGTTAAACCTATGCTGTCGTGTGATTACTGATCCAATAAAATTAACCCACCTAACAAAACATTATTATGGCCTAGTCCTAAAGTTATGGACAAATTCCATCATGTGTTTATAACGAAATAATTAATTTGTGTATTGCCTCTGGACCTTCATAAGCACCCTGAGAACACATCAGCGCGCTTAGGCCTACCCCTCGAGCCCAGCCACGGGGTCAGCAAATGACCCTTTGGTGCATGCACGTGCACCCTGCCAATGAGGTGTAACACAATTAACCGCACAATTGAGTGGGACGGGACCGATGGGAAGCGGGGTGGGAGGAGGTTAGGGGCAGTAATTGAATTTCTGCTATTCATTACAAAGTTTCAGCTTTCCTGTCAATGATAACATTGGGGAAACATTTGTGTGTACAGAAGTGCGGTTTGCAACCTCTCCTTCTCTTGCGCTACAAATACGTCAACGGATGCCTTGTCTTTTTAATAGTCGCTTTCTCCTCTGGTGGTCGTTCTGTCAGCCAGCCAGTCAGTCAGCCAGCCAGCGGGTCAGCCAGTCAGCCAGCCAGCGGGTCAGCCAGCCAGTCAGCCAGCCAGCCAGTCAGTCAGTTAGTCAGTCAGTCAGTCAGTCAGCCAGCCAGCCATACAGCCAGTCAGCCAGTCAGTCAGCCAGTCAGCCAGCCAGCCAGCCAGCCATACAGCCAGTCAGCCAGTCAGTCAGCCAGTCAGCCAGTCAGCATGGCGCAGCGCTGGACTTGTGGGTATTACAATCTGGATATCATTGTTGTTGAAGGGAGGAGGAGGGAGGAGAACGGGGGTGAATAGTGGGCGGTGTTTAGTCTTGATTGACAGTTTATGTAATGAGCAGCGCAGCGCGAGTCTATAAATCGGTGGAGACGTCACTCCAAGTGTTCATTCACGAGTAATACGACGAGTGGTGAACAGAGATCCACGGGCGCAGCGCAAAAGTTAAGCACCAAAACAAGTCAATGGTGTGGCATCGTCCTACACGCGCACACACCGACGCTCACACACCGTTGTGGAGTACTGTACTGTACTACCGTGGAGAGCGCGGCAGTTCGAGCACAAAGAGAGAGAGAGAGAGAGAGAGAGAGAGAGAGAGAGAGACAGATATTGGATTTTGATCTTCAGTTAAACCTTCATCTCTTTGGATAACCTGGGGAATCTAAAACGGTTCCTTTGGCGGCTTGGAACATCCCACAAGGATTCTAAAAACGGAAAAACAACAAAGTGGAACGAAGAAGGATTTATATTTTGTTATTTATTTTCTATCTCCTTTTTGTAACCCCCTCAACACTTTGGAATAGGGGGCTTTGGAAAAAGGGGATATATTGGCGCGTGACGCGGCTGCCCAGGACAAGCGAGAAGGATGGCAGCTTGGTTCACGTTTATCCTCGCATTCAGCATCACGATACTGACACAGGTAAAGAGGAATCCGACAAATACCCCGCAGGAGAATGATCACTCAAAGTAGCCAATTCCAAGCAAAGGGTCTTTTGACTTTACCGTGTGCGTAATGGTGTTTTAAAACCATCTCTTCTCTTCTTTTTAGGTATTAGGATCCGGTGTTTTTGAGCTCGATCTACATGAATTTACAAACAGCAAAGGATTTCTGGAGAATGGCAACTCTTGCAGGCTCAACTGCAGGACTTTCTTTCGAGTCTGTCTAAAAAACTACCAGGCTGTAGTGTCGCCAGGTGACTGTATCTTTGGGAGTGCCGTGACACCGGTCCTGGGGACCAACTCGTTTAGCGTGAAGAACGGAGGCACTTTTAGCAGACCCATCCGACTGCCTTTCAACTTTGGATGGCCGGTAAGACAGATAGCCTAGACGTGGTCCATATTATTAGTTTAACGTGTGCCATGCCAAGGTCAATGTGTTGTTGTGCAAGCGGGCGGGCAGGAGAGTTGTGATTGGTTTGGAGAGAGAGCGCACCAGATATTGGTGATGAGATAAACCATCCCCGTAGCCTAATGCCAGAGCCATGTATTTAGAGAGTTGGGACACGGAGGGTTCTGCGTTATGATGCATTTACATGACACTACAACATTCTATAACATTTGATAATCCATAATTGGGTAATGCTGCAGGCCCTATATATCAGCTGATAGTGGATTGACACACGACGTTGTTTCCTAGTGGCGCAGCGGTCTAAGGCCGCTGTATCTCAGTGCTAGAGGCGTCACTATAGACACTGGTTCGATTCCAGGCTGTATCACAACCGGCCGTGATTGGGAGTCCAATAGGGCGACACAGAATTGGCCCAGCATCGTCCGGGTTTGGCCGGGGTAGGCCGTCATTGTAAATAAGAATTTGTTCTTAACTGACTTGTCTAGTTAAATAAAGGTAAAACATTGTTTAAAAAAATATCTAGTTTACTAAGCCTATAACATCTTTACCTCTGTATGACGTACATTTTAGAATCCTAAATGATATAGCCATTCATAAACAGACCTACAGTTAGTGGAGTGAAAGTACCCACTGGGCACAGACGTCAGTCAATTCAATGTCTATTCCACGTTGTTTCAACGTAATATAATTTCAGTGACGTGGAAACAACGTTGATTAAACCAGTGTGTATTTAAATTGCGCTCCATTTAAAGTGTGATTATGCATGTCGTTAGACATTTTTTTTTATATTGCCTTTTATGAAATGTGTTTTAAATAAATATTTCTAACGCCTGAATGTGTTGTGCTCTTAGGGATCGTTTTCAATGATAATTGAAGCCTGGTATTCACCTTCAGCGGATCTACCTGTAGGTAAGTCGATCTATTCACCGCCACAAGAGGGCGCCCTTTATGCATATTTCACCAATAGGCCCCCTTTAACTAACACATCTTTTAACAAACACCTAAAAAGGTCCAACCTTATCAATAATCAGTATCTTCTCACTATTATAGATTCATTGCCACCCAATTGTTAATTGTTCATTTTACTCAGCCTTTGTTGCTCAGCTGCAAAACACCTTTTTCATTCTTGTGCTCCAACACAATGTGACTTCCTGCGGTGTATTTCTGGCGTGGGAACGGGTTGAGGGCTTTGGTGAGAACACACAGAGGCTGCCAAGAGTATGTGACTACATCTTCCTGTATTTTACACCTTGCTCTGTTCCGCCCATTGGAAGTGGCCTGGGAAGGTCTTTTGCTGACAGAAAGGAAGAGGAAATTTCAATCTGAGTTTATTCTCCATGTGAACCATTTTGGTTGTTATTATGCGAGTCGATAAGAAGCCATCTGTGTGAGGCCGGGCGGCTTGGCAGGCAGTCGGCCGACACATATTTAAATCAGGCCCAGGGAAAGGGGCATACATGATATTTAACATGGAATAAGATATTTCAATCATACGATATGAGATATGACACAAGATAAAATATTCAATGTTAGAACAATGGATGATAGAGAATACCGTAACAGGTGTCCTTAGACCATGTTTGATATTTATATGTCCTAATGGAACATGTTTGTAATTTAGACTACTACATGTTTCTAACGTGTCTGTAATAAAACTGACCGACAGCAATCACACCCACTGTGCCTTATGCATTTAGTCTTCTCTCTCTAAACCCCTTGTCTTTTCTCTATCTGTCTCTCTCTGTCTCTGTCTCTGTCTCTGTCTCTGTCTCTGTCTCTGTCTCTGTCTCTCTCTCTCTCTCTCTCTCTCTCTCTCTCTCTCTCTCTCTCTCTCTCTCTCTCTCTCTCTCTCTCTCTCTCTCTCTCGCAGACACCAGCAACCCAGAGATGTTGATTAGTTTCTTTACCATCCAGAGACAGTTGGGCGTAGGGGCCGCCTGGTCTCAGAATGTTGAGAGCGGCCGACAGACGGAGTTAAGGTATTCCTACCGCTTCATCTGCAATGACAATTACTACGGAGAAAGTTGTTCCAAAATATGCACGCCAAGGGACGACCGTTTTGGCCACTACACCTGCGACCACGACGGCCAGTTGTCCTGTCTGCCCGGCTGGAAGGGGGAATACTGCGAAGAACGTAAGCAAACCGAGAGAAACCAATCGCTACCGAACCACAACCACACGGAACCACAACTCAACCCCACTGACCTATCAGAGATAACTGGGGATTGATTGATTGTCCCCATCCATGTCACACATGTCTTTTACCAATATGTTGGATGCACAATCACCATGTCTTCAATGATTACGTTTTTTATTCTAGCATGCTTGGTAGGCCTATAGTTTTTTTGATGCACTTTGGTTGCGCTGTTTCTTCAAATAGTGTTTTAGAGCTTGAGGTGTTGGTAAATCGATTGTCAGTGAGCGAGTGAAAGGAGTAGCTGTAGCTTCCTTGTATAAAGGTAGTCTGTGACCTCTGCTAAGAGGTTTGGTTCTTAAATGCGAGATGAGGCAGTGCACTTACCCTGCAACTGTAGGGTCACTGGTTCAAGCTTGCTTTGATTGTTCCTCCTCATTCGCTGCGTTGATGGCAACAGCGAGATGATGCCAAAGTTTATCAGGCTTTTTGTTGAAATCTTGTCCTGATGCATTTGGGGCTGGCGAGAGAGACACAGATAGAGAGAGAATGAGAATAGTGTTGGCCCCCTGTATGTTTGCCTACCGACGGCCTCTGCTAAGAGGCCTGGATCTTTATGGCGCAGGAAGCAGTGTTTTTTTTTGCACGTAAAAGGGCCACAGAAATTGCAGTGTGAATATGAGAACATTTTGCCATGCGTCATGGGTTGAGGAGGTCATATCTGAGAGCTACAGCATGTGAGAATTACTAGGCCTACTTGTATAGAAGTTGTATTTATGTGTTTAGGCCCTATAGGGTAAAAAGAGATGTCTGTCTCTGTTAGAGAAGGCCGACTGCACTGAGCATGTGGACAAGCAAAGTAGTTGAGCAAAACCCACAATAATGCCTAAACACAGTGTTCGTTCACTACGACCACAAAAACCAAAAAAAATCTGTTCTCTCTGTGTTTTTTGGAGAGAACGGAATTGAATGACCTCCTACCACAAGGAGAACAGCCAGTTGGCAGAAGGACTCATACTCATTACTAGACAAGAGGTTGATGTGTTGTGCCTCTTTCACCAAAACAAATTACTCAAAGATTGCAGCGAAACATTGTAAAAGCATAATCGCTACCATGTGCCCGAGTCAAGTTGGTAACTGCAGTGTGACAAGGGATCTGTCATCTTCATGACTTGGCAGGTGTAGTTCTATTTTGACCGTGGCACCAAATCCTGATCAGAGGCTTCCATCGTGTTACATACCCATCTATCGTCGTAGTATAGAAAGAACACTCTCTGTCTGTCTGTCTGTCTGTCTGTCTGTCTGTCTGTCTCTCTCTCTCTCTCTCTCTCTCTCTCTCTCTCTCTCTCTCTCTCTCTCTCTCTCTCTCTCTCTCTCTCTCTCTCTCTCTCTCTCTCTCTCTCTCTCTCTCTCTCTTCTTACAGACCACAACACACACACAGATAGGGGCCTTACAGACCACAACACAAACACAGATAGGAGTCTGATAGACCACAACACAAACAAGCCGTAAATAAACCGGCTTACTCTTGGCCTGTAGCAGTTGGGTGGTGTGACAGGTTCAGTTGGAGCTTGTGTGGTGTGTGGAGGGGGGTTATGATTGAGACCAATGGTTTAGTGAAATAATATTGGATGCACATGAGATACTGTGTTATGATGGCATAGCTTGCATATAATGTCTACTGCATGAATTATGTTTGAGACACTATAACTAACCCCTATAACCTACACTATAACTAACCCCTATAACCTACACTATAACTAACCCCTATAACCTACACTATAACTAACCCCTATAACCTACACTATAACTAACCCCTACACTATAACTAACCCCTATAACCTACACTATAACTAACCCCTATAACCTACACTATAACTAACCCCTATAACCTACACTATAACTAACCCCTATAACCTACACTATAACTAACCCCTATAACCTACACTATAACTAACCCCTATAACCTACACTATAACTAACCCATATAACCTAAACTATAACTAACCCCTACCCTATAACTAACCCCTATAACCTACACTATAACTAACCCCTATAACCTACACTATAACTAACCCCTATAACCTACACTATAACTAACCCCTATAACCTACACTATAACTAACCCCAATAACCTAAACTATAACTAACCCCTACCCTATAACTAACCCCTATAACCTACACTATAACTAACCCCTACACTATAACTAACCCCTATAACCTACACTATAACTAACCCCTTTAACCTACACTATAACTAACCCTATAGCCTAAACTATAACTAACCCTATAACCTACACTATAACTAACCCTACACTATAACTAACCCTATAACCTACATATAACTAACCCCTATAACCTACACTATAACTAGCCCTACATTATAGCTAGCCCTATAGCCTACACTATAACTAACCCTACACTATAACTAACCTATAATCTACACTATAGCTAACCCTATAACCTACACTATAGCTAACCCTACATATAACTAACCCCTATAACCTACTCTATAGCTCTCTATAGCCTACACTATAGCTAACCCTATAACCTACACTATAACTAACCCATATAGCCTACACTATAACTAACCCCTACATTTATAACTAACCCTATAACCTACACTATAACTAACCCTACATTATAACTAACCCTATAATCTACACTATAACTAACCCTATAACCTACACTATAACTAACCCTATAACCTAGGCTATAACTAACCCCTACCCTATAGCTAACCCTATAGCCTACACTATAACTAACCCTATAGCCTACACTATAACTAACCCTATAACCTACACTATAACTAACCCTATAACCTACACTATAACTAACCCTACATTATAACTAACCCTATAGCCTACACTATAACTAACCCTACATTATAACTAACCCTATAACCTACACTATAACTAACCCTATAGCCTACACTATAACTAACCCTACATTATAACTAACCCTATAACCTACACTATAACTAACCCCTACATTATAACTAACCCCTATAACCTACACTATAACTAACCCCTATAACCTAAACTATAACTAACCCCTACCCTATAACTAACCCCTATAACCTACACTATAACTAACCCCTTTAACCTACACTATAACTAACCCCTATAACCTAAACTATAACTAACCCCTACCTTATAACTAACCCCTATAACCTACACTATAACTAACCCCTACATTATAACTAACCCCTATAACCTACACTATAACTAACCCCTATAACCTACATATAAGCTAACCCTATAACCTACACTATAACTAACCCCTATAACCTACTATAACTGCCCCTATATACATATAGCTAACCCTATTTTTACACTTTCATCTAGCCCTATACTATAACTAGCCTATAACTCTACACTATAACTAACCCTATAATTTACACTATAACTAACCCTACATTATAACTAACCCTATAACCTACACTATAAGCTAACCCTATATAACCTACACTATAGCTAACCCTATACCTAATTATAAGCTAGCCCTATAACCTACACTATAACTAACCCTTTAACCTACACTATAACTAACCCTATAACCTACACTATAACTAACCCCTATAACCTACACTATAACTAACCCCTATAATTTACACTATAACTAACCCCTACATTATAACTAACCCCTATAACCTACACTATAACTAACCCCTATAACCTAAACTATAACTAACCCCTACCCTATAACTAACCCCTATAACCTACACTATAACTAACCTTTAACCTACACTATAACTAACCCCTATAACCTAAACTATAACTAACCCCTACCTTATAACTAACCCCTATAACCTACACTATAACTAACCCCTACATTATAACTAACCCCTATAACCTACACTATAACTAACCCCTATAACCTACACTATAACTAACCCCTATAACCTACACTATAACTAACCCCTACATTATAACTAACCCTATAACCTACACTATAACTAACCCTATAACCTACACTATAACTAACCCTATAACCTACACTATAACTAACCCTATAACCATACACTATAACTAACCCCTATAACCTACACTATAACTAACCCCTACATTATAACTAACCCCTATAACCTACACTATAACTAACCCCTATAACCTACACTATAACTAACCCATATAACCTACACTATAACTAACCCCTATAACCTACACTATAACTAACCCCTACATTATAACTAACCCCTATAACCTACACTATAACTAACCCCTATAACCTACACTATAACTAACCCCTATAACCTACACTATAACTAACCCCTGTAATCTACACTATAACTAACCCCTACATTATAACTAACCCCTATAATCTACACTATCTGCTGATCTCTGTGTTACAGCCATCTGCCTGGTGGGATGCAGTGAAGGGAATGGAAACTGCTCCAGACCTGGCGAGTGTGTGTAAGTAATACTGAAATCATAAAAAATGTGTAAGGACACCGGGATGTGTGTTTGTGTGTGTGTGTGTGTGTGTGTGTGTTCTGATATTTCCCCAAGCTTCCCAATATTCCATGTGATGTCACCAGCGGGATGTAATCTACTGTAACTTTTCAAAACCCCCAACTGTCTCTCTCTATAACTCTAAAACATGTTTTCTCTTTCCTCTCACTCACTTTCAGTAAGAAACACCTCTTAATCCTATTTCTCTCCCTTCCAGACACAATTCTCTCGATCTCCCGCTATCCTCCTTACTCTCTATCTCCCTCTATGCCCTCTTACGCTGGGGCGGCAGGTAGCCTAGTGGTTAGAGCGTTGGGCCACTAACTGAAAGGTTGCTAGATCAAATCCCTGAGCTGACAAGGTAAAAATATGTCGTTCTTCCCCTGAACAAGGCACTGTTCCTAGGCTGTCATTGTAAATAAGAATTTGTTCTTAACTGACTTGCCTAGTTAAATAAAAATATATATATCTCCCTCTATCCCCCTTATTCTCTAAATACATATATGCCCCCTTTTCTCTCCAGCTCATTGATAAACTAACCATTCCCACCATTACTACCACACCTTTACTTCTGCCCCATTAGTACCACTGACCTAAATAGTGGATAAACCTCCATGATATTCTTACCGCTGTTTTAGTGTTGCTGCTCACTCAACCAAATAGGATTACATGCATTTAGGACTGCTAGAAAACCCTCTCTCTCTCTCTCTCTCTCTCTCTCTCTCTCTCTCTCTCTCTCTCTCTCTCTCTCTCTCTCTCTCTCTCTCTCTCTCTCTCTCTCTCTCTCTCTCTCATCCTGCTGAAGTAGCAACTCATCCCTGTTGTTAGGAACATGAAAAAAGAGAGATTTGAAATAGATGTGTTGGTTACAGGACCTAAATTCTTTGTGGATTTGTGGATATAGTATAGTAGATATAGTATAGTAATTACCAGAATGGGTTTGTGTGGAAATTCATTGTATAGTTTGGAACTGTGGACTGTGTGGTCATTAAATGATGGTCAAGACATTATGGTCAGTCGGTCTATGCATTTGAAAAAAAAGCATGAAAAAAACAAATAAAGTAAGAATTGACTCTATCTGGATATTTTTTATACAGGGGTTTTCTGCGTTAAGGGATAAGTTGGTCCATGTCGTTATAAAACTATTAGTCTGGTTGTCTGCAAAATGTTTCACAACATGGTTGGCTGTAGCTATGCTTAATCCCCCCAATCAATCAATCAATCAATTCATCATACAGTTAGTCAATCAATGATGTATAGATAAAGGTCTGGTCTTGATGAAGGACCGTTTTACCTGAATTACCCTTCCTGTGTCTCCAGGTGCAGAGAAGGTTGGCAGGGTCTGTTCTGTGATGAGTGTAAGAAGTACCCAGCTTGTAAGCACGGCACCTGCCAACAGCCTTGGCAGTGTAACTGTAAGGAAGGCTGGGGAGGGCTCTTCTGTGACCAGGGTAAGAACACATCTTCATCATCACCATCACCACCACCATTGTAGTTGCACAGAGTAAGGGGCAATCTGACTGTAACATATCAGAAAATATCTGCAATTAAAAAAATTGGATTTAAAAAATACTGACCCTAAAATAATCACAAATAAATTAAGAAAGAGCTCTGACATATGATCTTATTAGGATTTTCTTCTACATTCCTTTTTTTTCAGGAGAAGAAACGATGTTAGTTGACACATCTGTTTGACTGTAGGGTCTATCAGAGTACCAAATGTGTACACGTACACACAGCAGTGTTCTGGAATATTAGATCATTGTCTTTCATACTTTTAGAATTCTCAGCGCAGCTCAAGCAATTTCTCCAGCTGTCAACACATTTATAACTTAATATAGGACACATACGGACTATTGTGTCTCAGTGTCTGTGGACAATGATTTATGCTTTTAGTAGTTGACCTAAAATACATTATGTACGTATATATTACCCTATATTCAACCTTTTCACCCCTCTGTTCCTCCCTTCCAGACTTGAACTTCTGCACGCACCACCGGCCGTGTGTGAACGGGGCAACCTGTATGAACACAGGCCAGGGCAGCTTCACCTGTACCTGTCCCCCTGGGTTCACTGGGTTAAACTGTGAGCTGGAGCTGCAGGAATGTGACAGCAACCCCTGCAGGTACGGAGGACTTTGCACGGTGAGTAGTGAGCCCCTCAGGAGTCGCTGGATCACCATGTTAGGAGGAACAGTAGTAGTAGCTACAAATGTTGGATCTTAATTTGAGCCAGTTTTCTACAGCAGGAAAATAATCCTGCAGCAACAGGAAATGTTAATTATTATGTTTGGGCAAATCAAGTCGGACATTTCAAAGTGGAACTTTAGAAGCCTTTTTGAAACACTCAAGGGTCTGGCCGGATTGAATTTCCTTGTCCCATTGCGCTCTAGTGACTTCTTGTGGCGGCCCGGGCGCCTGCAAGCTGACTACGGTCGCCAGCTGGACGGTGTTTCCTCAGACACATTGGTGGGCTGGCTTTTAAGCAGGCAGTGTGGCTCAGAAACAAAAGAGTGTTCAAATGAAGATCCTACATCTGTAGATGGACAAGTTATAAGACACATCCCCTGTAGGAATGGAGGACTCCAGACGGTCAGTTAGTAGTAGTAGTAGTAGTAGTAGTATTAGTACTAGTAGCAGTAGTACTAGTAGTACTAGTAGTAGTAGCAATAGCAGCAATAGTAGCAGTAGCAGTAGTAATAGTAGCAGTAGTAGTATTAGTAGCATAGCAGTGGCAGTGGCAGGTGGTAGTGGTACTGGTACTAGTAGGCAGTGTTAGTACAAAGTAGGCGGTAGGTAGTAGTGGTGCTGGTGGTAGTATCAGTAGTGGCATTAGTAGTAGGCGGTGGTAGTGGTGGTGCTGGTAGCGGTGGTGGTGCTAGTGGCAATGGTGTCAGCGGTGGTATTATCGGTGGTAGGTAGTGGTGGTAGTGGTGAGGTAACGGTGGCGGTAGTGGTGGTGGCGGTGGTGGTGGTAGCGGTAGTGGTGCAGGTGGGAAGTGCTATTGGTGGTGGTAGCAATGGTATCGTCAATGGCGGTGGTGTTATCGGTGGTGGTGGTGGTGGTACTGGTGGTGGTAACGGTGGCAGTGGTGGTTGGCCAGTGGTAATTGGTAGTGGTGGTGGTGGTGTCAGTAGTGGCGGTGGTAGTGGCGGTGGTGGTGGTAGTGGTGCTGGTAGCGGTGGTGGTGCTGGTGGCGGTGGTGGTGCAGGTGGCGGTGCTATTAGTGGTGCTGGTGGCAATGGTATCAGTGGCGGTGGTGTTATCGGTGGTAGTTGGTGGTAGTAATGTTGGTAACGGTGGCAGTGGTGGTGGTGGTGGCGGTGGTAGTGGTGGTGGCGGCGGGCTGGATGGACCGGGTTATGCCGGAGGTTGGCAGTGGTTGTAGTAGGCAGTGGCAGTGGTGGTGGTGGCGGTGGTGGTAGGTAATGGCGGTAACGGTGGCGGTGGCGGTGGCGGTGGCGGTGGTAGTGGTGGTGGTGGTGGTAACGGTGGTGGTGGCGGTGGTGGTGGTGGTGGTGCTGGTGGCGGTGGTGGTGCTGGTGGCAATGATGTCGATGGCGGTGGTGTTATCGGTGGTGGTGGTGGTGGTGGTGGTGGTGGTGGTAACCGACGGTGGCAGTGGTGGTGGTGGCGGTGGTGGTGCTGGTGGCGGTGGTGGTGCAGGTAGAGTGCTGGTTAGTGGTGCTGGTGGCAGTAATGGTGTCGGTATGGCGGTGGTGTTATCGGTGGTAGTGAGTGGTGCTGGTGGTGTTGGTAACGGTGGCGGTGGTGGTTGGCCCGGTGGTGGTAGTGGTGACCAGTATGGTGGTGGTGGTATCAATAGTGGCGGTGGTGGTAGCGGTGGTGGTGGTGGTGGTGCTGGTGGCGGTGGTGGTGCTGGTGGCGGTGGTGGTGCAGAGTGGCGGTGCTATTGGTGGTGCTGGTGGCAATGGTATCGGTGGCGGTGGTGTTATCCCGGTAGGTGGTGGTAGTGGTAGTGAGTGTTAGGTAACGGTAGCGGTGGTAGTGGTAGTGGCGGTGGTAGTAGTAGTGGTAGCGGCAGCTGGATGGACGGGTTATAAGGAGGTTGTAGTGGTTGTAGTAGCAGTATGGCAGTGGTGGTAGTGGCGGTAGTGGTGGTGGTAATGGCGGTAACGGTGGCGGTAGGCGGTGGCGGTGGTGGTGGTGGTGGTGGTGGTGGTGGCGGTAGTGGTAGCGGTGGTGCTTGTAGTGGTGGTAGTGGTTGGCCGGTGGTGGTAGTGGTTGTGGTAGTGGTGGTGGTATTATTGGTAGTGGTGGTATCGGTGGTAGCGGCGGTGGTGGCGGTGGTGGCGGTGGTGGTGGCAATGGTGCTGGTGGTGGTGGTGGCTGAGTGGTGGTGGTGGCTGTGGTAGTGGTGGTGGTAATGGTGGTAGCGGCGGCAGTGGCGGTGGCAGTGGCAGTGGTGGCGGTGGTAGGTGGCGGTGGTGCTGGTGGTAGTGGTGAGCTGTGGTAGTGGTAGTGGTAGTAATGGTAGTGGTAATGGCAGCAGCAGTGGCGGCGGTAGTAGCGGTGGTAGTGGTAGCTAGATGGACGGGTTATAAGAGGTTGAGTTGGCCAGTAGCGTAGTAGTAGTAGTAGCGGTAGGTGGTAGGAGTAGCGGTAGTAGTAGTAGCTGGGACGGGTTTTAAAATGGTTGCGGTAGTGGTAGTAGCCGGTGATGGGAGTAGTAGTAGTGGTTGTTGTAGTAGTAGTAGTAGTAGTAGTATCAGTAGTAGTAGTAGTAGCTAGATGGACAGGTTATAAGAGAGTTGTAGTAGTAGTAGTAGCAGTAGTAGTGGTAGTGGTAGTAGTAGTATAGTAGCTAGATGCAGGTTATAAAGAGGTAGTTATGGTAGTAGTAGTAGCAGGTAACGGTAGTAGTAGCTAGATGGACAGGTTATAAAAGAGTTGTAGTAGCAGTAGTAGCAGTAGTATTATTAGTAGTAGTAGTAGCAGTAGTAGCAGTAGTAGCAGTAGTAGTAGTAGTAGTAGCTAGATGGACAGATTATAAGAGAGTTGTAGTAGAAGTAGCAGTAGTAGTAGTAGCTAGGACAGGTTTTAAAATAGTTGCAGTAGTAGTAGTAGCAGTAGAAGTAGTAGTAGTAGTAGTAGTAGTAGTAGTAGTATCAGTAGTAGTAGTAGTAGCTAGATGGACAGGTTATAAAAGTGTTGTAGTAGCAGTAGTAGTAGTAGTAGAAGTAGCAGTAGTAGTAGTAGCTAGGACAGGTTTTAAAATAGTTGCAGTAGTAGTAGTAGTAGTAGTAGTAGTAGTAGTATCAGTGGCGGTAGTAGTAAGTAGTAGCTGGAATGGACGGTTTATAAGAGAGTTGTAGTATTAGTAGTAGCAGTAGTAGTAGTAGTAGTAGTAGTAGTAGTAGCTAGATGGACAGATTATAAGAGAGTTGTAGTAGTAGAAGTAGCAGTAGTAGTAGTAGTAGCAGAAGTAGTAGTAGCTAGATCGACAGGTTATAAAAGAGTTGTAGTAGCAGTAGTATTAGTAGTAGTAGTAGCGGTGGTGGCAGTAGTGGCAGTGGTAGTGGTAGTGGTAGCTGGATGGACCAGATTATGCAAGAGGTTGTGGTAGTGATGAAGTAGCAGTAGTGAAGTAGTGGTAGTGAAGTAGTGGTAGTAGCTGGATGGACGGGTTATAAAGGTTGTTGTGCAGCGGTGGTGGCAGAGTAGTGGTAGCAGTGGTATCGGTGGTAGTGCGTGGCAGTGGTATTGGTAGCGGTGGTAGTAGTGGTAGGTGGTGGCGGTGGTAGCGGTGGTAGTAGGTGTAGTAGTGGCGATGGTGGTGGCGGTGGTGGCGGTGATAGTAGCGGTGGTAGCAGTAGGCGGTGGTAGTAGTTGTGGTTGTAGTGGTAGTAGCAGGTGGTAGTGGTATCGGTGGTGGTAGCGGTAGTGGTAGTAGTGGTAGCGGCGGTGGTGGTGGTAGTGGTTGTGGCAGTGGTAGCGGTGGTAGTGGCAGTCAGTAGTGGTAGTGGTAGTGGTTGTGGTTGGCAGCGGTGGTAGCGGCGGTGGTGGTGGTGGTGGCGATTGTAGCGGTGGTAAGCGGTGGTGGCGGTGATGGTGGTGGCAGTGGTGGTGGTGGTGGTGGTGAGTAGTGGCGGTGGTGGTTGAGTGGTTGTGGCAGTGGTGGTAGTAGTGGCGGTGGTGGTGGTAGTGGTTGTGGCAGTGGTGGTGGTAGTAATTGTGGTGGTATGGTGGTAGTGGTGGCGGTGGTGGTGGTGGTTGTGCGGTGGTGGTAGTGGTGGTGGTGGTTGGCGGTGGTGGTAGCGGCGGTGGTGGTGGTGGTGGTGGTGGTGGCGGTGGTGGTGGCGGTGGTGGCAGTGGTGGCGGTGGTGGTGGTGAAGCGGTGGTGGTGGTGGTGGTGGTTGTGGTGGTGGTGGTGGTGGTGGCGGTGGTGGTGGTGGTTGGCCGGTGGTGGTGGTGGTTGTGGTGGTGGTGGCGGTGGTGGTGGTAGTGGTGGTAGTGGTGGTAGCGGCGGTGGTGGTGGTGGTAGCGGTGGTAGCGGTGGTGGTGGTGGCGGTGGTAGTGGTAGTAGTGGTTGTGGTAGTGGTGGTGGTAGTAGTAGCGATTGGTAGTGGTGGTTGTGTGAGTGGTGGTGGTGGTTGTGCCAGTAGCGGTGGTAGTGGTAGTAGTGGTGGTAGCAGCAGTGGTAGTAGCGGTGATGGTGGTAGCGGTGGTGGCAGTGGTGGCGGCGGTGGTGGTAGCGGTGGTAGTAGCAGTGGTAGCGGTGGACGGTAGTGGAAGCGGTAGTGAAGTGGTGGTTGGCGGTGGTAGTAGTGGTTGCCAGTGGCAGTAGTGGTGGTGGTTGCGGTGGTAAGCGGTGGTAAAGTAGTGGTTGTGGCGATTGGTAGGTGGTGGTAGCGGTGGTGGCAGTGGCGGTGGTAGGTGGTAGTAGTGGTTGGCGGTGGTAGCGGTGGTGGTGGTGGCGGTGGTAGCCCAGTGGTAGCGAGTGGTAACGGTGGTAGCGGTGGTGGTGGTGGCGGTGGTAGTGGTGGTTGGCATTCAGTAGTGAAGTAGTAGCGGTGGTAGGTGGTGGTGGTGGCGGTGGTAGCGGTGGTAGTGGTGGTTGTAGCGGTGGTAGCGGTAGTGGCGGTGGTAGTGGTGGCGGTGGTGGTAGTGGTTGGGCAGTGGTAGCGGGTGGTGGTAGCGTGGCGGTGGTAGTGGTTGGCCCAGCAGTGGTGGCGGTGGTAGCGGTGGTAGTGGTGGTGGTAGCGGTGGTAGTGGTGGTTGTAGCGGTAGTGGTAGCGGTGGTAGCGGTGGTAGTAGTAGCGGTGGTGGTAGTGAGTGGTTGGCGGTGGTAGGCAATGGTAGCGGTGGTGGTAGTGGTTGGCCAGTGGTAGCGGTGGTAGCGGTGGTGGTAGTGGTTGTGGCAGCGGTGGTAGCGGTGGTGGTAGTGGCGGTGGTAGTAGTAGTTGGCAGTGGTAGCGAGTAGTAGTAGTAGTGGTAGCAGTAGTAGCGGTGGTATTAGTAGTTGTAGCAGTAGTAGCAGTAGTAGTAGCCACTTGAGTAATGGTAGCGGTGGTAGGTGGCTAGATGGACAGGTTATAAGAGAGTTGTAGCAGTCGATCTCAGGAGTCAGTAGATACCAGACTAGTAGGGACCAGTATGGTCAGAATGTATGAGCAAGAAAAAGAGCTACTATGAGCTACTGGTTGGAGAAAGTAGGACCCTCTGACCAACAATTCTCGCTGCCTCTATTTGAATGCTGCTTTAATAAATACTGCATCCCCTTCTTCCTCCCTTTACTTGAAAGGCTCAATATTGACTTATTCCCAACTGTCTCTGTTAGATCTGAAATCCTTTCCTCTCTCTCCCTCTCTCTCTCTCCTCCACCAGAACCTGGATGTTGGCTACAGGTGTTCGTGTCCGCAGGGTTTCGAGGGTTCCCGCTGTGAACACAGCCTGCTGACGTGTGCAGACTCCCCTTGCTTCCACAGCGGACAGTGCCATCAGAAGGACAACGGTCTCAGCTACACCTGCGAGTGTCCTCCCGGATACACCGGACTCAATTGTGAGAAAAGAGTGGACAAGTGCACGACCCTTCCCTGCGCCAACGGTAGGCTACACTCACTTTTTCCTCTTCTTTACCCCCCTCAAGTCCGGATCTCACTGCTCCCCTATTCCCCCTCTTACCCCCTCCCTTCTCCCCTTTTCCCCTGAATTCCTCAGGCAGGTTGAAAGTGTGGGAGAACGCCTGTACTCTCTCTCTCTCTCTCTCTCTCTCTCTCTCTCTCTCTCTCTCTCTCTCTCTCTCTCTCTCTCTCTCTCTATCTCTCTCTTCCCTGAATTCCCCTGGGGTTCGGTAGGCTGGAAGTGTTATGGAACAACAGGAATCTGTGGGAACTGTGTGTCTATTGTCCTGGATATAAACATGTGGTGGCTTCTTGTCAGCTTCCAGGAATGTCACCCAACACTGCAGGGTTGGGCTCAATTACATTTTAATTGCAGTCAATTCAGAAAGTAAATTCCAATTCCAATTCAATATTTTCCTCATTGAAAAGCATTGAAGAAAATTGCAAATTGTACTGTTAGCTGTACTGTTAGCTGTACTGATAGCTGTACTGTTAGCTTTACTGTTAGCTTTACTGTTAGCTGTACTGTTAGCTGTACTGTTAGCTGTACTGTTAGCTGTACTGTTAGCTTTACTGTTAGCTTTACTGTTAGCTGTACTGTTAGCTTTACTGTTAGCTGTACTGTTAGCTTTACTGTTAGCTGTACTGTTAGCTGTACTGTTAGCTTTACTGTTAGCTGTACTGTTAGCTGTACTGTTAGCTTTACTGTTAGCTGTACTGTTAGCTGTACTGTTAGCTGTACTGTTAGCTGTACTGTTAGCTTTACTGTTAGCTGTACTGTTAGCTTTACTGTTAGCTGTACTGTTAGCTGTACTGTTAGCTGTACTGTTAGCTGTACTGTTAGCTGTAATTGTTAGCTTTACTGTTAGCTGTACTGTTAGCTGTACTGTTAGCTTTACTGTTAGCTGTACTGTTAGCTTTACTGTTAGCTTTACTGTTAGCTGTACTGTTAGCTGTACTGTTAGCTGTACTGTTAGCTGTACTGTTAGCTTTACTGTTAGCTGTACTGTTAGCTGTACTGTTAGCTGTACTGTTAGCTGTACTGTTAGCTGTACTGTTAGCTTTACTGTTAGCTTTACTGTTAGCTGTACTGTTAGCTGTACTGTTAGCTGTACTGTTAGCTGTACTGTTAGCTGTACTGTTAGCTGTACTGTTAGCTGTACTGTTAGCTTTACTGTTAGCTGTACTGTTAGCTGTAATTGTTAGCTGTACTGTTAGCTTTACTGTTAGCTGTACTGTTAGCTTGTACTGTTAGCTGTACTGTTAGCTGTACTGTTAGCTGTACTGTTAGCTTTACTGTTAGCTGTACTGTTAGCTGTACTGTTAGCTGTACTGTTAGCTGTACTGTTAGCTGTACTGTTAGCTGTACTGTTAGCTGTACTGTTAGCTGTACTGTTAGCTGTACTGTTAGCTGTACTGTTAGCTGTACTGTTAGCTTTACTGAGGAGAAAGGAAAATAATGTGACAAATAAATATCACAATCACATCCACATTGGCCTGTGTTTAGGGTCAGGTCGACCTTTTGGATAAGCTCATTGGTCTGTGTTTAGGGTTTTGGGTCAGGTCCACCATTTGGATAAGCACTCCAACTCGTTATGGTGGTTTAGTGATGAAGGGGATGGTATGATTCGTTCTTCTGCTCTATGTGATGGTTACTGAGACTTCACAATGTACTGTGATGATTAGAGATGTGTTAGCAATAGCGAGAATTCCAGCTTGCCTATCAGAGGTCAAGATGGAGCAATTACAATATTGTTTAAACTTATCAAATCCTCCACAAGCGTCTAGGGGTTGTTTCCGGACAGGGCCTGTAAGGGCATACCTGTGTGTGTGCTCTCCCCTATGCGTAAGACCCTAACCTCTGAACACTAACCCCTGAACTCTAACCCTGAACCCTGAACCCTAACCTCTGAACACTAACCCCTGAACTCTAACCCCTGAACCCTAACCCCTGAACTCTAATCCCTGAACCCTAACCCCTGAACCCTAACCCTTAAACCCTGAACCCTAACCCCTGAACCCTAACCCCTGAACTCTAACCCCTGAACCCTAAACCCTGAACCCTAACCCCTGAACTCTAACCCCTGAACCCTAACCCCTGAACCCTAAACCCTGAACCCTAACCCCTGAACTCTAACCCCTGAACCCTGAACCCTAAACCCTGAACCCTAACCCCTGAACCCTAAACCCTGAACCCTAACCCCTGAACCCTAAACCCTAACCCCTGACCCCTGAACTCAGACCCCTGAACCCTAACCCCTGAACTCAGACCCCTGAACCCCTTTGTCTCTCTCTCCAGGTGGTCTGTGTTTGATCCATGGTGGCGTGCGTCTGTGTAGCTGTCGCTCCGGTTTCACAGGCCAGCGCTGTGAGATCAACATCAACGAGTGTGCCGGTAACCCCTGCACCAATGGGGGGACCTGCCTGGACCGCATTAACGACTACACCTGTGCCTGCCCCCCGGGGTACGCCGGCAGAAACTGTGACCGCGTCCTGGACGAGTGCTCCATGCGCCCCTGTCTCAACGAAGGACTCTGCACTGGGGAAGGGGGGCCGGGGAAATCCCCCGCCACCTGTATCTGTCACGCCGGCTTCACTGGACCCCGCTGCCAGTTCTTTGCAGTGACCCTGCCAGTCGGTGGGGAGAGGATCAACGGAGAGAGCCAAGATGGCTTCCAGTGGGCGGCAGTTTCCCTGGCTGTAGGGCTGGTTGCGTTTCTGGTGCTGCTATGCATGGTGGGGCTGTCTCTAAGACACATCCACAGGCAGATGGGCGGGGACAGAGGAGACCGGGAGACCATGAACAACCTATCAGACGTACAGAAGGATAACCTTATCCCCGCCTCCCAGCTGAAGAACACCAATCAGAAGGTAGTACTGGAGGTAGACTGCGAATCAGAGAAGTCCCATTTTATCCACAAGAACTATCACTTGGACTATAGTAACGCAAAGTCAAAGGAGTTCACGGATGATAAGTCGCAAGAGGATAAAAGACTAAATCACATCTACGACAAGTGTTTAGAAGAGAAAATACCGATGAGTGGAATGTACAGGTAAAAGAATGTACATGTTTCTATAAATGAATGTTTCTATCTTGATCTATAAACATGGCGATATACCTTGAGACCCATGGCTAGGCTACTTATAGCGCTTGCTATCATTGTTACACTAACACTCTCGGAAACTGTTTCCGTACGCGTGTGAAAGGTGAAAGGTCATGCGTTCTGGATATTTTATTTCTGTAGGCTGTACGTCTGCACTGTTTACTGTGAGAGGGAAAACTGTCTCGTTTATTTTGTCAGTCGCACCAGGACCTCAATACAATGGTTTAAACCCTGTCACTACTCTCCCCCCTGTAACGTAGACGCTGGGAGTCAAGAAGCAGGTGCAGTTTAATATCACAAAGAACATGGAACGATACAACATAGGAGTAGCGTCTAGACATGAACAAACAGAAACAATTATGCCTGGGGAAGGAACCTAAGGGGAGTGCCAGATAAAGGGGAAGTAAAGGAGTCTAGGTGCGCGTAATGATGAAGCGCAGGTGCGCGTAATGATGAAGCGCAGGTGCGCGTAATGATGAAGCGCAGGTGCGCGTAATGATGGTTGCCAGGACCGGTGGATCTTAATTTGATCACTCTTATGTTGCTGAGAATTGCAGGAAATGCAAACTTGTAGTGTATTTGAGTTTGTCACTTCCACTGTGACATTTCAGACTTGAGTCACCCTAACAAAAAAAAATATCAACCTCAACAAAAATGTCCATTAATTATAATCCACATAATAATCCACATTTCCTGTGGCTGCAGGATTATTTCCCTGCTGTAGCAAACTGGCTCAAATTAAGATCCTACACCTGTACACATACTGTATACACACGTACACCTCCAGGCACACAGACATACACACATACACACACACACACATATGCCTCCACGCACACACACACACACACAGGACCCGAAGGATCAACAGCCAAGTCTGATACCCAACCATAACCCCCAATCCCACATGCACCCACAGCAAGCCCCTATACAGCAGGATCCTAATGATTTCAAAATGCTCTTTTAATCTCATAAAGACCACTAACAACAGACCCAACCGACAGGCTCCTTGGAAAAAGTTAGTAACTGCTCATTTGGTTAGTCATGTGGACAAGTATCCTGCCTCTATTGTGTTGTGTTTTGGAGAAATTGGGGGTCATGTTAGCAGTAACTGTATAAAGTTACTGTGAAACCAAGGTAAATAGAAGCCATTTTTCTCAGTTCCTATGAGAAGTTACAGGTCAGAATACTTGGCTTCATTTTCACACAGTTTACATTTGACTGTTGCTGAGCCATACTTCACCCCCATCAGTAGGCTACACGCACACACACACGCACGCGCACGCACGCACACGCACGCACACACACACACACACACACACACACACACACACACAGAGACAGACACAGTTTAGCCATATGCTTCTACTTTATGTTGTTACGGTAGGCTAACAGTGTGTGTTGACTTGTGTGTTTTGCAGTGAAAAGGAGGAGTGTAGGATATCAACGATATGTTCCCCTCGAGACTCTCAGATCTACCAGTCTGTCTTTGTTATAGGAGAAGAGAAGAGGGAGTGCGTCATAGCAACAGAGGTAAGACAAGACAAATGCAACAACAAAAATGTACTTATCTGAAGTATTTCATGTCACTCTTATAGTATCGATGATATTTATGGTTGGTGATGTTTTTCCTCCACATTGTACTACATATTATTTTACTTAAAAATAAGCCAGGGCAAGATCCTGTAGGCCTATAAAGCAGGGCCTTCAGAAAGGGTTCACACACCTTGACATTTTCCACATTGTGTTGTGTTTACAGCCTGAATTTAAAATGGATTCAATTTAGATTTGCTGTCACTGGCCTACACACAATACCCCCTATAATGTCAAAGTGGAATTATGTGTTTTCCAAATTAATAAAAAACTTATAAGCTGAAATGTTTTAAAAGTCAGTAAGTATTTAACCCCTTTGTTATGGCAAGCCTAAATAAGTTCAGAAGTAAACATTTGGTTAACAAGTCACACAAGTTGCATGGACTCACTCTTTGTGCAACAATAGTGCTTAACATGATTTTTTTAATGACTACCTCTTCTCTGCACCCCTACACATACAATTATCTGTAAGGTCCCTCAGTCGAGCAGTGAATTTCAAACACAGATTCAACCACAAAGACCAGGGAGGTTTTCCAATGTCTCGCAAAGAAGGGCATGTATTGGTTGATGGGTTAAAAAAAAAAAGCAGACATTGAATATCACTTTGAGCATGGTGAAGTTATTAATTACACTTTGGATGGTGTATCAATACACCCATTCACTACAAAGATACAGGTGTCCTTCCTAACTCAGTTGCCGAAGAGGAAGGCAACCGCTCAGGGATTTCACCATGAGGCCATTGGTGACTTTAAAACAGTTACAGAGTTTAATGGCTGTGATAGGAGAAAACTGAGGATGGATCAACAACATTGTAGTTACTCCACAATACTACCCTAATTGACAGAGTGAAAAGAAGGAAGCCTGGACAGAATACAAATATTCCAAAACATGCATCCTGTTTGCAACAAGGCACTATAGTAACACTGCAAAAAATGTCCTGAATACTTTTGTCCTGAATACAAAGTGTTATGTTTGGGGAAAATCCAATACAACACATTACTGAGTAACAATATTCATATTTTCAAGCATAGCGGTGGCTGCATCAAGTTATGGGTTTGCTTGTAATCGTTAAGGACTGGGGAGTTTTTCAGGATAAAAAAAAAAAAAACGTAATGGCACAGGAAAAATCCTAATGGAAAACCTGGTTCACTCTGCTTTCCACCAGACACTAGGAGATTAACTCGGCCACTCAGGAACATTCACTTGTCTTCTTGGTAAGCAATTTCACTGTAGATTTGACCTTGTGTTTTAGGTTATTGTCCTGCTGTCAGGTGAATTAAAGTTTTGACTTAAATCTACTTGAAAATATATGGCAAGACCTGAAAATGGTTGTCTAGCAATGTTTAACAACCAATTTCACAGAGCTTGAAGAATTTTTTAAATAATAATGGGCAAATATTTCAGTTTTTTCTTCTAAAAACATGTTTTCACTTTGTCATTGTGGGGTATTGTGTGTAGATGGGTGAGATTTTATTTTACCAGGTAAGTTGAATGAGAACGCGTTCTCATTTACAGCAACGACCTGGGAAATAGTTACACGGGAGAGGAGGGGGGATGAATGAGGTAATTGGAAGCTGGGGATGATTAGTTGGCCATGATGGTATGAGGGCCAAATTGGAAATTTAGCCAGAACACCGGGGTTAACACCCCTTGTCTTACGATAGGTGCCATGGGATAGTTAGTGACCACAGAGAGTCAGGACACCCGTTTAACGTCACATCCGAAAGACGGCACCCTACAGTGACATAAAATCTCAATTTAGTACATTTTGAATTCAGGCTGTAACACAACAAAATGTGGAATAAGTCAAGGGGTATGAATACTTTCTGATGGTACTGTATGCCAAGTCAGTATAGATGGAGTAATCTTATAATGCTCTCTCTAAACTAGAAAAGGGTATCAAATCACTATTCTTCAAACTGACAATTTGATGGTCTAAGAAGGGGATACGTTTTTGTTCAAGTACAGGAATATGGTTTTGATACCTTTTTAAGCTTTACTGTGTCTCTCAAACCCTATGTCTTAAAGGCCCAGTGCAGTCAAAAACGTGATTTCCCTGTGTTTTATGTATATTTCCACACTATGAGTTTGGAATAATACTGTGAAATTGTGAAAATTATGATACTTCTCTTTTAGTGTAAAAACTGTTTGAAAAGACTGCCTAAAATGTCAGCCTGTTTCAGTAGGATGAAGTTTTGGCCTGCCTGGTGACATCACCAGGCGGTAAACTAGTTAATAGACCAATAAGATTAAAAAAAGTTCCAAACCTATCTGCCAATAAGAGCTCGTTTCTAGTTTTTTTTCTTCTGTTTCCACTCAGACCACTCCCAGACAATCCTAGCTAAGTTCTTGCTTGAGAAATTTCCCTTCGCTAAGAAGCAATTTTTTTTAATTTATTTTGACCATTTTAATTGAAAACAATCACAGTAAGGTGCTTATTTATTACACAGAAATAATTTGATATTGAGATAAAAATGGCTGCATTGGGCCTTTTAACACCGAGGTGCTGAGTGGAATTGAGGGAGGATGTTGCCAAGTAAAACACAATGGCGATAGTATACCCGCAAGAATAGATGACATAACTTTTGTGATTGGCTTACAGTGGGGAAAAAAAGTATTTAGTCAGCCACCAATTGTGCAAGTTCTCTCACTTAAAAAGATGAGAGAGGCCTGTAATTTTCATCATAGGTACACTTCAAGTATGACAGACAAAATGAGGAAAAAAAATCCAGAAAATCACATTGTAGGATTTTTTATGAATTTATTTGCAAATTATGGTGGAAAATAAGTATTTGGTCAATAACAAAAGTTTATATCAATACTTTGTTATATACCCTTTGTTGGCAATGACAGAGGTCAAACGTTTTCTGTAAGTCTTCACAAGGTTTTCACACACTGTTGCTGGTATTTTGGCCCATTCCTCCATGCAGATCTCCTCTAGAGCAGTGATGTTTTGGGGCTGTCGCTGGGCAACACGGACTTTCAAAGATTTTCTATGGGGTTGAGATCTGGAGACTGGCTAGGCCACTCCAGGACCTTGAAATGCTTCTTCACGGCCACTCCTTCGTTGCCTGGGCGGTGTGTTTGGGATCATTGTCATGCTGAAAGACCCAGCCACGTTTCATCTTCAATGCCCTTGCTGATGGAAGGAGGTTTTCACTCAAAATCTCACGATACATGGCCCCATTCATTCTTTCCTTTACACGGATCAGTCGTCCTGGTCCCTTTGCAGAAAAACAGCCCCAAAGCATGATGTTTCCACCCCCATGCTTCACAGTAGGTATGGTGTTCTTTGGATGCAACTCAGCATTCTTTGTCCTCCAAACCACGACAAGTTGAGTTTTTACCAAAAAGTTATATTTTGGTTTCATCTGACATTCTCCCAATCCTCATCTGGATCATCCAAATGCTCTCTAGCAAACTTTAGACGGGCCTGAACATGTACTGGCTTAAGCAGGGGGACACATCTGGCGCTGCAGGATTTGAGTCCCTGGCGGCGAGTGTGTTACTGATGGTAGGCTTTGTTACTTTGGTCCCAGCTCTCTGCAGGTCATTCACTAGGTCCCCGTGTGGTTCTGGGATTTTTGCTCACCGTTCTTGTGATCATTTTGACCCCACGGGTTAGATCTTGCGTGGAGCCCCAGATCGAGGAAGATTATCAGTGGTCTTGTATGTCTTCCATTTCCTAATAATTGCTCCCACAGTTGATTTCTTCAAACCAAGCTGCTTACCTATTGCAGATTCAGTCTTCCCAACCTGGTGCAGGTCTACAATTTTGTTTCTGGTGTCCTTTGACAGCTCTTTGGTCTTGGCCATAGTGGAGTTTGGAGTGTGACTGTTTGAGGTTGTGGACAGGTGTCTTTTATACTGATAACAAGTTCAAACAGGTGCCATTAATACAGGTAATGAGTGGAGGACAGAGGAGCCTCTTAAAGAAGAAGTTACAGGTCTGTGAGAGCCAGAAATCTTGCTTGTTTGTATGTGACCAAATACTTATTTTCCACCATAATTTGCAAATAAATTCATTAAAAATCCTACAATGTCATTTTCTGGATTTTGTTTCCTCATTTTGTCTGTCATAGTTGAAGTGTACCTATGATGAAAATTACAGGCCTCTCTCATCTTTTTAAGTGAGAGAACTTGCACAATCGGTGGCTGACTAAATACTTTTTTTCCCCACTGTATATGAGTGTTATTATCTTGGGATGTGTGTGCAGTTTCCCAGTTCATAGAGAAAATGGGAATGACGCCTCACTGTTTTCCCCAGTCGTCACTGCTTATCTCTAATCCTTTCCTCCTCTCTTCCTCCCAGGTATAATCTGTGAGGGGTAGAAAAGCGAGGGAGCAAGAGCGCGGAGGAGAAAGGCAATCGGAAGGCAGAAATATTTTTCTGGATTGTTTACAAAAAACCTGAGGAGAGACTGAAGACTGTTTCTGATGTCACTGCTGCTCTGGAGTACTATAGATAAGGGACCAGAGAGACAGAGAGGGGAGCGGAAATTAACACTAGACTGAACTTTACTGAACTTTAACGTTGACCAAGTGTTTGTATGCAAAACGTGTACAGTTCACAGTCATGGACCTATTCACTTCTGGGAACAAATGGTTAAATGAACTGTTAAATGAACTGTTAAATGAACTGTTAAATGACTGACTGAACTGGGTGGGTGTGGAGGGGACTGGTATGAGTGTCATTAAGCAATTGGAGGAGAGAGAGTATGTAAAACAGGAAAAATGTCCATAGCTCGTAGTTGAACCCTGAGCACTCAGTTGATCTCCAGGGATAATCATGGTGACTAACGACAGCCAACTAATCAAAATGGAGGTGCCTGAAATTCGACTGATCTTTAACCCCTAGTCAGCATCATTGACCAGCTATGCAGGGTCCAGGGTGAAGCTAACTCAATGAAACTCACCCACTGAACGGCACGACCGCCCAGCAGTCAAAACCACAACCACAACAAACACACTGAGAACGATGAATGTCTGACTGAACAAACAAACAAACCAGCAAACAAACGTCTCAACGTTCAATCACTCCAAACAAAATGCCTGGTTGGACTTTTCCCGACTTTTACATTTCATGCAAAATGGTGAACAGATTGTATGTCCAAAAATTACTAGAAGCCTAAAAGAGTCTGTTTGGATGCTAAAAGGAAACCCTTGTCTCTTCATGGAGCATTTGACCTACAAAAATAAAAACAGAGGTGGAAAATACACTTTTTTAATCAACAGTAATTAGGAGATTGCGTGCACTAAATAGGGTTAAATACATTTAAGACGCAACAAATAAATCACAGAAGCGCAATACTCAGTTCTGTGCCAGCAGTAGTCCAAGAAAACAGGAAGGGAACTGACGGACAAGTTTATATGTACCAAAATCTACGTCCCAAATGGTACTCTATTTCCTATATAGTGCACTACTTTTGACCAGAGTCTTATGAGCTCTGGTCAAAAGTAGTGCACTAAGTAGGCACAAGGGTGTAATTTGGGACGTAAACAACAAACAGCCCTGAAATAAAGAGACACAAAAGGATTCATAAAAGACTCTGTCAAACCACTGCCTGCCTATAATGACTTTCTGAAATTACCGAACCAATAATGTACATTTTGTTAAATGATGATTTATTTCCAGAGTTTAATTTAAATATTGATGAATGCTACAACTGCTCTTTATATGTTTTATAATATTATTTTGTATATAAGGACCAAACTTCTGAAGAATAAAATTCCTTGTTAATTCCTTGTTAATATTTTGATGCCAGTGAATGAAAAGTGAGATCATTTTTTTGTGGTGTTTTTTAATAATGAAGAAATGTGTTGCACCAAAGTGATTATGCATTTTAAAGGGAGCGGTAGAACCACAGAGATCCTAGTACATGACATATTACATTTCATTTCTAATATGTAACTCCACGGATGAAACTATCAAAACTGTTAGACTTGACCATATACAAAAACCTACATTCTCTAACTCATTTGAAACACACAGTCAATAACCTTACCAAACGTGACAAAAACTCAACGCTGGCTCTATGAAATAACTTACCTACATATGGAGCTGGCTATATACAGTAACTTAACCAGATATGGAGCTGGCTATATACAGTAACTTAACCAGATATGGAGCTGGCTATATACAGCAACTTAACCAGATATGGAGCTGGCTATATACAGTAACTTATCTAGATATGGAGCTGGCTATATACAGAAACTTAACCAGATATGGAGCTGGCTATATACAGTAACTTAACCAGATATGGAGCTGGCTATATACAGTAACTTAACCAGATATGGAGCTGGCTATATACAGTAACTTAACCAGATATGGAGCTGGCTATATACAGTAACTTAACCAGATATGGAGCTGGCTATATACAGTAACTTAACCAGATATGGAGCTGGCTATATACAGTAACTTATCTAGATATGGAGCTGGCTATATACAGTAACTTATCTAGATATGGAGCTGGCTATATACAGTAACTTAACCAGATATGGAGCTGGCTATATACAGTAACTTAACCAGATATGGAGCTGGCTATATACAGTAACTTAACCAGATATGGAGCTGGCTATATACAGTAACTTATCTAGATATGGAGCTGGCTATATACAGTAACTTATCTAGATATGGAGCTGGCTATATACAGTAACTTATCTAGATATGGAGCTGGCTATATACAGTAACTTAACCAGATATGGAGCTGGCTATATACAGTAAACCAGATACTGAGCTGGCTATATACAGTAACTTATCCAGATATGGAGCTGGCTATATACAGTAACTTAACCAGATATGGAGCTGGCTATATACAGTAACTTAACCAGATATGGAGCTGGCTATATACAGTAACTTAACCAGATATGGAGCTGGCTATATACAGTAACTTATCTAGATATGGAGCTGGCTATATACAGTAACTTATCCAGATATGGAGCTGGCTATATACAGTAACTTATCTAGATATGGAGCTGGCTATATACAGTAACTTATCTAGATATGGAGCTGGCTATATACAGTAACTTAACCAGATATGGAGCTGGCTATATACAGTAACTTATCTAGATATGGAGCTGGCTATATACAGTAACTTAACCAGATATGGAGCTGGCTATATACAGTAAATTATCTAGATACTGAGCTGGCTATATACAGTAACTTATCTAGATATGGAGCTGGCTATATACAGTAACTTAACCAGATATGGAGCTGGCTATATACAGTAACTTAACCAGATATGGAGCTGGCTATATACAGTAACTTAACCAGATATGGAGCTGGCTATATACAGTAACTTAACCAGATATGGAGCTGGCTATATACAGTAACTTAACCAGATATGGAGCTGGCTATATACAGTAACTTATCTAGATATGGAGCTGGCTATATACAGTAACTTATCTAGATATGGAGCTGGCTATATACAGTAACTTAACCAGATATGGAGCTGGCTATATACAGTAACTTAACCAGATATGGAGCTGGCTATATACAGTAACTTAACCAGATATGGAGCTGGCTATATACAGTAACTTAACCAGATATGGAGCTGGCTATATACAGTAACTTATCTAGATATGGAGCTGGCTATATACAGTAACTTAACCAGATATGGAGCTGGCTATATACAGTAACTTAACCAGATATGGTGCTGGCTATATACAGTAACTTATCTAGATATGGAGCTGGCTATATACAGTAACTTATCTAGATATGGAGCTGGCTATATACAGTAACTTATCTAGATATGGAGCTGGCTATATACAGTAACTTATCTAGATATGGAGCTGGCTATATACAGTAACTTAACCAGATATGGAGCTGGCTATATACAGTAACTTAACCAGATATGGAGCTGGCTATATACAGTAACTTAACCAGATATGGAGCTGGCTATATACAGTAACTTATCTAGATATGGAGCTGGCTATATACAGTAACTTATCTAGATATGGAGCTGGCTATATACAGTAACTTAACCAGATATGGAGCTGGCTATATACAGTAACTTAACCAGATATGGAGCTGGCTATATACAGTAACTTAACTTATCTAGATATGGAGCTGGCTATATACAGTAACTTATCTAGATATGGAGCTGGCTATATACAGTAACTTATCTAGATATGGAGCTGGCTATATACAGTAACTTATCTAGATATGGAGCTGGCTATATACAGTAACTTAACCAGATATGGAGCTGGCTATATACAGTAACTTAACCAGATATGGAGCTGGCTATATACAGTAACTTAACCAGATATGGAGCTGGCTATATACAGTAACTTATCTAGATATGGAGCTGGCTATATACAGTAACTTAACCAGATATGGAGCTGGCTATATACAGTAACTTAACCAGATATGGAGCTGGCTATATACAGTAACTTAACCAGATATGGAGCTGGCTATATACAGTAACTTATCTAGATATGGAGCTGGCTATATACAGTAACTTATCTAGATATGGAGCTGGCTATATACAGTAACTTATCTAGATATGGAGCTGGCTATATACAGTAACTTAACCAGATATGGAGCTGGCTATATACAGTAACTTATCTAGATATGGAGCTGGCTATATACAGTAACTTATCTAGATATGGAGCTGGCTATATACAGTAACTTATCTAGATATGGAGCTGGCTATATACAGTAACTTAACCAGATATGGAGCTGGCTATATACAGTAACTTATCTAGATATGGAGCTGGCTATATACAGTAACTTATCTAGATATGGAGCTGGCTATATACAGTAACTTAACCAGATATGGAGCTGGCTATATACAGTAACTTAACCAGATATGGAGCTGGCTATATACAGTAACTTAACCAGATATGGAGCTGGCTATATACAGTAACTTATCTAGATATGGAGCTGGCTATATACAGTAACTTATCTAGATATGGAGCTGGCTATATACAGTAACTTATCTAGATATGGAGCTGGCTATATACAGTAACTTAACCAGATATGGAGCTGGCTATATACAGTAACTTATCTAGATATGGAGCTGGCTATATACAGTAACTTAACCAGATATGGAGCTGGCTATATACAGTAACTTAACCAGATATGGAGCTGGCAATATACAGTAACTTAACCAGATATGGAGCTGGCTATATACAGTAACTTATCTAGATATGGAGCTGGCTATATACAGTAACTTATCTAGATATGGAGCTGGCTATATACAGTAACTTATCTAGATATGGAGCTGGCTATATACAGTAACTTATCTAGATATGGATCAGGCTATATACAGTAACTTGTCTTTACCGTAACTTATCTAGATATGGAGCTGGCTATATACAGTAACTTAACCAGATATGGAGCTGGCTATATACAGTAACTTATCTAGATATGGAGCTGGCTATATACAGTAACTTATCCAGATATGGAGCTGGCTATATACAGTAACTTATCTAGATATGGAGCTGGCTATATACAGTAACTTATCTAGATATGGAGCTGGCTATATACAGTAACTTATCTAGATATGGAGCTGGCTATATACAGTAACTTATCTAGATATGGAGCTGGCGATATACAGTAACATAACCAGATATGGAGCTGGCTATATACAGTAACTTAACCAGATATGGAGCTGGCTATATACAGTAACTTAACCAGATATGGAGCTGGCTATATACAGTAAATTATCTAGATACTGAGCTGGCTATATACAGTAACTGATCTAGATATGGAGCTGGCTATATACAGTAACTTAACTAGATATGGAGCTGGCTATATACAGTAACTTAACCAGATATGGAGCTGGCTATATAAATAGTAACTTAACCAGATATGGAGCTGGCTATATACAGTAACTTATCCAGATATGGAGCTGGCTACATACAGTAACTTAACCAGATATGGAGCTGGCTATATACAGCAACTTAAACAGATATGGAGCTGGCTATATACAGTAACTTATCTAGATATGGAGCTGTTTATATACAGTAACTTAACCAGATATGGAGCTGGCTATATACAGAAACTTAACCAGATATGGAGCTGGCTATATACAGTAACTTAACCAGATATGGAGCTGGCAATATACAGTAACTTAACCAGATATGGAGCTGGCTATATACAGTAACTTAACCAGATATGGAGCTGGCTATATACAGTAACTTAACCAGATATGGAGCTGGCTATATACAGTAACATAACCAGATATGGAGCTGGCTATATACAGCAACTTAACCAGATATGGAGCTGGCTATATACAGTAACTTATCTAGATATGGAGATGGCTATATACAGTAACCTATCTAGATATGGAGCTGACTATATACAGTAACTTATCTAGATATGGAGCTGGCTATATACAGTTACTTATCTAGATATGGAGCTGGCTATATACAGTAACATAACCAGATATGGAGCTGGCTATATACAGTAACTTAACCAGATATGGAGCTGGCTATATACAGTAACTTAACCAGATATGGAGCTGGCTATATACAGTAAATTATCTAGATACTGAGCTGGCTATATACAGTAACTTATCTAGATATGGAGCTGGCTACATACAGTAACTTAACCAGATATGGAGCTGGCTATATACAGTAACTTATCTAGATATGGAGCTGGCTATTTACCGTAACTTATCTAGATATGGAGCTGGCTATATACAGTAACTTATCTAGATATGGAGCTAGCTATTTACCGTAACTTATCTAGATATGGAGTTGGCAATATACAATAACTTATCTAGATATGGATCAGGCTATATACAGTAACTTGTCTTTACCGTAACTTATCTAGATATGGAGCTAGCTATATACAGTACCTTAACCAGATATGGAGCTGGCTATTTACAGTAACTTATCTAGATATGAAGCTGGCTATATACAGTACCTTAACCAGATATGGAGCTGGATATATACAGTAACTTACTTAGTTATGGAGCTGGCTATATACAGTAACTTAACCAGATATGGCGCTGGCTATGTACAGTAACTTAACCAGATATTGAGCTGGCTATATACAGTAACTTATCCAGATATGGAGCTGGCAATATACAGTAACTTAACCAGATATGGAGCTGGCTATATACAGTAAATTATCTAGATATGGAGCTGGCTATATACAGTAACTTATCCAGATATGGAGCTGGCTATATACAGTAACTTATCTAGATATGGAGCTGGCTATATACAGTAACTTATCTAGATATGGAGCTGGCTATATACAGTAACTTAACCAGATATGGAGCTGGCTATATACAGTAACTTATCTAGATATGGAGCTGGCTATATACAGTAACTTATCTAGATATGGAGCTGGCTATATACAGTAACTTAACCAGATATGGAGCTGGCTATATACAGTAACTTGAACAGATATGGAGCTGGCTATATACAGTAACTTAACCAGATATGGAGCTGGCTATATTCAGTAACTTATCTAGATATGGAGCTGGCTATTTACCGTAACTTATCTAGATATGGAGTTGGCTATATACAATAACTTATCTAGATATGGATCAGGCTATATACAGTAACTTAACCAGATATGGAGCTGGCTATATACAGCAACTTATCTAGATATGGAGCTGGCTATATACAGTAACTTAACCAGATATGGAGCTGGCTATATACAGCAACTTAACCAGATATGGAGCTGGCTATATACAGTAACTTAACCAGATATGGAGCTGGCTATATACAGTAACTTATCTAGATATGGAGCTGGCTATATACAGTAACTTAACCAGATATAGAGCTGGCTATATACAGTAACTTAACCAGATATGGTGCTGGCTATATACAGTAACTTAACGAGATATGGAGCTGGCTATATACAGTAACTTAACCAGATATGGAGCTGGCTATATACAGTAACTTAACCAGATATGGAGCTGGCTATATACAGTAACTTATCTAGATATGGAGCTGGCTATTTACCGTAAATTATCTAGATATGGAGCTGGCTATATACAGTAACTTACCTAGATATGGAGCTGGCTATTTACCGTAACTTATCTAGATATGGAGTTGGCTATATACAATAACTTATCTAGATATGGATCAGGCTATATACAGTAACTTGTCTTTACCGTAACTTATCTAGATATGGAGCTAGCTATATACAGTACCTTAACCAGATATGGAGCTGGCTATTTACCGTAACTTATCTAGATATGAAGCTGGCTATATACAGTACCTTAACCAGATATGGAGCTGGATATATACAGTAACTTACTTATTTATGGAGCTGGCTATATACAGTAACTTAACCAGATATGGCGCTGGCTGTGTACAGTAACTTAACCAGATATGGAGCTGGCTATATACAGTAACTTATCCAGATATGGAGCTGGCAATATACAGTAACTTAACCAGATATGGAGCTGGCTATATACAGTAAATTATCTAGATATTGAGCTGGCTATATACAGTAACTTATCCAGATATGGAGCTGGCTATATACAGTAACTTATCTAGATATGGAGCTGGCTATATACAGTAACTTATCTAGATATGGAGCTGGCTATATACAGTAACTTAACCAGATATGGAGCTGGCTATATACAGTAACTTATCTAGATATGGAGCTGGCTATATACAGTAACTTATCTAGATATGGAGATGGCTATATACAGTAACCTATCTAGATATGGAGCTGGCTATATACAGCAACTTAACCAGATATGGAGCTGGCTATATACAGTAACTTAACCAGATATGGAGCTGGCTATATACAGTACCTTAACCAGATATGGAGCTGGATATATACAGTAACTTACTTATTTATGGAGCTGGCTATATACAGTAACTTAACCAGATATGGCGCTGGCTGTGTACAGTAACTTAACCAGATATGGAGCTGGCTATATACAGTAACTTATCCAGATATGGAGCTGGCTATATACAGTAACTTAACCAGATATGGAGCTGGCTATATACAGTAAATTATCTAGATATTGAGCTGGCTATATACAGTAACTTATCCAGATATGGAGCTGGCTATATACAGTAACTTATCTAGATATGGAGCTGGCTATATACAGTAACTTATCTAGATATGGAGCTGGCTATATACAGTAACTTAACCAGATATGGAGCTGGCTATATACAGTAACTTGAACAGATATGGAGCTGGCTATATACAGTAACTTAACCAGATATGGAGCTGGCTATATACAGTAACTTATCTAGATACGGAGCTGGCTGTTTACCATAACTTATCTAGATATGGAGTTGGCTATATACAATAACTTATCTAGATATGGAGCTGGCTATATACAGTACCTTAACCAGATATGGAGCTGGCTATGTACAGTAACTTAACCTGATATGGAGCTGGCTATATACAGTAACTTAACCAGATATGGAGCTGGCTATATACAGTAATTTAACCAGATATGGAGCTGGCTATATACAGTAACTTATCCAGATTTGGAGCTGGCTATATACAGTAACTTATCTAGATATGGAGCTGGCTATATACAGTAACTTATCCAGATATGGAGCTGGCTATATACAGTAACTTATCCAGATATGGAGCTGGCTATATACAGTAACTTAACCAGATATGGAGCTGGCTATATACAGTAACTTAACCAGATATGGAGCTGGCTATATACAGTAACTTATCTAGATATGGAGCTGGCTATATCCAGTAACTTAACCAGATATGGAGCTGGCTATATACAGTAACTTAACCAGATATGGAGCTGGCTATATGAAACCCCCCTCAGGCTCCCCTACACAAGTGCACATACACGAGCTGCCCCACCTGACCCCTCCCTACTCTCTCTTTTTTTCTCCTAAATTGTCTTGAAATTCAAGTCTGTTTCCACTTTACCCCCTCGAGCTGGCAATGGTGACACAAAAACAGCCGAGGGGCTGAGAAGACCCCCTTACACCACACCTCCACAAACACACACCCCTCCCTAACAGAGAGCTCAGCCAAACACACACCCTCCCTAACAGAGAGCTCAGCCAAACACACACCCTCCCTAACAGAGAGCTCAGCCAAACACACACACCCTCCCTAACAGAGAGCTCAGCCAAACACACACACCCTCCCTAACAGAGAGAGCTCAGCCAAACACACACACACACCCTAACAGAGAGCCAGCCAAGCAGACACACACTCACCCTCCCTAACAGAGGGAGCTCAGCCGAACACACACACCCTCCCTAACAGAGAGCTCAGCAAAGCAGACACACACACCCTCCCTAACAAAGAGCTCAGCCAAGCAGATGCCGCGGGTTGCGGGGTTAGACCCTGCTCTGCCATAAAAACAGTGGCATATGCCAAGCCTCTTGCCCTGCACTATGCAGCACACACACATAACACACACACATACATACGCACAGAGCTGACTAGACCACAGAGCCCATTAAAACACACACACTTTCAGGCAGCCATAGGCCACCGACTCCCCTTCAGGGTTAAGGGCAACCTATCCACCTCACACCCCCTCCACACACACACACACACACATACACACACAAACACACACACACAGACGTCCTAAAAAAGCCCTTCATGTAGAAGGCCTGGTATTGGGGCTGTGAATGTGTTTAGGGAGTGGGAGCAGCCCAGATGGAAGGCAGTAGGTCAAGTTCCCTATTAAGAGAAATATCATAAAAATTCCCCCTGCCTTGCCTTGGGCTCTACGTCAAAAAACTTTATGGACCTGTCAGAGTGCACAATCTGGCTCCTCTGTGGGGCTCACGCCTGGTATTGCCTGGGTCTCACATACGTACACAGACACACACACAGTCTCACACACACACACACACATACACAGGAACCGTGGAGGAACATCAGGAGAAGCCCAGAGGTCACCACTTATAGGTCAGGGGTCAGAGATTAAACGGTGATCCCAGAGAGAGGTTACACCTTAAAGGTCAGGGGTCAGAGGTTAAAGGAGATCACAGAGAGAGGTTACACCTTATAGGTCAGGGGTCAGAGGTTAAAGGGGATCACAGAGAGAGGTTACAACTTATAGCTTGATAGACCCCATTGTGCCAAATGTTTGCAAACATAGGATGCATCCCAAATGGCACCTTATTCCCTATGTTTGACCATGGCCCATTGGTCTCTGGTTGAATTTAGTGCACTATTTAGGGAATAGGGTGCCATTTGGAATGTAATCATGATCTTATCCTGAGGTAAATGGCCAGAGAAGAGATTAACATTCAAAGGTTAATTGACTTCATCAAATCAACTCGAGAGTCTGTGAATCGAGAGTCTGAGAGTGTAAAATTGGCCTCTTCTCTCAAGCAAGTCAAGGGGTTGGGACGTTGGGAGAGTGAAGTTGGCCTGCTCTCTCTTGCAAGTCCATGGTTGGGAGATTGAGAGAGTGAAGTTGGCCTCCTCTCCTCATGCGACAGCTCATTCAGCTGGTAAACATCATCCTTTGGAGACTTTGAGATCCGTGTTCATATAACTTGGATTAACTCATGCAGTCTCTCATTATAAATCATGTTCAGATGTTGTCAATGGGAGATTTGTAGGAAAAGTTCAGACGAATAGATCTCGAGGTAGTTCAGATTTGGCACTGAATGGAGAGAAATGGCACAGCTGAATGGAGAGAAACAGCACAGCTGAATGGATAGTAACGGAACAGCTGAATGGAGAGTAACGGTACAGCTGAATGGATAGTAACGGTACAGCTGAATGGAGAGTAGCGGAACAGCTGAATGGATAGTAACGGTACAGCTGAATGGAGAGTAACGGTACAGCTGAATGGATAGTAACGGCACAGCTGAATGGAGAGTAACGGAACAGCTGAATGGAAAGTAACGGTACAGCTGAATGGAGAGTAACGGTACAGCTGAATGGAGAGTAACGGCACAGCTGAATGGATAGTAACGGCACAGCTGAATGGATAGTAACGGCACAGCTGAATGGATAGTAACGGCACAGATGAATGGAGAGCAACGGTACAGCTGAATGGAGAGTAACGGTACAGCTGAATGGAAAGTAACGGCACAGCTGAATGGATAGTAACGGAACAGCTGAATGGATAGTAACGGAACAGCTGAATGGATAGTAACGGTACAGCTGAATGGAGAGAAACGGTACAGCTGAATGGAAAGTAACGGCACAGATGAATGGAGAGTAACGGTACAGCTGAATGGATAGTAACGGCACAGCTGAATGGAGAGTAACGGAACAGCTGAATGGATAGTAACGGTACAGCTGAATGGAGAGTAACGGAACAGCTGAATGGAGAGTAACGGTACAGCTGAATGGATAGTAACGGAACAGCTGAATGGAGAGTAACGGTACAGCTGAATGGAGAGTAACGGTACAGCTGAATGGAGAGTAACGGAACAGCTGAATGGATAGTAACGGAACAGCTGAATGGAGAGTAACGGTACAGCTGAATGGATAGTAACGGAACAGCTGAATGGATAGTAACGGTACAGCTGAATGGAGAGTAACGGAACAGCTGAATGGATAGTAACGGCACAGCTGAATGGATAGTAACGGCACAGCTGAATGGATAGTAACGGTACAGTTGAATGGAGAGCAACGGTACAGCTGAATGGATAGTAACAGTACAGCTGAATGGATAGTAACGGCACAGCTAAATGGAAAGTAACGGTAGAGCTGAATGGAAAGTAACGGTACAGCTGAATGGAAAGTAATGGCACAGCTGAATGGATAGTAACGGAACAGCTGAATGGATAGTAACGGAACAGCTGAATGGATAGTGACGGTACAGCTGAATGGATAGTAACGGCACAGATGAATGGAGAGTAACGGTACAGCTGAATGGATAGTAACGGAACAGCTGAATGGAGAGTAACGGTACAGCTGAATGGAGAGTAACGGAACAGCTGAATGGATAGTAACGGTACAGCTGAATGGATAGTAACGGCACAGATGAATGGAGAGTAACGGCACAGATGAATGGATAGTAACGGAACAGCTGAATGGAGAGTAACGGAACAGCTGAATGGAAAGTAACGGAACAGCTGAATGGATAGTAACAGAACAGCTGAATGGAGAGTAACGGCACAGCTGAATGGAAAGTAACGGTACAGCTGAATGGAAATAGCGGTACAGCTGAATGGATAGTAACGGAACAGCTGAATGGAAAGAGTACAGCTGGAATGGAGAGTAACGAACAGCTGAATGGATAGTAACGGAACAGTTGAATGGAGAGTAACAGTACAGCTGAATGGATAGTAACGGCACAGCTGAATGGATAGTGACGGCACAGCTGAATAGATAGTGACGGAACAGCTGAATGGATAGTAACGGCACAGATGAATGGAGAGCAACGGTACAGCTGAATGGATAGTAACGGTACAGCTGAATGGATAGTAACGGCACAGATGAATGGAGAGCAACGGTACAGCTGAATGGATAGTAACGGTACAGCTGAATGGAAAGTAACGGCACAGCTGAATGGAAAGTAACGGTAGAGCTGAATGGAAAGTAACGGTACAGCTGAATGGAAAGTAATGGCACAGCTGAATGGATAGTAACGGAACAGCTGAATGGATAGTAACGGAACAGCTGAATGGATAGTAACGGAACAGCTGAATGGATAGTAACGGTACAGCTGAATGGAGAGTAACGGAACAGCTGAATGGATAGTAACGGTACAGCTGAATGGAAAGTAATGGCACAGCTGAATGGATAGTAACGGAACAGCTGAATGGATAGTAACGGAACAGCTGAATGGATAGTAACGGAACAGCTGAATGGATAGTAACGGAACAGCTGAATGGAGAGTAACGGAACAGCTGAATGGAGAGTAACGGTACAGCTGAATGGAAAGTAATGGCACAGCTGAATGGATAGTAACGGAACAGCTGAATGGATAGTAACGGAACAGCTGAATGGATAGTAACGGAACAGCTGAATGGATAGTAACGGTACAGCTGAATGGAGAGTAACGGAACAGCTGAATGGATAGTAACGGTACAGCTGAATGGATAGTAACGGCACAGATGAATGGAGAGTAACGGTACAGCTGAATGGAGAGTAACGGAACAGCTGAATGGAGAGTAACGGAACAGCTGAATGGAAAGTAACGGAACAGCTGAATGGAGAGTAACAGAACAGCTGAATGGAGAGTAACGGCACAGCTGAATGGAAAGTAACGGTACAGCTGAATGGAGAGTAACGGAACAGCTGAATGGAAAGTAACGGAACGCTGAATAAAGAGTAACGGCACAGCTGAATGGATAGTAACGGAACAGTTGAATGGAGAGTAACAGTACAGCTGAATGGATAGTAACGGCACAGCTGAATGGATAGTAACGGCACAGCTGAATGGATAGTAACGGCACAGATGAATGGAAAGTAACGGTACAGCTGAATGGAAAGTAACGGAACAGCTGAATGGAGAGTAATGGAACAGCTGAATGGAGAGTAACGTCACAGCTGAATGGATAGTAACGGCACAACTGAATGGATAGTAACGGAACAGCTGAATGGATAGTAACGGCACAGCTGAATGCATAGTAACAGAACAGCTGAATGGATAGTAATGGAACAGCTGAATGGAAAGTAATGGAACAGCTGAATGGAAAGTAACGGAACAGCTGAATGGAGAGTAACAGCACAGCTGAATGGAAAGTAACGGTACAGCTGAATGGAAAGTAACGGAACAGCTGAATGGATAGTAACGGAACAGCTGAATGGAGAGTAACGGCAAACTAATGATTCTGATATAGTTTTGACATTTGTCATGACAACAGAGTTCAAAAACTTTCCTCTGAAGCTTCCAAATAAGTGAATAAAGAATCTATGTCTACTGGCTGTTTGCTGTTCACTATAAGGCAGTGGTTCCCAAACTTGTTATAGTCCCGTACCCCTTCAAACATTCAACCTCCAGCTGTGTACCCCTTCTAGCACCAGGGTCAGCGCACTCTCAAATGTTGTTTTTTGACATCATTGCAAGCCTGCCACACACACAAACACACTATACATTTATTAAACATAAGAATGAGTGTGAGTTTTTGTGGAAAGTAACGGAAATCTTACATATAAAACTTTATGTGTTCATCGCGAATTGTGAATAACTCACCACAGGTTAATGAGAAGGTTGTGCTTGAAAGGATGCACATAACTCTACAATGTTGGGTTGTATTGGAGAGAGTCACAGTCTTAAATCATTTCCCACACACAATCTGGGCCTGTACTTAGTTTTAATGCTAGTGAGGGCTGAGAATCCACTCTCACATAGGTATGTGGTTGCAAAGGGCATCAGTGTTTTAACAGCGCAATTTACCAAGGCAGGATACTCTGAGCACGACCCAATCCAGAAATCTGGCAGTGGCTTCTGATTAAATAAAATTTTCACAGAACCGCTTGCTGCAATTTCGATGAGGCTCTGTTGTTCAGATATCGGTAAGTGGACTGGAGGGAGGGCATGAAAGGGATAACGAACCCAGATCATTCAGGCGAGAAAAAACATCACCCAGACAGGCCAGTCGTGTGAGAAACCCATCATCATGCAAGCGGTCAGACAAGTGAAAATGATGTCCAGTAAAGAAAACATTAAGCTCGTCTCTCAATTCAGAAAAACATGTCAATACTTTGCCCCTTGATAACCAGCACACGTCTGTATGTTGTAAAAGCGTTACATGGTCACTACCCACATCATTGCATAATGCAGAAAATACACGAGAGTCCAGGGGCCTTGCTTTAACAAAGTTAACCATTTTCACTGTTGTGTCCAAAACGTCTTTCAAGCTGTCAGGCATTCCCTTGGCAGCAAGAGCCTCTGGGTGGATGCTGCAGTGTACCCAAGTGGCGTCGAGAGCAACTGCACGCGCGTTACCACTCCACCATGTCTCCCTGTCATGGCTTTTGCGCCATCAGTACAGATAGCACCATGAGCAGCCGCTACGTTTGGCTACATACGGACCGTTAGTGGAATTCCCGCGAGAGAGTAACGGTTAATGTGATTGGATGTTAATTATTTGACTAGGCTCCCTGTATTTGACATTGTGTTGTTATTTAGTTGAATACTAGATGGTTTAATAAAAATTTTGGCATTGAATTGATGCTACTCAGGCGAGAAAAAAACCTTACCCAAATGTATAGCCCCATTGGAAAATATAAACGGACTGTTTGAAAATGTGAAGAATTTATTTATTTTTATTTTCTTTATTTTTTAATCACATTTTTATTTGACGTACCTCCGACGGCATTGCGCGTACCCCCAGGGGTATATTCTCTGTATATTCCCTGTATATTCCCTGTATATTCCCTTATATTCCCTGTATATTCTCTGTATATTGCCTGTATATTTCCTGTATATTCTCTGTATATTCCCTTATATTCCCTGTATATTCCCTGTATATTCCCTGTATATTCTTTGTATGTTCCCTGTATATTCCCTGTATATTCCCTGTATATTCTTTGTATGTTCCCTGTATATTCCCTGTATATTATTTGTATATTCCCTGTATATTATTTGTATATTCCCTGTATATTCTCTGTATATTCCCTGTATATTCCCTGTATATTATTTGTATATTCCCTGTATATTCTCTGTATATTCCCTGTATATTCCCTGTATATTCCCTGTATATTCCCTGTATATTATTTGTATATTCCCTGTATATTCCCTGTATATTCCCTGTATATTATTTGTATATTCCCTGTATATTATTTGTATATTCCCTGTATATTATTTGTATATTCCCTGTATATTCCCTGTATATTATTTGTATATTCCCTGTATATTCTCTGTATATTCCCTGTATATTCCCGGTATATTATTTGTATATTCCCTGTATATTATTTGTATATTCCCTGTATATTATTTGTATATTCCCTGTATATTCCCGGTATATTATTTGTATATTCCCTGTATATTATTTGTATATTCCCTGTATATTATTTGTATATTCCCTGTATATTCCCGGTATATTATTTGTATATTCCCTGTATATTATTTGTATATTCCCTGTATATTCTCTGTATATTCCCTGTGTATATTCACGGTATATTATTTGTATATTCCCTGTATATTCCCTGTATATTCCCTGTATATTATTTGTATATTCCCTGTATATTATTTGTATATTCCCTGTATATTCTCTGTATATTCCCTGTGTATATTCCCGGTATATTATTTGTATATTCCCTGTATATTATTTGTATATTCCCTGTATATTATTTGTATATTCACTGTATAGAGTCTCAGTCTTAAATCATTTCCCACACACAATCTGTGCCTGTACTTAGTTTTCATGCTAGTGAGGGTCAAGAATCCACTCTCACATAGGTATGTGGTTGCATATTCCCTGTATATTCCCTGTATATTCCCTATATATTTCCTATGGGCTCTGGTCAAAAGTAGTGGCATATATAATGCAGGGGTTCTCCCATGCGTTTAATTTTTCCACGGCTATCACACCTGATTCAAATTGTCAACGAATCATCAAGCCCGTGACTAGGTGAGTTAGTTCAGGACTACAACAGAATTGTGAAACGTCTGGCTGCCCCCCCGAGGAGAGGATTTTGAGAACCACTGATCTAGAGAGTAGGGTGCCATTGAGGAGGCAGACATCCTGTTGACGTGTGTGAGAAGAGGATCGACTAGAAGCAGCCTGGATCACTAGGTGTAGAGAGGGATGTTTCCCGGCCGGACCGAGAGGAAAAACCCTATCACAGCCATTAGTCATCTGGTAAAACCTTCCACTGCTACTGCTCACAGCGTTCTACCTGTTACCCTGACAACTGCCCGTCCGCACCAAGGGACTGTGGAACCCTCTCTCCTCTCACACACACAACACATTCTCATAGACACACGTACAATACATACAGTATGCACACACACCTAAACACTTTTTTTCTCTCTCATGCACGCTCGAACACTCTGGCCCACACATACACACACACAGTACACACACAGTACACACACACAGTACACACAGTACACACACACAGTACACACTCACAGTGTACTAAAAGGGCTTGGCCTCTGACCTCTGGCCTCTGGGTCTCCGTAGCATGGCCAAACATTCTCATTGTATTATAATCACAGCATCCTGTTTGTGACCTAGTGACATCACTTCCTACTTCCTGCCTGATAAAAAAAAAAAATGCAGAACATGCCGGCGGAGACCAATCGCTTTTCTCACGCATGTCTCCCTGAGATCGCAGATCTGAATTCCAAATGGCACCATATTGACTTATATAGTAGTACCATTATGTAGCGCACAGGGCTCTGGTCAATAGTAGTGCACTATATAGGGAATAGGGCTCTGGTCAATAGTAGTACCATTATGTAGCGCACAGGGCTCTGGTCAATAGTAGTGCACTATATAGGGAATAGGGCTCTGGTCAATAGTAGTGCACTATATAGGGAATAGGGCTCTGGTTAATAGTAGTGCACTATATAGGGAATAGGGCTCTGGTCAATAGTAGTGCACTATATAGGGAATAGGGCTCTGGTCAATAGCAGTGCACTATATAGGGAACAGGGTGCCATTTGGAACGCAGGCCTATGATTTGCGGTCAGCCCCGTACTCTTCTGGCGTTGCGTGGTGGAAGCATGGGCTTTTCAGGAAACAACGGCCACACAAATACGGGACAGGGAAACAAACATTCCTAATCAACTCGATTTATTCTGCTTAGGGAAAACAAGGGCAATCTCTGTGTTGACGTCATTGGTTGGGAATAAGGAAACACGATTTCTGACTATCTCCTGTTCCATCTTTTTATGTAACCCTAAATATGTGGCATGTCATATTCTAAAGAGATCCTCATACATGGATGTGCTGATTGAAATTCCATTGACAAAATTGTCTTGCTCATTGAAGGAATTCTATTTAGACACAGTCCTAAAACAATGGTTTAATCAACTGCAGTTTTCACAAGTCGTACAAAAGCCAAGTAACAAACCACCAACGCAGAACAATAAGGCAAATAAAAAGTTTTGACAAAAGCACAAAGACATGTAATGGTATGAATGAAAAAAAAAGCACTAATTATTCTACAAATATCAAACATAAATACCTAAATAAATGTCTCACAGTGCAGTGCAATGTGTTGCCAATTGAGTGCTACAGTGCGAGCCTTCTTCTCCTGGGCAGCTGGGCCCTGATTCAGACCCGAGGTAAGTTGCATAAAAAGAGAATGTAGCGGAGCGCAGAACAAGCCGTAACAGTTTGAACCCGCCACGCATGGCTCAATTACTTGGCCGTGTCATCACACAGTTTCATGGTTAGTGCAGTTAATAGACGAGGGTATAGCCTACTATTGTACACTATTCTCCGTATTATAATTCTATGTACACTAATCGTCCAACATTACCATGGGTTAAAGAACTGAATGTGGAAATTGTCTGAATGAATAAAACTGCTGTATTTGTGATTCATCAATATATTTAGTGTTAAAAGGCTATCCAAAATGATTTTTTTTTTTTTTTTATGATTAATATATACTTTCCTAACACAAAAATATGCCTAAGTAATCAACAAGATCAGAGTATTTTTTAATCTACCAGTTGGTGTTGAAACGGAGTCAAATATGCATATATTTAGATCTTTAGATCTCTCTTTCATTGATCCCTATTTTATGAACCCGTTCTCTCTCGATGTATTCTAGTCTGTCGACAAAATTCTATTTAAAGGTACACCGTATTTAAAGCGATGGCTTAAGATAAGTGTACTGAAAACCATATTCAATGAAAACTCCACAAGAAAATCTGTTGGCCAGCAAGTGGGAGGGTTTTCAGCTGTTGAATTACATTTATTCAAGCGCTCGCAAGAGAACCACGCCTGAAAAACTCGTTATGCACCTGCATAAGATAAGTCTGAATACCAACTCCTGAGAAATGGGTCGGAAAGGCATGCATAAGAAAGGTGTAATTTCCTAAATCGGAATCGGGCCCAGGTGCATACAGCTGGCCGTCCTAATCTGTGGTTGTAGTTCCACTAATTAACACTAGGTGTCAGTAAAACGCTCCCTGACCGTAGAGTCACTGTAGCCAGTACCGTCAAGCAACTCTGTTGTGCACAGGTGATGAACTTATTCCTTATGGTTCAGTCTTGTTTTCTATCAAGAAACAGAATTTGCATATGAATCTTTTTGCTCCAATAATCTTAAAGTTGGGTTTGACATCATTGAGGAGAGATCTTTATCTCTGAAATGGACCAAATAATAAACGACCAGTTCAGTCACATTACAGAGCTGAGACTATTACTGAGAAACACTGTACCATACCAGGGATACAACAGGTGAGGCTGTCTGGATCCTACGAGAAACACCATACCAGGGATACAACAGCTGAGGCCGTCTGGATCCTACGAGAAACACCATACCAGGGATACAACAGCTGAGGCCGTCTGGATCCTACGAGAAACACCATACCAGGGATACAACAGGTGAGTTTTGTATTTGTATTTATTATGGATCCCCATTAGTTCCTGCCAAGGCAGCAGCTACTCTTCCTGGGGTTTATTATGGATCCCCATTAGTTCCTGCCAAGGCAGCACCTACTCTTCCTGGGGTCTGGCAGAATTAAGGCAGTTATACAATTTTTAAAACATTACAATATATTCATTACAGAATGCACAACACACTAAGTGTGTGCCCTCAGGCCCATACTCCACTACCACATATCCACAACACATAATCCATGTGTATGTGTGTATAGCGCGTATGTTATCATGTGTGTGTATACATGTGTCTGTGCCTAAGTTTGTGTTACTTCACAGTCCCTGCTGTTCCATAAGGTGTATTTTTACCTGCTTTTTAAATTTGATTCTACTGCTTGCATCAGTTACCTGATGTGGAATAGAGTCATGGCTCTAAGCGCCTCCCATAGTCTGTTCTGGACTTGGGGACTGTGAAGAGACCTCTGGTGGCATGTCTTGTGGGGTATGCATGGGTGTCCGAGCTGTGTGCCAGTAGTTAAAACAGACAGCTTGGTACCTTCACCTCTTACGAAAACAAGTAGTGATGAAGTCAATCTCTCTTCCACTTTGAGCCATGAGAGATTGACATGTATATAATTAATGTTAGCTCTCCGTGTACTTCTAAGGGCCAGCAGTGCCACCCTGTTCTGAGCCAAGTGTAATTTTCCTAATTCCCTCTTTTTGGCACCTGACCACACGACTGAACAGTAGTCCAGGTGCGACAAAACCTGGGCCTGTAGGACCTGCCTTGTTGATAGTGTTGTTAAGAAGGCAGAGTAACGCTTTATTATGGACAGACTTCTCCCCATCTTAGCTACTGTTGAATCAATATGTTTTGACCATGACAGTTTACAGTCCAGGGTTACTCCAAGCAGTTTAGTCACCTCAACTTGCTCAATTTGCACATTATTTATTACGAGATGTAGTTGAGGTTTAAGGTTTAGTGAATGATTTGTCCCAAATACAATGCTTTTAGTTTAGGAAATATTTATGACTGACTTATTCCTTGCTACCCATTCCAAAACTCTTTGTTGAGTGTTGCAGTCATTTCAGTCGCTGTAGTAGCTGACGTGTATAGTGTTGAGTCATCCTCATACATAGACAGCAAGGGGCCTACCTCAATCAGCCTGACTAACCAGTGTCTGTATGTAGCCTCGCTACTTTATAGCCTCGCTACTGTATATAGCCTGTCTTTTTTTACTGTTGTTTTTATTTCTTTACTTACCTATTGTTCACCTAATATCTTTTTTTTGCACTATTGGTTAGAGCCTGTAAGTAAGCATTTCACTGTAAGGTCTACACCTGTTGTATTCAGCATTTCACTGTAAGATCTACACCTGTTGTATTCAGCATTTCACTGTAAGGTCTACACCTGTTGTATTCAGCATTTCACTGTAAGGTCTACACCTGTTGTATTCGGCGCACGTGACAAATAAACTTTGATTTGAAACAGCTACCCTGGGGAAATCCTGCTCCTACTTGGATTATGTTTGAGAGGCTTCCACTAAAGAACACCCTGTGTTCATTCAGCTTGTTGAGTGTCCTCTATGCGTGCTGAAAGTCTGTTGTCAATTTGTTTACTGTGAAATAGCATTGTATCTGGTTTACTAAGAGTTGGTAACAGGCTGATTGGTCGGCTATTTGAGCCAGTGAAGGGGGCTTTACTATTCTTAGGTAGGGGAATGACTTTAGCTTCCCTCCAGGCCTGAGGGCACACACTTTCTGGTAGGCTTAAATTGAAGATATGGCAAATAGGAGTGGCAATATCGTCTGCTATTATCCTCAGTAATTTTCCATCCTGTCACGTCCTGGCCATAGATAGCCCTTTTGGCTGCTCTATGGTGGTTTGGGTCAGGACGTGATCAGGGGTGTGTTTTGGTTCTATGTTGTTTTTCTATGTTGGTTTGGTTTGGGTTCCCAATTAGAGGCAGCTGTTAGTCGTTGTCTCTAATTGGGAATCCTATTTAGGTTGTTCAGTCCCCCACCTGTGTTGTGGGATATTTTATGTTTGTAGTTGTGTGCCACACTGGCGTTACGGTCGTTGTGTACGTGCTTTTGTTTTGGTGAGTTCTAGAAATAAATATGTTTCACTCAACCCTGCACGCTGCGCCTTGGTCCACTTCTGTACAAGATTGTGACATATCCAGATTGTCAGACCTTAGTGGCTTGTCATTGTTGATAGACAACAATGTTTCCACGCTGACTTTACGGAATTCAAAAGTACAATTCTCGTCTTTCATAATTTGGTCCGATATACTTGGATGTGTAGTGTCAGCGTTTGTTGCTGGCATGTCCATCCCTGCGTTTGCTTATCTTGCCAATGAAAAAGTTATTAAAGTAGTTGACAATGTCAGTGAGTTGAGGCCATCTGGATCCTATGGCACTTTAGGTTCTGTCCTATTAACCCAAGACTGTGAAGCAGCAAGGAATGTTTTGGTCAGACCAGACCCCTAAACGAGACAGCAACTGTTGTTACTATGGAGAAATACCATACTGTTCAGGGATGTGCACGTGAGGTAGGGTCCACCTGGATTCGTGCCCACTTTTGGTCCTATACCCCCTACATTGCTCTGCTCTGTCCTACTGACCCCTGACCTTGACCCAGGTCAGATCCTAAAGGAGACAGAAATTGTAGCCTTTCCTGGTTTAGAGTGGTCACGTGTTGCTTGACTTTGGTCTTAAAGTGGGTCAGCAGTAGGCAATGCTTTGTGTGCATACGTTAGCATTGCAGATTACAATATGTTACAAATCTCCAATGACTGATAAATATGGAAATAGGCCAACCAATGAGAATTGTTATAACCAGGGCTTGATGACCTCAAGGTACCTTGTGTTGCTTTGGTTAACTTTTCCAAGTCATGAGTAACAGTGTATTCCTCTGACAAGAGAAACTCCTGCTCTCTCTGCCATGTGTCTCTCTGTCCTTCAGCTTTCAGGTTTACATCAGTGTTCCTGGCCCTAATCAACTTAACTGAATAAAAACATAATAGTGGGTTTAAGAGGGAGAAATTCACATTTACAGTGCATTCAGAAAGTATTCAGACCCCTTCCCTTTTCCACATTTTGCTACGTTACAGCTTTATTCTAAAATGGATTAAATAATTTTTCCCCCCTCTTCATTCTACACACAATACCCCATAATGACAAAACGAAAACAGGTTTTTAGACATTTTTGCTATTTTATAATTCTTTAAAAACAGAAACTAATTTACATAAGTATTCAGACCCTTTGCTATGAGCTCAGGTGGGTCCTGTTTCCATTGATCATCCTTCAGATGTTTCTACAACTTGATTGGAGTCCACCTGTGGTAAATTCAATTGATTGGACAACATTTGGAAAGGTACACACCTGTCTATATAAGGTCCCACAGTTGACATTGCATGTCAGAGCAAAAAAAAAGCCATGAGGTTGAAGGAATTGTCCGTAGAGCTCCGAAACAGGATTGTGTCGAGGCACCGATCTGGAGAAGGGTACCAAAACATTTCTGCCGCAGTGAAGGTCCCCAAGACGCAGAGGCCTTCATAATTCTTAAATGGAAGAAGTTTGGAACCACCAAGACTCTTCCTAGAGCTGGCCACCCGGGCCAAACTGAGCAATCGATGGGAGAAGGACCTTGGTCAGAGAGGTGACCAAGAAACCGATGGTCACGCTGACAGAGCTCCAGAGTTCCTCTGTGGACATGGGAGAAACTTCCAGAAGGACAACCATCTCTGCAGCACTCCACCAATCAGGCCTTTAAGATAGGGTGGCCAGATGGAAGCCACTCCTCAGTAAAAGGCACATGACAGCCCGATTGGAGTTTGCCAAAAGGCACTTAAAGACTCTCAGAACATGAGAAACAAGATTCTCTGGTCGGATGAAACCAAGATTGCAATCTTTGGCCTGAATGCCAATTGTCACGACTGGAGGAAACCTGGCACCATCCCTACGGTGAAGCATGGTGGTGGCAGCATCATGCTGTGGGGATGTTTTTCAGCAGCAGGGACTGGGAGACTAGTCAGGATCAAGGGAAAGATGAACGGAACAAAGTACAGAGAGATCCTTGATGAAACCTGTCACAGAGCGCTCAGGAACTCAGACTGAGGGGCGAAGGTTCACCTTCCAACAGAACAACAACCCTAAGCACACAGCCAAGACAACGCAGGAGTGGCTTAAAGGGACTAGTCTCTGAATGTCCTTGAGTGGCCCAGCCAGAGCCCGGACTTAAACCCAATCGAACATCTCCTCATCCAACCTGACAGAGCTTGAGAGAATCTGCAGAGGAGAATGGGAGAAAAAAAACTCAAGGCTGTAATCACTGCCAAAGCTGCTTCAACAAAGTACTGAGTAAAGGGTCTGAATACTTATGCAAATGTGATAGTTCAGTTGTTTATTTTTTATAAATTTGCAAACATTTCTAAAAACCAGTTTTTGCTTATGGGGATTGATGAGGGGGAAAACTATTTAATCAATTTTAGAATAAATCTGTAACGTAACAAAATGTGGAAAAAGTCAAGGGGTCTGAATACTTTCCAAATGCACTGTACGTATCTGAAACACTAAGAAAAGAATGGAATCAATAAATATTCAATGAATATTCCTTGATTTAATATTCCATGATTAGTTCATCAGGTAGGCATTATTATGTGAACTTGAACAAGGCCTGGGCTCTTTTTAGACAAATAATTGGGGGAACAATCTCAATCAACATTGAAAGGACTAAAACCTAATCAAAATTGAGTAGAAATTACAATGAACCTACATTTACAGTCTCTTCACTCTGTCCAGCATGATGACAGTCAATGAAAGCTAGACAGTCAGGCGATGGACTATTTTTGGCAGATTTTGTTGGCGTGAAAATATAATACATTTACAGTGCGGACCTTTGTGAAGACCGAATGCGTTCTTTAAAAGCAACTTCCTCACCATCTTAAATAAGCATGCCCCTTTTCAAAAGATGTAGAACTAAGAACAGATACAGCCCTTGGTTCACTCCAGACCTGACTGCCCTTGACCAGCACAAGAACATCCTGTGGCGGACAGCTATTGCATCGAATAGTCCCCGCGATATGCAACTGTTCAGGGAAGTCAGGAACCAATACACGCAATCAGTCAGGAAAGCAAAGGCTAGCTTTTTCAAACAGAAATTTACATTCTGTATCTCTAACTCCAAAATGTTTTGGGACACTGTCAAGTCCATGGAGAACAATAGCACCTCCTCACAGCTTCCCACTGCACTGAGGCTAGGTAACACGGTCACCACCGATAAATCCATGATAATCGAAAATTTCAACAAGCATTTCTCTACGGCTGGCCATACTTTCCTCCTGGCTACCCCAACCCCGGCCAACAGCTCCCCGCAGCTACTTGTCCAAGCCTTCACAGCTTCTCCTTCACCAAAATCCAGATAGCAGATGTTCTGAAAGAGCTGCAAAATCTGGACCCGTACAAGTCAGCTGGACTAGATAATCTGGACCCAAAAGATTGGAAAGCTGCCGCGGTCATCCCTCTCTTCAAAGGGGGTGAGACCCTAGACCCAAATTGCTATAGACCTATATCCATCCTGCCCTGTCTCTCTAAAGTCTTTGAAAGCCTAGTTAATAAACAGATCATTGACCACTTCGAATCCCACCGTACCTTCTCCGCTGTGCAATCAGGTTTCTGAGCTGGTCACGGGTGCACCTCAGCCACGCTCAAGGTACTAAACGATATCATAACCGCCATCGATAAGAGACATTACTGTGCAGCCGTATTCATTGACCTGGCCAAGGCTTTCGACTCTGTCAATCACCACATCCTTATCGGCAGACTCAACAGCCTTGGTTTCTCTAATGATTGCCTTACCTGGTTCACCAACTACTTTGCCAACAGAGTTCAGTGTGTTAAATCGGAGGGCCTGTTGTCCGGGCCTCTGGCAGTCTCTATGGGGGTGCCACAGGGTTCAATTCTCGGGCCGACTCTCTTCTCTGTATACATCAATGATGTCGCTCTTGCTGCTGGTGATTCTCTGACCCACCTTTATGCAGACGACACCATTCTGTATACTTCTGGCCCTTCTTTGGACACTGTGTTAACTAACCTCCAAATGAGCTTCAATGCCATACAACACTCCTTCCGTGGCCTCCAAATGCATGCTTTTCAACCGTTCGCTGCCTGCACCCGCCCGCCCGACTAGCATCACTACCCTGGACGGCTCTGACCTAGAATACGTGGACAACTACAAATACCTAGGTGTCTGGCTAGACTGTAAACTCTCCTTCCAGACTCACATTAAACATCTCCAATCCAAAATTAAATCTAGAATCGGCTTTCTATTTCGCAACAAAGCCTCCTTCACTCATGCTGCCAAACTTGCACTAGTAAAACTGACTATCCTACCGATCCTCGACTTCGGCGATGTCATCTACAAAACAGCTTCCAATACTCTACTCAGCAAACTGGATGCAGTCTAACACAGTGCCATCCACTTTGTCACCAAAGCCCCTTCTACCACCCACCACTGCGACCTGTATGCTCTAGTCGGCTGGCCCTCGCTACATACTCGCCACCAGACCTACTGGCTCCAGGTCATCTACAAGTCCCTGCTAAGTAAAGCCCCGCCTTATCTCAGCTCGCTGGTAACCATAGCAGCACCCACCCGTAGCACTCGCTCCAGCAGGTATATCTCACTGGTCACCCCCAAAGCCAATTCCTCTTTTGGCCGCCTTTCCTTCCAGTTCTCTGCTGCCAATGACTGGAACAAACTACAAAAATCATTGAAACTGGAGACACTTATCTCCCTCACTAGTTTTAAGCACCAGCTGTCAGAGCAGCTCACAGATCACTGCACCTGTACATAGCCCAACCAACTACCTCATCCCCTACCATAGTCATTTATTTATCTTTCTCCTTTGCACCCCAGTATTTTTACTTTGCACATTCATCTACTGCACATTTACCATTCCAGTGTTAAATTGCTATACTGCAATTACTTCGCCACCATGGCCTATTTATTGCCTTATGTTCCTTATCTTACCTCATTTGCACACATTGTATATAGATTTGTTGTTTTTTTCTACTGTATTGTTGACTGCGTGTTTGTTTACTCCAATGTGTAACTATGTGTTGTTGTATGTGTTGAACTGCTTTGCTTTATCTTGGCCAGGTCGCAGTTGTAAATGAGAACTTGTTCTCAACTGGCCTACCTGGTAAAATAAAGGTGAAATAATGAAAAATGAAAAACGGCGCTGAACTAGGCTTTTACATCCACTTCCTCTCAATGTACTGTATCTGACTCAATTCCTTGAAAGGCATGGCTGGTGTGATAAGAGATTTACATTGAGTGTACAAAACGAGGTGGCGAAAGCGTTCCACGTGGATGCTGGCCCATATTGACTCCAATGCTTCCCACAGTCGTGTCCAGCTGGCTGAATGTCCTTTGGGTGGTGGACCATTCTTGATACACACAGAAAACTGGTGAGCGTAAAAAAAATCTAGCAGCGTTGGAGTTCTTGACACAAACCGGTGCGCCTTGCACCTACTTCCATACCCTGTTCAAAGTCACTTAAATATTTTGTCTTGACCGTTCACCTTCTGAACGGCACACATACACAATGCATGTCTCAATTGTCTCAAGGCTTAAAAATCCTTCTTTAACCTGTCTCCTCCCCTTCATCTACACTGAGTGAAGTGGATTTAACAAGTGACATCAATAAGGGATCATAGCTTTCACCTGGATTCACCTGGTCAGTCTGTCATGGAAAGAGCAGGTGTTCTTAATGTTTTGTCCACTCGGTGTAAATCTCTGACCATGGTCAGAAGAAAGGCTTGTACACAGTAGACTTATAATAAACAGCTTACACAGAGGACTGAATCGTATTATACAAGCTAATGCCAAGCTATTTATATATAATCTTGTATTAAGATTCTCCTGCTTGATACAACTCATGGATCGACTATAGTAACTAACATGGCTTTTGTTTTAATTTAAGTCTGGAGCTAGTCTGGAGCTAGTCTTGAACTAGTCCAGGCAGTTATTCTCATCAGTGTCACGGTGCTTGCAGCAGTGAAGTACAGTACAGTGTGAAGGAAGGCACATCCTGTACATTACAGTAGACCCATAGGCTACTTGTCTAGGCAGGTTTGAACAACGTCTAGCCCACAGCCTAGAGTGCACCATAGACTTATATAATTGGGAGTGCACATGGCTTTTACACGCTGGCTGAGTGAAAGAGGGAAGAGGGAAGGAGGATACAGTATGTGGTGTTGGCCTTGGATCTTTGAGCTGAGTATACAGTAGGCTAGGTTACAGTACTGCCCCGTTGTAAACCAATAGGTATGACGCAGAGGAAGGGCACTCTGACGTCACAGGCACATTAATAACCCACCTGTATCTCAGGTCATCCTCAATCCCACATACACACACACACACTCGCTCGCACATCCTCAATCCCACACACATCCGCGAATGCATACCCAGACACAGACAAACGTAGACCGAATTTCATGCCATGTATAGGCTACCATACACTCGATCCAAACAAGTCCCTCAAGAACACTCTGATTTGGTTCATTCCTTATTTTCTAGAGATATAAGGCCTGCAATCATTCCAAATCTAATTTAGGCCTAAATATTCATTGACCTTCCACTAAAATATAAGATGTTCAAATCCCCCAAATAGTGAGGTTTGGTATCTACTATGAATCTGATGCAATGTCTCGGCCTATTGACCAGCCTGAAATGCCGAAGTAAATTGCGTCAGCCAAGTCATGGATAATGAGATGCATAGTTGTCTGGAGTGACAGTAAAAGTACCCAATCAGAGGTTTGTCTGTTATGATTGATGCTTTACAAGCTAATCGCCGCAAGACATGGGCGTGTTTTAATTATGGCCTCAACGCCAATAGAATTTAGAGCGTGGTTTGGAATTCCTCCTGATTCGCTACCACCCCCATGAAAATCAGCCTCTCTGAGATGTAATTGGTTGAAAACGTTGCCATAGTGTCAAACCCATTTAGGCTCTTGGCTATAAATGTACCATGAGAATTCGCCATTTGGTATCAAGAGAACGACTACACGACGGAGCTATCCTCCGAAATAAAACCTCACGATCAACTCCTTAAAACTGTTTTTTTTTTTTTTTTATAAATAGTTCTCTTTTTTTGTCGTAAACTACCGTCTGGCTTGGATAGCTTAGCCCAAACGGTTTATTTTTTTTTCGTTGCGGTTTTATTTCGATACGAAAAGCTAGCCAAGCGGCTACTATGGATTTTTAAAGTCAGTATGCGGCGAAACTAACGCATCGGCATGCATCGTGCAAGGCAAAACGGACTCCGATACTCCATCTTCACAACTGCCAAGCAGTTGGGCTCAAATACCGTCCGCGGTATCACTGTGAGCCAACCTATACCGCTCCTCCTTGATCGAAGGAAGAAGCTAACGTTACCTAGCTAGCTAATCAATTGAATCATCAAACCCCCCCAAAAAAAATTGATTTTATTTTTATTACCATCGCTTCATTTTGGAAATCAAAACGCCTAGTTACCGACCAAAAATGAAGCCTAAAGATATAATCGCCGGTAAGAGCAGCCTGACTAGTCTGTGGATCTTCGGCTACGGCTCTCTGGTGTGGAAACCCGACTTCAAGTACAAGAGTAGCAAGGTCGGCTACATCCACGGCTACAAGAGACGCTTCTGGCACGGAGACAACTTCCATCGTGGAAATGAGGACCTAGTAAGATCACTATCAATATTTTACTACGATCATAAAGTAGTGTTGTGTGTGTGCAGGTTGATACCACGCCCTGATGTGGCCGCTGTACAACTTGGATACGTAGTTTTAACTGTTTATTTACTCGTTGTTGTTGACCTATTTTTTTCTCTCCCACGTAGCCCGGAAGAGTGGTGACGCTGATTGAGGATAATGACGTAAGTGGAACTTCCTCCTAAAATGATGGCTTTTTTTTTTTTTAGGGTTTATCTACTTTCTACACAACTCAAACCGTATCACAAATTTCCATATTTATTAATGCAAAATATCCACTTGTTCCTCTTTTTGATGTCTAACCGACATCTCTAGCTGTTCCTCTAGACAAAAATGTCAGCTTGAATGAAGTGTCTAATGACATCTTGCTGCTTCCTCCAATAGGCAACTACCTGGGGCGTGGCCTTCGAGGTGACTGGTTCCCAGGTCGAGGAGTCCCTCAAGTACTTGAATGTGCGTGAGGCCGTGCGCGTCGGTTACGTCACCAAGCTCGTAGACTTCATCCCCGAAGATGACCAATCGAAGCAGACCCAACAGGCGCTCCTCTACATTGCTACCCCAGACAACCCACTCTTCCTGGGGCCCGCCAGCCCCGAGGTGATAGGGCACCAGATCGCCACTAGGCAGGGCAAGACGGGTCACAACCTGGAGTATCTTCTCCGCCTGGCTGAGTTCATGAGGAGGAGCTGCCCTCACGTGGACGACCCACACCTGTTCGCCATCGAGGCTGCTGCTCTGGCCCTAGTGCCATACCTGCTAGGGGCCCAGTAGCCCATACCTTTCCATCTATACAACGATTAGCGCTCTCCTATTTACAGCCTTAGTGTAAACGTGTTATCTGCAACAGGCTAGCCCATCCAGTCTCTAAATCAAACGGAATGTGTTCCAGTCCATTGTGTATTTGTCAAACCTGTAAGGGTGTCGCTTGTCTTATCCCAGCCACTGTTAACGTGAAGCCATAAAGGACTGAAGAGGTACAAAGGGAAGCGTGCACTATGAGTTGAGGTGTGCCTACCTCTTATTTACCCAAGCATGAATATTTAGTTTGTCTAAAGTTACTTTGTCAATTTAGGGGGAAATCTCTGTAGTAGATGTCACTTGACCAAACGGTTCCATCTTTTCAGTTCTGGTTTAGGCACTACTGTAGTTCAGTCTTGAATGGTACACTGCATTAACGGTTCTCAATTTCATGTCCATTAATGAAATGCTGATGTAGCTACTATCTGGTGTTCGTTTATTTTTTTTTTCTGAACTTGTCACTCAATTACCAACTGGCTGTTACGTACTCCTTTGTTGTAAAAGGTTGCTTTTAGCAAAGTGAAATCCAGTCGATTTAGCAGATCCCACTAATAAATGGTCAAAACATCCTGTGCGTTGCTGTTTTCATTCCTAATCATGGGCTGTAGCTAGGCAGTGTTCCCATCCACATTGTAGTGATATCTCAACTTGTTATGGGGCTGGGTACAACCACTGCAGTAGACTGTTGAAATGAGACCAGTTCATGCAAGGGACACAGGCGAGGAAGCCATTGGCTGTTTGGCTCAACATGAACTAAACCATGCTGCTGAACTGTCACCTGAGGGAACACAGAGTACTCATTACAAGGTGTTGACCAAATGCATACTAACACACAGCACTCCCAAACAGCTCACCAGAACACACACTAAGGTGTCAACCAAATACACTGTGTACACCAGTGCTCCCATTGGCTGCTTAACACACACACACACACAAAGCGCTCTCTAACATTGGCTGAGGCACAGTGTCCTTTTGGATGTGACTCAAATCAGACTATCTAGGTCCAGTCTTATGTAACCTGTCACTGGGGGCGACGGTGCATCTCTGGAAGTCCTGTGGTTAGACTCGACAGGTCAGGAAGGAAATGGAGACACATCAACAGTACCCGAGGCCAATATTCTAGTAGAACATTAACAGTACATAGAGGGAACCTCATACTGGTTCTAGAATACTTTAGATGGGGAAATTAATTCTCTTTTAAAGAGTTACCACAATGGAAGGAGACCCAAAGAAATAAAATCGAGGGAGACAGAACTGTCTCAGGGTAACAATCATCGTATATGGTAACAGGTACACGTGTAAACATTGGGGAAAATCCTCTTAACTTGACCATTACAAGAATGCCCATAGCTTACGATAAAGGATTTTGGAATTGATCAAGGGCCACTGACAAACTAAGCCATCTTGGGGGGTTTCATAACAGTCCATCAGTGTTCAGTTTATCTAACTGGTATCCTCTAGATAAAAAATTACAACCATAATTGAATATGACACACTGGACTAACCCTTCCACTCCTCTGAAAGGATAGAGTTCAATATTACCAAGAGAAGAGCTACTGTGTGTGTGTGTGTCAATCCCCCTTGGACATCAACACCCAAAGGTCAGACTACTGCATTACATAATACCAGTTTCATCACTGTGTCCAGTACATTCTGCTCTGGTTTCATCACTGTGTCCAGTACATTCTGCTCTGGTATCATCACTGTGTCCAGTACATTCTTCTCTGGTTTCATCACAGTGTCCAGTACATTCTGCTCTGGTATCATCACTGTGTCCAGTACATTCTGCTCTGGTATCATCACTGTGTCCAGTACATTCTGCTCTGGTTTCATCACTGTGTCCAGTACATTCTGCTCTGGTATCATCACTGTGTCCAGTACATTCTGCTCTGGTTTCATCACTGTGTCCAGTACATTCTGCTCTGGTTTCATCACTGTGTCCAGTACATTCTGATCTGGCTTCACGTCCCAAACGATACCCTATTCCCTTTATAGTGCACTACTCTTGACCAGGGCTTTTAGGGCTCTAGTTCAAAGTAGTGCACTATATTCAGAATAGGGTGTCATTTTGGACTCAGCTTGGCTAGACCATAGGACCACAGTGTTGCACTAGCTGCCTACAAAAACCTGCTACCAAGTTGACCCGCAGCCAACACTCCCACGGGACAGACTGTACGACTAAAAACAAACCTCTGCAGGGCTATATGAGATCCATAGCAGTAAATGGTTGCGTAATATGTGAAAGTCAAGAACAGCTGAAAGAGCACAGTGAACTGAGGTTTTCATTCCAGCTGTCCTTGGTTGAAGCGTGTCTATGCTTGCATCGGTTTGTATCTGTAGTAGACTGTTCAAATATTTTCAAACATTTCCTGACCTGAGAAATGTTGTTTTACAGTCGGCCTACTGTCCCGTGCATCTACGCCGTTAAACGCATCATCACAACACAAGTTGATTAATCAATCTTTTATTTTTGAATTGGCTTCTCCTGTTAGTAAAATGACAGCTTTGTATTCATATTTACACATGACCTATAAAAATAGACAGGCAAACTGGGGGGGGAAGAACCAACCAGGGGTCAACATGTCGCCCTCAAGTTTTATTTACATGTTATAGGAGAAGAGATTTCATCATCACACTATAGTATCCAACACAGAACAAACTTTCAAAACTAGACAGTGCTTGGTTCCACATAGGGTTGCACAATTAGGCAAACTTTCCCCAAAATTCCCCCGGTTTTCCAGAAATCCTGGTTGGAAGATGTGGAATTACGAGGGAATGACTAAGCAGAAAAATCAGAGAATCCTCCAACCGGTACTTCTGGGAAAAATAAAAAAATAATAATTTGGGAAATGTGGGAAAAGTTACCAGGATTTTAGCAACCCTAGTTCAACAACTTTTAATTAACATGAGTCATTATACCCCAAAACATCACTGAATGACATCAAAGACAAAGACTCTGATCAGAAGTAGAACCTTATTCTTCTTCCTGTTTTTAAAAATAAAAAAAATGGCATCAATTCAATTTTTACAATGTTCACATGAATTCTGATAAATTATTACCCACTTTTAAATTAACTTCAGTTCTATGGTACATATTACAATCCAAGTTAAGTTTTAAAGGACACCTATTAGGTTGCAAATGAAACGGCACCCTATTCCTGAAATGGTGCACTACTTTTGGCCAGAATTTCATCAAAAAGTAGGGCACTGTATAGTGAACAGGGTGTAATTTCAGAAGCACACTAGAGTTTTACACAAACAGATCAGCAACACATCTTTATTAAGCAGTGCTCACCACTTTGGAATTCAATTTACCACAAAACACCCCTTCCAATCTTCATCAGACAAAATATATATATTATAATTCCTTCATTTCTCATTGTGTTGGGATAAACTCTACGGGGAGAGAGAGAGAGAGAGGCTTTTTCAAAACGGTATTCAAATTTGCCATTTTGATATGGGTCACTATGACAACGTCGGTTGGTCTATAAATACAAAAATAAGAGCTTTAATTAAAAAGCAGTCTGTTTTAGTTGTTTGCATTTACATTCTGTTGTTGAAATGCAGAGAAGAGTAGTTACTACGTGTTTTAAACATATGACATAAACGTTGATGCAAGCATTTCCAATCTAACTCTAAACAAGTGTTTCTATCTAACGGATGAGATGGCTCAGTGGAGAACACCATTTGGAGAGAGCACTCTATGTTAGAAGCCCTTGATGCGTGGATGCATTGTTGCTGTAAGGTGTTGCCTTAAAAAGAGTGCCTGTCTGTCTGTCGGTGCTTTATTGCAAACTCACTGAGTGTCAAGGAGTTCTCAATACAACACAGATAAGGTGCTACTCAGGCTAGTTGTTTTTCAGTCTATTTTCCACAGAAAACCAAGTCTATTTTCGTCACAGAGAAACCACTTTGAAATACTCTAATACTCCTGGTCACAACACACACACACACACACACACACACACACACACTGGAGGCAGAAACTTCCCACTGAGGAGGGTACTAATGGAAGGAAGAGGTGATTGGTGAAGGACGAGGTGATTGGTGGAAGGGAAAGACGAGGTGATTGTTGGAAGCGATGAGGGTGTGTTTTGGACCTTGCGATGATGGTTTGTGTTTGTGTGTGTGTGTGTGTGTGTGTGTGTGTGTACACACAGAACAGTTTAGTGTCCATCATGCCCGACAGTGCCAATTTGTTCTGTCGCTATGGCTTCTGGGATAGCATGGTCCTCCAGGTAGTGAGGTATGTGATTGGTTAAGGAACATCTCACCTCTGGGTTGATTGGTTGTGGAGCAGGTCACATGGGCTCACAGTTGAAGCTGGTCAGTGCAGCAGATGTGTTTGTTTAAAAACACAGAAGACTCCCACAATAGCAGAAGGGCTGGACCTTTCTGGCCTCTATCAGATCCTTAGGACTGTGTGTGTGTGTGTGTGTGTGTGTGTGTGTGTGTGTGTGTGTGTGTACTGTGTTGATGTTCATCATCTCTACATGCTATCGAGCCCCAGGTCCGCCAGGTCCCTTGCCCTTCCTTCCTGTCACATGTCCATGACTGTGGTGGTGGCTATGTCCTGGTTGTTTCTGCTGGGGGTTACTCTGGCTGGGGGCCACAGTGCCACCCTTCCCCTTGGGAGAGGAACTGCTGCTGGGGGAGAAGGCTGGGGCCGTCCCTGACCGACCCAGAGACGGCTGAAGGGGGGAGGCTGCAGGGAGACCCGCTAGAGAGGGGGAAAGGGTAGGGGAGAGGGAGGAGAAGGTAAAGACAGACGATAAATCACAAGAGTGATACAAAAAATAATGACTATTTTTTCTTAATTGACCTGTTAAATAAATAAATAAATATATTAACCTCCGACTGTGGCACTAGAGACAAAACAATGAAAACAAGGCCAAAGTCTGTTTGGTGCTTGCATGCCAGATCTTACATTACAAACTGTAAAATGTGTGTTTTGCCATTTCATTGAAGAAAACCTGAGCTTTATCAGCTTTCCTGCTAATATTTCAATGACCCACACACCCACACACCTTAATGAAACCTTCAACTCATTCTTCACATAAATGGACTACATAAACAAAGCAACTACACACCTTAATGAAACCTTCAACTCATGAACATAAACTACCTTTAGTCACACTGTATCCGTAGGCTGCTGAGGCTGCTGCAGCCCCGGCCATCGCTCCTGCCATGGCGGCCGCGCTGCCCGCTGTCGACTTCCTGACACGCCCCTTCCCTGCAGACTTGGCTCCGCCTCCAGAACTGGACCCAGAGCCTTTGGGTCGTCCCCGGCTCCTACCAGACCTTCCCCGTCCCGGACTGGACGTGTCCTGATTGGACACACCTGGAAAGGAGAGGCGATCTCAATTGGTTTCGCTCAGGCCCCCCCCAGTGTCTGGTCTGGAGAGTGAAGTCATTAACTCTGCTGGTTTCGGCTACTGCTTAGAATCCTAGAGGTGCCTAAAGCCCTGGTCTGCCCTAGAAAACCTATGGAAATTACACCCAATAATTCTGGGATCAAAAAATTATCTTATTATGTTCAAATTCAAAACCCCAACTGTGAATTTAAAAAAAAAAAGTTAAATACAAATCAAGACATTTAATTAAATAGTGATCCATTCTGGATTGGGGACTGCCGGAATACGTGGATGGAGTCAGAGCTATCACTATCTACTGGTTTAATGTATTGGTTTTGCTCGACTCCTTGCGTCCTCTCCTCCGTCCTCACCTCCTTTTGAAAAAGGTCAAAGGTAATCGAGGGAGAAGCGGCAAAGAGAGGGAACGTGGAAACAAATGCGCTAGTATGAAATAATTCTCCTCCACTAGCGCGTCAGACAAATTACCTTTACAGAGGAACATGTACATTTGTAAAAAAAAAAAAAAAATCTAATTTACCCAGTTGTGCGAGACATTTTATAGATAAAAGGACAAGTAGCGAAATCGTTTTCTATTCTGAGAAAACAGCGGATTCAAAGGGTGTGGCGCATTCTAAAAGGCTTCTGCACTAGCTGTCTTGTGCTTCCTCGTGGGAAGATAGAGGAAGACACGCCTCCGTTTGCCTATTAACCAATTGACACTCCTACATACGGCGGGCACCTTTCGGTTTCCGGGTCACGGAGAGGAGAGTCGAGGAAAGGAATCTCCAAGGGTGAGGGGGGAGAGAGAGAACGGTTTAAAATCTGCCACTAGCACAGTCAGTGTAGTCAGCTCAGCTATCCCCATTGAGACTGTGTCTGTGCCTCGACCTAGGTTGGGCAAAACTAAACATGGTGGTGTTCGCCTTAGCAATCTCACTGGAATAAAGACCTCCTCCATTCCTGCCATTATTGAAAGAGATTGTGATACCTCACATCTCAAAATAGGGCTACTTAATGTTAGATCCCTCACTTCCAAGGCAGTTAAGGTCAATGAACTAATCACTGATCATAATCTTGATGTGATTGGCCTGACTGAAACATGGCTTAAGCCTGATGAATTGACTGTGTTGAATGAGGCCTCTCCTCCTGGTTACACTACTGACCATATCCACCGCGCATCCTGCAAAGGCGTTGTTGCTAACATTTACAATAGCACATTTCTATTTACAAAAACAAAACAAAAATCACTGCGTTTTCATCTTTTGAGCTTCTAGTCATGAAATCTATGCAGCCTACTCAATCACTTTTTATAGCTACTGTTTACAGGTCTCCTGGGCCGTATACAGCGTTCCTCATTGAGTTCCCTGAATTGCTATCGGTAGAAAATATTCAAATTTTTGGTGACTAATATTCACATGTAAAAGTCCACAGACTCACTCTAAAAAGCTTTCGGAGCCAACATTGACTCAGTGGGTTTTGTCCAACATGTCTCCGGACCTACTCACTGCCACAGTCATACTCTGGACCTAGTTTTGTCCAGTGGAATAAATATTGTGGATCTTAGTGTTTTTCCTCATAATCCTGGACTATTGGATCACCATTTTATTACATTTGCAAACGTAACAAATAATCTGCTCAGACCCCAACCAAGGATCATTCAAAGGCCGTGCTATAAATTCTTGGACAACCCAAAGATTCCTAGATGCCCTTCCAGACTCCCTCCACCTACCCAAGGACGTCAGAGTACAAATATCAGTTAACTACCTAACTAAAAAAACTAAATTTAACCTTGCGTAATACCCTAGATGCAGTCACACCCATAAAAACAAAAAAACATTTGTCATAAGAAACTAGCTCCCTGGTATAAAGAAAATACCCGAGCCCTGAAGCAAGCTTCCAGAAAATTGGAACGGAAACGGCGCTTCACCAAACTGGAAGTCTCCCGACTAACTTGGAAAGACAGTACCGTGCAGTATCGAAGAGCCCTCACTGCTGCTTGATCATCCTATTTTTCCAACTTCATTTAGGAAAATAAGAACAATCCACAATTTATTTTGATACTGTCGGTAAATTTATTTATTTTGATACAGCTAACTAAAAAGCAGCATTCCCCAAGAGAGGATGGCTTTCACTTCAGCAGTGAAAAATTCATGAACTTCTTTGACGAAAAGATCATGATCGTTAGAAAGCAAATTACGGACTCCTCTATAAATCCGCGTATTTCTCCAAAGCTCAGTTGTCCTGAGTCTGCACAAAAACTGCCAGGACCTAGGATCAAAGGAGACAAGTTTTTTTAATACTATATCTCTTGACACATTGATAAAAACTGGACCCTATGCCAACTAAACTACTGAAAGAGCTGCTTCCTGTGCTTGGCCCTCCTATGTTGAACATAATAAAAGGCTCTCTATCCACCGGATGTGCACCAAACTCACTAAAAGTGGCAGTAATAAAGCCTCTCTTGAAAAAGCCAAACCTTGACCCAGAAAATATAAAAAAAACTAAAATCGGGCCTATATAGAACCTCCCATTCCACTCAAATCTTTGTAGAAAAAGCTGTTTCGCAGCAACTAGCTCCCTGGTATACACTACTATGTAGTGTTGTTGACCTCTTCTGACTGACATGCCTTCCTGAAGACAAACAATGTATACGAAACGCTTCAGTCTGGTTTTATACCCCATCATAGCACTGAGACTACAAATTTCAGTCTTCCTCAAGGTTCCGTTTTAGGACCACTATTGTTTTCACTATATATTTTAACTCTTGGTGATGTCATTCGGAAACATAATGTTAACTTTCACTGCTATGCGGACGACACACAGCTGTGCATTTTGATGAAACATGGTGAAGCCCCAAAATTGCCCTCCCTGGAAGCATGCGTTTCAGACATAAGGAAGTGGATGGCGGCAAATGTTTTACTTTAAACTCGGACAAAACAGAGATGCTCGTTCTAGGTCCCAAGAAACAGAGATCTTTTGTTGGATCTGACAATTAATCTTGATGGTTGTACAGTCGTCTCAAATAAAACTGAAGGACCTCGGTGTTACTCTGGACCCTGATGTCTCTTTTGACGAACATATCAAGAATATTTCAAGGACAGCTTTTTTCCATCTTCGTAACATTGCAAATATCATAAACTTTGTGTCCAAAAATTATGCAGAAAAATGTATCCATGCTTCTGTCACTTCTAGATTAGACTACTGCAATTCTCTACTTTCTGGCGACTTGGATAAAGCCCTAAATAAACTTCAGTTAGTGCTAAACACGGCTGCTAGAATCTTGACTGAACCCAAACATGTGATCCTATTACTCCAGTGCTAGCCTCTCTACACTGGCTTCCTGTTAAGACTAGGGCTGATTTCAAGGTTTTGCGCGTCACATGAGTGGGTTGAGTCACTGACGTGATCTTCCTGTCCGGGTTGGCGCCCCCTCGGGTTTGTGCCGTGGGGGAGATCTTCGTGGGCTATGCTCTGCCTTGTCTCAGGGTAGTAGGTTGGTGGTTGAAGATATCCCTCTAGTGGTGTGGGGGCTGTGCTTTGGCAAAGTGGGTGGGGTTATTTCCTGCCTGTTTGGCCCTGTTTGGGGTTTTAGGCTGGGTTTCTGTACAGCACTTTGTGACATTGGCTGATGTAAAAAGGGCTTTATAAATACATTTGATTGATTGACTAACGCTTCACATCTACCATAATATATATTCAACCCTGTTACATCATCTTTCTAAGACTTTAACAAGTACTCCATACAACCATGGCAGACAATCTCCTTTTCCAGTGTGATGATTGGCCCAATCCTCTCCTCTCTTCCTTTTCTCTGAGGTTGCAGCCCAAATCATTTCTTAATCTCTGGGTTCTGATCCAGACGCTGTGGTTCAGACATCACTCTCCTCCTCTCCCTCTTTCCCCATGGCAGACTGTAATATACCACAACTAGTCCACTCAAAGAGTATGCAATCCTCCCTAACGCCTCCCTCCCTCCCTCATTCCATCTCATCTCCCTCTCCTTCTCTCTCCTCCCTCCCTCCTCCATCTCAACCCTACCTCCCCCCTCCATCTCATCTCCCTCTTCTTCTCTCCCACTTACCTCACCCTGCTTTCTGCATGATATAGTAGTCTACATCCTAAAATCTCCCTCTTTAGTGTAATCCCCTAGTCCCCAGCCCAGTAGACTACATTACATCTAGTCCCTAACCATCAACCCCCAGTCCAGTAGCCTACACTACATCCCTCATCTAGTCCCTAACCCTCAACCCGCCACCCCCAGTAGACTACACTACAGCCCTAATCTAGTCCCTAACCCTACAACCCCCAGCCCAGTAGACTACACTACATCCCTCATCTAGTCCCTAACCCTACAACCCCCAGCCCAGTAGACTACACTACAGCCCTAATCTAGTCCCTAACCCTACAACCCCCAGCCCAGTAGACTACACTACAGCCCTCATCTAGTCCCTAACCCTACAACCCCCAGCCCAGTAGACTACACTACAGCCCTCATCTAGTCCCTAACCCTACAACCCCCAGCCCAGTAGACTACACTACAGCCCTCATCTAGTCCCTAACCCTACAACCCCCAGCCCAGTAGACTACACTACAGCCCTCATCTAGTCCCTAACCCTACAACCCCCAGCCCAGTAGACTACACTACAGCCCTCATCTAGTCCCTAACCCTACAACCCCCCAGCCCAGTAGACTACACTACAGCCCTCATCTAGTCCCTAACCCTACAACCCCCCAGCCCAGTAGACTACACTACAGCCCTCATTAGCACAGAATCATCACTCATTATGTTGGCACAAACACATCACCATGACAACTCCAACAACTTTATTTTCTATAATGTGTTATTCTGGGACTGGTTCTGATTGTAGAGTTTCCCAAAAGGAGGACTGGAGTTCGCTAGACTCTCCTGGGCCAGAACTAAAGCACCTAAATCATTAATGCTAGTTTGAAATATTGTTTTATTGTCCAGGTGGGTCACAATACACTTTGAAAGTACGTCAGAGGGGTCAGATTTTAAACCACATTAAATGGACCTAATTCTTCCAAGAAACCATTGGACAGAAAACACAAGCTAAGAGGAACATATGCCTAGGGCCATAACAGCAAACTGGGAGCACTGTATTTCACATGTCTGAATTATTATTGATAGCTTTAAGCAAATTCAAAATGGCACAGGCTCAAATAATCAGTTATTGCATACATATAGGATAACAGACTCACTCTCTCAGAGATAATACTACTGTGTTCTAAATAAGGAGGAGATCATCACCTTCAGCTAGCCAGTCACACTGATTAGGGTCTACTTCTTCTGACTGACACCATCGCTACCATGTAGTGTCGTTGACCTCGTCTGACTGACACCATCGCTACCATGTAGTGTCGTTGACCTCGTCTGACTGACACCATCGCTACCATGTAGTGTCGTTGACCTCGTCTGACTGACACCATCGCTACCATGTAGTGTCGTTGACCTCGTCTGACTGACACCATCGCTACCATGTAGTGTCGTTGACCTCGTCTGACTGACACCATCGCTACCATGTAGTGTCGTTGACCTCGTCTGACTGACACCATCACTACTATGTAGTGTCGTTGACCTCGTCTGACTGACACCATCACTACTATGTAGTGTCGTTGACCTCGTCTGACTGACACCATCGCTACCATGTAGTGTCGTTGACCTCGTCTGACTGACACCATCGCTACCATGTAGTGTCGTTGACCTCGTCTGACTGACACCATCGCTACCATGTAGTGTCGTTGACCTCGTCTGACTGACACCATCGCTACCATGTAGTGTCGTTGACCTCGTCTGACTGACACCATCACTACTATGTAGTGTCGTTGACCTCAACGGTGTGTCAAACTTGTCAGAGATGTTGATGCTACTACCATGCGAGCTCAAAGGTACTCACCAGGTGCCAGAGTAGATGATAATGCATGACCTTTGAAGAACCTTTGTCTTCGAGTTGAACACATATCACCCAATCACAAAACACTGACCACCCACGTTGGACCACCCACGTTGTACAGGATAGCTTCAAGTACTACACTCACTCAGATGTTCACTGATTGACAAATTAATTGATGGATGGATGGATGGATTGACTGATCAATCAATTAATTTGCCCGATCACAATCAGTCCTGTGTTCATTGATTGCCTACCCGACTGACTGACTGACTCTTTAATTGATTGCCCGATGACTGATTAACTATCATTGTCTTACCGTTCATGTTGTCCGACACGGATCCAGACACGCTGACAGGTGAGTTGGTGGCCCTAGACTGTGGTGCTGAAGACACAGGGTCGTCGACGATGACTAGCATGTCACTGCTGCTCTCGTCCTGGTCTGGATCTGGGTCCTGGTCTGGAGGCAGGGAGCTGGGCTGGAGCTCACTACTCAGAGAGATCTGACCAGGGAGAGACAGGAAAGACGCACACACCTGGGGGTTAGGGTGAGGAAGAGGAGGAAGAGGAGGAAGAAAAGGGCCAGGAATGCCAAGAAATGGTGCACAAAAGGAGGTGGAGAGAGAGAAGGGATACGAGTATGAGGTGAAAGGGAATAGCAGTGTCCTCAACGGAGACAAAAGATAGAGTGAAGAACAACCCAGAGAAAGACCAATAGAAGGCGAAGGAGTAAGTCAGTAAGTTCAGAGGTTGCAGACACAGCAGGTCAAACCTCTCCTCCCTCCCTCCCTCCCTCTCTCACCTCACTGAAGGGACTAGGCATGGCAGAGTCGTCCATGTCTACACTGATGAATGAATCATCTCCGTCGGCTGAGAGGTTAGAGTTGTCTGCAGACGGGTTGTACGGGATGACCAGGTTCACGCCTTCCTCCTTAGATCCTGTCCCACATCCTTCTTTCTCTGTATGGAGAGAGGGGGAGAGACGGGGAGAGGAGATGAGCGAGAGGAGAGAGAGAGCGAGCGAGAGGGGGAGAGAGAGGGGAGAGAGAGAGCGAGCCAGAGGGGGAGAGAGCGAAACAGAGGGAGCGAGAGCGAGTGAGAGGGAGCCGAGGAGCGCAGCGAGAGGGGGTGAGAGAGACAGCGAGAGGGGGAGAGAGAGCCAGCGAGAGGGAGAGAGAGAGCGAGCGAGTTCGGCATGGCCCACATGCATATCTACTATTGGTCTGCTACTTGGCCTGCTACTATCTGCCCGCCACACCCGCTCACCTCGTCTGCCCGGCATGCACATTATCCGTTCACATGGCTGGTCTGCCCAGATGCACATTATCTGCCACACATTGGCCTGTTCCAAGATGCACATATTATCTGCTCCACATTCCGTTCAAGAGATGCGCACATGACATCTGCCCAAGCAGTCCCTGCTCCAAGATGCGCACACACACCTGTCCACATGCAATATCTCAAACCACATTTGACACATTACCCCAAGCACATTGGTCCACATGCACACATGGTCCTCGCCCAAGATGGCATTATCTGCCCAGATGCATTATCTGCCCAAGATGCATTATCTGCCCAAGATGCACATATTCCGTCTACATGCACATATCTCGGCCCAAGAGCAGACACATTATTCCACACATATCTGTCCAAGCATATCTGCCCACATGCACATTATCTCGTCCACATCCGCCCAAGATGCACACATTATCCTGTCTCACATTATCCGTCTCACATTTTTGAAGACATCTCGTCTGGCTATTTACATATTATCCGCTCACATTTTTACATATTATCTTGCCCATGCACATCTGCCCGCTGCTATTATTATTCCGTCCATGCAGACATATCTCAGTTCAACATTTACACACATCGCCCACATTTACATATTATCCCACACATATCTGCCCAAGATGCATATTCAGCCCAATATTTTTACACATATCTGCCCACATTTTTACACTACACATTCACACATATCTGCCCGCTATTTTACATTATCTGCCCATGGCACATACATATTATTATCTGCTCAAGATGCACACATATTCGCCCATGATGCGCACATATTCACCCAGATGCACATGGTCTGCCCACATATTATATCTGCCCACATGCACACACATCTGCCCACAGCACACATATCTGCCCAAGATGGGCACATATCTGTCTGCATGCACACACCCGGTTCGCTATTTATTACTATCTGCCCATGCACGTCGCCTGCCCGGCATGCATGGTCTCGCCCAGCAGCGCACATGGGCTGGTCCTGCCCGCACGGTCTGCCCAAGATGCACACACACGCCCACACATTATCTGCCCTATGCACACACATCCGCCTCGCATGCACACATGGTCTGCTCCATGCACATATTGGTCTGCCCAAGATGCACACATGGTCTGCCCAAGATGCATATTATTGGTCTGCCCGCTATGCATTACATATTCAAGATGCATTATCTGCCACATGCATTATCTGCCCATGATGCATATTGGTCTGCTCCATGCACATGGCATCTGGCCTCACATGCATTATTATTGGTCTGCCCTGCTATGCATTATTATTATCTGTCTGCTATTTACTATTATTATTCCTGCCTGGCTATGTCTGGTTCGTCTACATATCTGCCCAAGATGCACATGTCTGCCCAAGATACATATCGCTCACATATTATTACCCACCATATTACATATCTGCCCTTGAGTGCACATATCTGTCTACATATTATTATCTGTCTCATGCATTTACATATTATTCGTTCATGGATATATATTTGCTCTATGAGGGGGAGAGAGTTGAGCTAGAGGGAGAGAGAGCCAATGTAGAGGAGAGAGAGAGAGCTGAAATGAGCTTAAGAGAGAGCTTGTTTAGAGAGGAGAAGAGAGCCTAGTTTGAGAGGGGGAGAGAGGGGGAGAGAGGAGCCATTTAGAGGGAGAGAGAGCCAGCCAGAGGGAGAGAGTGAGCAGCCAGAGGGAGGAGAGAGAGTTTGAGCTTAGAGGAGAGAGAGCCTGAGCAGAGGGGGAGAGAGAGCCTAGCAGAGGGGGAGAGAGAGCTGAGCCAGAGGGGGGAGAGAGAGAGCCTGTGCCTAGAGAGGGGGAGAGAGAGCAGCCAGAGGGGAGAGAGAGTCAGCCCCAGAGGGGGGGGAGAGAGAGCTGAGCCAGGAGGGGAGAGAGACAGCCAGAGGAGAGGAGTGAGCCCAGAGGAGAGGAGAGCCCAGCCTAAGAGACAGCCTGCTTAAGAGGACAGACATGCTTATATATATGCCCAGCCAGGAGAGAGAGCTGCTCAGAGGATATATTCTGTCAGGTAGAGATATTTGAGCTATATGTGATATATATTTGCTCAAGAGGCAGAGAATGCCTACAGTATATATATTCTTGTTCATATATATTCTGCTTGCAGGAGAGAGATGGTTATATATTCAGCCAGTGAAGAGAGAGCCAGTCAGAGTGCATAGCCTGCCTCATGCATATATGCCTGCCCAGAGGACATGGTCTGCCTGCATGATATATCTGCCCATGGAGACATAGCCTGCTCATGCACACATAGCTCTGCCCACATGGTCCCTGCTCAAGATACATATTGGCTCTCACATACACCTGCCTATGAGCACATGGTCTGCTCTATACACATATCTGCCGAGAGGGGAGAGAGAGCGGCGAGAGGGGGAGAGAGCGAGCGAGAGAGAGCGAAGTAGAGAGGGAGAGAGAGCGAGAGAGCCGAGGAGAGCGAGCGAGAGGGGGAGAGAGAGCGAGCGAAGAGAGAGGGGGAGAGAGAGCGAGCGAGAGGGGAGAGAGAGCGCGAGCGAGGGGAGAGAGAGCGAGCGAGAGGGGGAGAGAGAGCGAGCGAGAGGGGGAGAGAGAGCGAGCGAGAGGGGGAGAGAGAGAGGGGAGGTTGTAGGGATGGTGTTCTATGAAAGATAACTCTTCTCGGATCTGAATGGACTTGGGTGGTAACAGAACAAATAGATCAGAACTCAAAAGACTGTCTTTTAACAAAGCACTTGGCTGTGTTTCAGTGACCGTGGAAACAAAAACCTCAACAGATTTAATGAAGATAAAGAGAGAGACCTACATAACAGGCTCCATTTTCCCACAGCCTTTATTCAGCATCAGATTACACAATGGCACGCTAGGTGTTCAGCTTTACCACAGACCTCCATGCGACTGAAGCTACAGAGACGACCCACAAACAGACGACTGGCCAGACCACCACCAGCCCTGACATCTGGACCGAGCTGAAGGAGCTGAGAGACATGGTGGTGGAACAGAGAGTGGAGCTGACTGTCTCCAAGACTGAACTGAGGAACACGGAGGCCAGACTGAAGGACACTGAGGAGCTGGCAGAGGACAGAGTGACGGCCAGTGAGTTTGGGAACACAGGTAATAAACAAGAAGACAAGGGACAGGCTACGGTTCTAGCTTTCCTCGTGTATCTTTGCCTGTAAACAGTTTGAGGCCAGGCTGAGTGCCGGTGAGACAGCGGTGGAGGAGCTGAACAGAAAGAACGCAGGTAATGAAAGAGTGAAGTTTAAGCCGGTTAACATTTTAGTGAACTGACAGTAACTTTTGTATTTCTTTTTCTCATTTTCTTTCCGTTTTAGTCTAGTGAGACGGAGGTGGAGGAGCTGCAGAGAGAGACTGCAGGTAAAACAAACTGAATGTAAGGTTATTACCATTTCCATATAGGAAAAATATGTGGGATTTTATATTTGATTGTGTAAACATGATTAATGCTAGCATAATCATTATGCTGACTTTCCACTCATCAGAAAGCACACATTCTTTTGTCTTGTTGTGTTCACAGCCAGGCCAATGGTGGTCTTTTCTGCTCGCTTGACAAATTCCGGATCTGTACGACACTACTCTGGTCTGGACTACAGTCCTCAGCAACATCGGCAAGGCCTACAGCACAACTAAAGGTCCTTACCACACTAACCAACATGAAATAATATATTATATACACTCAGTGGTTTATTAGGTACACCGTTCATGAAAAGGGATTGCTTCTACAAACAGTCATGTGGCCGTGGCTTGCTCTATAAAGCAGGCAGACAGGCGTCAAGGCATTCAGTTACTGTTCGACTGAACGTTAGAATGGGTAAAAAAACGAGTGACCTAAGCGACTTTGAGTGTGGTATGATTGTCGGTGCCAGGCTTGCCGGTTCCTATACCTCAGAAACGGCCGGCCTCCTGGGCTTTTCATGCATGACCGTGTCCAGGGTTTACTGAGAATAGTGCGACAAACAAACAACGTCAGCGGCAGTCCTGTGGGTGAAAATAGCTGGTTGATGAGAGGTCCAAGGACCCATCCTGCCTGGTGTCAACGGTACGGGCTTGGTTTTCCTGGCACACGTTAGGTCCCTTGATACGAATTGAGCATTGTTTCCATGTTCTGAATAATTCAGGCTATTGTGGAGGCAAAAGGGGAGTTCGGCCCGGTACTAGACGGGTGGACCTAATAACGTGGACCTAATAAACTGGTGTATATGCCATCTAGCTAGAGTCCAGCATTAATAACAATGTATATGAGAGACCGTGCTGAATCTTCACTGCACCAGTGAGAGGAGTGTACTGCTTCAGATTCACACATCTCCTTGAAGATACATGGATCTTTGACAATGGGGGAAAACCACAGCACCTTCAGTGGCTTCCTGCTCTTCTCTTTGTAAGGGAGGCACCATGCTGTAATGCTCTTTGGTGTGAGTAGTGGGATTAAAGTCCCAATGTTCCTCTCTAACTAATAAATAGGCATTATACATTATTACTCCAGATTTGTGTTAGACATTTGTGAGGCATAACATTTCACACAGCTAGGACAGAAGTGTTTTTAGCTAAGTGCCATTGCAGATGGCCCCAGCGGCCATTTACAATACGGCCGCCAACCAGCTGCACAGGGCCATAGTGGTCACATGGCCATATCTCCATACATTGGTACATAAAGGCCAACGATGGCTTACATTGATTTTACACAGGTAACAAACTGAGATTAGGAGCATTCCCTTTAAGAGTGTGCTCCTAATCTCAACTCGTTACCTGTATAAAAGACACCTGGGAGCCAGAAATCTTTCTGATTGAGAGGGGGTCAAATACTTATTTCCCTCATTAAAATGCAAATCAATTTATAAACTTTTTTCACATGCGTTTCTCTGGATTTTTTTGTTGTTGTTATTCTGTCTCTCACTGTTCAAATAAACCTACCATTAAAATTATAAACTGATCATTTCTTTGTCAGTGGGCAAACGTACAAAATCAGCAGGGGATCAAATACTTTTTTTCCCCCTCACTGTAAGGCTGTAACGTAAAACAAAATGTGGAAAAAGTCAAGGGGTCTGAATACTTTCCGAAGGCGCTGTGTGTTGTATTGTTTTTAAAAAGACGTGACATAAGGTTGTACCTTGTCAGCGTATTTCTCTCTCTTCCTCCTGCGGTCCTTCACCTTGCTGCACTCCTCCTGTTGTCTCTTCTCTTCCTGACGAACACGCACTGCACGACACAATACAGAGGTAGCAGCCAATAAGACAACAGGCTCTCTCGCAACACAGGAACACAGCAACCAATCACATTTCTGAAAAGTCCCCTCACGTCTCTTCTCCAGCTCCTCATCATCCAGCAGCAGGCTGACCACCTCTTTAGGCTTCAAGGTGTCTGGTTTAAAGTTCCCCCCGGAGATCACCATCCTCTGGATCTGATGGGGGGAAGAGAGGAGGACACAAAGGGTTAACAAGGACCAAGGCCTTTAGGTTCTCTCTCTAAAAAAGGTAGAAAGCTGTGAGAAAATAGAAGCTGTTCGGAACATCGTATTAAACCCGGTAGGATGTCACTACGGTGCAGAGCATCGTATTAAACCCGGTAGGATGTCACTACCGTGCAGAGCATCGTATTAAACCCGGTAGGATGTCACTACCGTGCAGAGCATCGTATTAAACCCGGTAGGATCAGTAGTGAGCTCCATCTTCTTCTTGACCTAAAGTAGTGCGTGTGTCTGTCTGTCTGTGAGAGAGTCTCACCTCACTCTTCTCCTTGGCCCTCTGCAGTATCCTCTCCTCTATAGTGAGCTGACAGATTAGACGGTACACAGTGACCTGCTTGGTCTGACCCAGACGGTGAGCTCTGTCCATAGCCTGCTGGTCCACTGTAGGGTTCCAGTCACTGTCATAGAAGATCACCTAGAGAGGGAGAGAGGCAAATTACTCACAGCCCCCTAGAAGATCAGCTGGTGAAAACAGCTAGTTATACAAGCCACAATGTAGACAGACAGAGAGAGAGAGATAGACAGAGAAGGAGAGGGCGATGAGAGAGAAAGAGAGACAGAGAGAGAGACAGAGAGACAGAGAGGGGGATGAGAGACAGAGAGAGAGAGAGAGAGAGAGAGAGAGAGAGAGAGAGAGGGAGAGAGAGAGAGAGACAGAGATCCTCACAGTGTCAGCAGCAGTCAGGTTGATACCCAGACCTCCAGCCCTCGTACTCAGGAGGAACACAAAGATGTCAGTCCTGAGAGATGAAGGGATGAAAGAGAAGGAACATTATTTATGTTTAATGACCGTTGATGAACACATTCTCATCTACAGCAACGACCTGGTGAATAGTTACAGGGGAGAGGAGGGGGGATGAATGAGCCAAATCGAAAGCTTAGGATGATCAGGTGGCCATGATGGTATGAGTGCCAGATTGGGAATTTAGCCAGGACACCGGCCCTACTCTTACGATCAGTGCCATGGGATCTTTAGTGACCACAGAGTCAGGACACCCGTTTAACGTCCCATCCGAAACACGACACCCTACACAGGGCAATGTGGAGAATTTGGGGAGAATATTTTGACCAGATGAAACCGTCAGACCACTTCCAGCAGCATCTGGCCAGACAGCATCTGGCCAGCAGTGGGATGCAGGGTAGTATGCTCGTCAGCAGATTTTATAGCCAGAGAGATGGTTTTCAATGTATCACACGTTCACCACAACTAGAAGCAGAGCGCCAAAGGCCCACAGAGAGCAGAACTAATGCAAACCAGAACACACAGAGACAAACAGGATACAGACAAACAGTAGTGAGCCAAAACCATCCACAGCCAATGGTCTACACCACTGAGGATGAAAACCGTTAGAATAAGAGACTACTCACCGGCTCTGGAAGTCTGCCACCATGTCTCTGCGTTCTGAGATCTTGGAGGAGCCGTCCAGACGCATGTAGGTGTGTTTACGATACACCATGTACTCCTGGAGGAGGAGGAGGAGGAGGAGGAGGAGGGAAGGAGGAGGAGGAGGAGGAGGGGGGGGGATGAGGGAAGGAGATAAAGGGTTTTAAGATACCAGCTTATTCCTGACTCTTGATGAGTCACAGGAGAACTCAGTTGGCTTGAAGTGGGCCACAACACAGAACAATTGGAGTGGCGAGAGAACAACAAATGGCGAGAGAGACCATGATCGCTCAGTTCAGTCCTTTCGGGTCGCAGCTTGAGTCTGGGACCTGGCAAGACATGTCTTGGTTTCTCTTTCACTCACTGGGTCATGAGAGAACCCAGAGAGCTGTGTGTGGTTCACAGTGCAACACTAAGGGACAACAGGGTTTGAAGTACACACTCGTCAAACTCCCAGGGAATGAATCTAACCCCATGTTTTCCACCTCAACCTTCTCCGCTCCATGGGATGTTGCTGATCTGTCGGTCAGACAGAGAGCTGATACCAAATGACTTGGTTTCCAAGAACGGTCCTCTAAGGGAGGGGGCCCTGCAGAGCCAACTAACAGCTAAAATGGCTTTACACAGTCCACGCAATGAATCCAACAGAGGTTTGTTGTCTCTCTACGTAGTTCTACATACATTGTTAGAACTCGACGCAAAAAGAGTTCTGTAGCTCGGTTTGCGTAGAATGTGAAATCACTGTGGAGAGCCTTAGAGTCCTTTTGGGTCCCAGATTGAGACAGCCTGGTCCAGACCAGAGGTTTTCTAAACTCCCTCGAGACACAAGATACCTCAGACAGCTTGACGTAAGCCACAACACAGAACACCAAACCACAGATTACAGGTTTGGAGTTAACTCATCCACGCAGCAGGATAGGAATCTGTTTCTCAACCTCCGGTCCATTGGATGTTGTTAATGTTGACCTGGTCATTCAGTCATTTTAGTTATGTTGTTGCTGAACGCTCTCTGACACCAAAATAATACATTTCCAAGTGGTAGCTTTCCTTTTAACGGTCCGCAGTCTCTGCACAGGGCATAACCCCAGCATAGCAGGCCTGTCCCTGGAGCTAACACTTGTTCAGAAAACATAGCTCTATTCCATTATTTCTCAACCTCTGGCCCTTGGGACAGCACTGGCCCACCTTGGGACAATGACAGTTCATGAGCGGACACTGATTTAGTCTCATGTCAAACGCTAGGCTTTGTTTTACTACTGTGTGTTAGAACAAGGGGTCAGATGGTGTAATGAGGTGAAACTGATTTAGTCACATGTCAAATGTTACTTTTACTATAAGTGGTGGGAAAAACCTCAACATAATGTATTTACTTACCTCTTTGGTCCCATTTTACTCAGGGGCCAGTGTGAGTACAATGGGGTTCCCCCAGGGATCTGTCTTAGGGCATTGCCCTTAACTCTTTAGCTTATGAAGAATAGTCTATAAATAGTCTGGTGGTAAGGTGTTGATCCCATCTCCTAGTGCTGAGTCATTACCTGACATTTTTGTTATTTTATAGTTTAAAAAAAAAAAAAAAGAATTAACTGACGTTATTCAATTACTTCAATTCCATATTTTCCCCCATTTTCTTTTTCTTGCACTTTCTCTAGAGATAAATCAGATCCAGCCTGAACTGTGGGATGTAGTAGGGAGTTGTAGTTTCTCTAGAGATAAATCAGACCCAGCCTGAACTGTGGGATGTAGTAGGGAGTTGTAGTTTCTCTAGAGATAAATCAGACCCAGCCTGAACTGTGGGATGTAGTAGGGAGTTGTAGTTTCTCTAGAGATAAATCAGATCCAGTCTGAACTGTGGGATGTAGTAGGGAGTTGTAGTTTCTCTAGAGATAAATCAGATCCAGCCTGAACTGTGGGATGTAGCACGGAGTTGTAGTTTCTCTAGAGATAAATCAGATCCAGTCTGAACTGTGGGATGTAGTAGGGAGCTGTAGTTTCTCTAGAGATAAATCAGATCCAGCCTGAACTGTGGGATGTAGTTGTAGTTAAAAACAGTTAAAAAAAATTGTATCGAACCAAAACCAAACTGACCTCAAAAAGCACCAATCACTCAGCACCTGTCACTCCTACACCTGGCCTGTTCAACATTAGCCCCCTGATATAAATAAAATACAACAGGTGTAGACCGTAAGGTGAAATGCTGACTTAAAGGCCCCCTAACCAACAATGCAGCTTAAACAATTCCAGATAAGAATAAGAAATAAAAGTAACAAGTAATTAAAGAGCAGCAGTAAAAAAACAATAACGAGACTATATACAGGGGGTACTGCACAGAGTCAATGTGCGAAGGCACCGGTTAGTTGAGGTAATATGTACATGTAGGTAGAGTTATTAAAGTGACTATGCATAGATGATAACAGAGAGTACCAGCGAAGTAAAAAGGGGGAGATGCTCAACTACTGTATGCAAATAGTCTGGGTAGACATTGGATTAGATGATCAGGAGTCTTATGGCTTGGGGGTAGAAGCTGTTTAGAAGCCTTTTGGACCTAGACTTAGCGCTCCGGTACCGCTTGCCGTGCGGTAGCAGAGAGAACAGTCTATGACTAGGGTGGCTGAAGTCTTTGCCAATTTTTAGGGCCTTCCTCTGACACAGTCTGGTATAGAGGTCCTGGATGGTAGGAAGCTTGGCCCCAGTGATGTACTGGGCCGTTCGCACTATCGTCTGTGCGGTCAGATGCCGAGCAGTTGCCATACCAGGCAGTGATGCAACCAGTCAGGATGCTCTCGATGGTGCAGCTGTAGAAACTTTTGAGGATCTGAGGACCCATGCCAAATCTTTTCAGTCTCCTGAGGGGGAATAGGTTTTGTTGGGCCCTCTTCACGACTGTCTTGGTGTGCTTGGACCATGTTAGTTTGTTGGTGATGTAGACACCAAGGAACTTGAAGCTCTCAACCTGCTCCACTGCAGCCCCGTCGATGAGAATAGGGGTGTGGTTGGTCCTCTTTTTCCTGTAGTCCACAATCATCTCCTTTGTCTTGATCACGTTGAGGGAGAGGTTCTTGTCCTGGCACCACACGGCCAGGCCTCTGACCTCCTCCCTATAGGAGGTCTAGTTGTTGGTGATCAGGCCTACCACTGCTGTGTCATCGGCAAACTTAATGATGGTGTTGCGGTCAGCCTGACCGTGCAGTCATGAGTGAACAGGGAGTACAGGAGGGGACTGAGCACGCACCTCTGAGGGGCCCCTGTGTTGAGGATCAACAAGGCGGATGTTTTGTTACCTACCCTTACCACCACGGGGGCAGCCCGTCAGGAAGTCCAAGATCCAGTTGCAGAGGGAGGTGTTTAATCCCAGGTTCCTTAGCTAATTTATGAGCTTTTAGGGCCCTATGGTGTTGAACGCTGAGCTGTAGAATAGCATTCTCACATAGGTGCGCCTTTGTGCAGGTGGGAAAGGGCAGTGTGGATCTGTTGGGGCGGTATGCAAATTGGAGTGGGGTCTAGGATTTCTGGGATAATGGTGTTGATGTGAGCCATGACCAGCCTTTCAAAGCACTTCATGACTACAGACATGAGTGCTACGGGTCGGTAGTCATTTAGGCAGGTTACCTTAATGTTCTTGGGAACAGGCACTATGGTGGACTGCTTAAAACATGTTGGTATTACAGACGACTCGGACAGGGAGAGGTTGAAAACGTCAGTGAAGACACTCGCCAGCCTTCTGGTTGTGACTGAGACAGTCCTGGATCACATTAACCATCTGGAGAATGAATGAATGAATGAATGAGTAAAACAATAGCTCCATGAATAAGGCTAGTCACTCTACAAAATCCAATTGGATCGTTTAGAGCATCAGAATGGCTCTTGCATCTTTCAGTGAGTGGTCTTGGCATGCCTGCTGTTCTTGTAATATAGGCAGCAGACGCAATGCGGTGGTTTTCCTGATCCAAGAGCCTTGGTGTAGAAGAGCAATACATAAGACTGTAGACACATCTGATCGAATGGTGTACAGCAGCAAAGTCCCCATCATAACATTTCTGGAACTGTGAGTCTGTGTGTGTGTGTGTGTGTGTGTGTGTGGTTACAGACGAGTGTGGTTAACACCTGCAAACTAAAAGCAGAGAGACTTGGCAACGCTCCGCCCTGACAGAACAGCTGACGACATTCATCCATCTGACCCGCTGGACAGAACAGCTGACGACATTCATCCATCTGACCCGCTGGACAGAACAGCTGACGACATTCATCCATCTGACCCGCTGGACAGAACAGCTGACGACATTCATCCATCTGACCCGCTGGACAGAACAGCTGACGACATTCATCCATCTGATTCGCTGGACAGAACAGCTGACGACATTCATCCATCTGACCCGCTGGACAGAACAGCTGACGACATTCATCCATCTGACCCGCTGGACAGAACAGCTGACGACATTCATCCATCTGATTCGCTGGACAGAACAGCTGACGACATTCATCCATCTGATTCGCTGGGCCTCGGAGCTAGAGAAGATCGGTGATGTTACACGGCGCTGTAGAACGCCACGACAACTGGAGACAACAACAAAAAACTATGACGCTAATGACAGATTAAAATCTTTGGGGTTTTTGGTTTTGTTCTCGCTAAAAAGAACTGACAGAGGGGACGGGAAAATGAACTCCAGCTGGAGAGAGATCATATTGGAGAGCGAAAGGGAGGTAGACGGGACGGGGGGACGGGATAAGTATGACTTAATCTATCAATGTCTCAATTCGACTTCAGAATAAAAATCACTGATTTCCCCCCTAGTGGTGAGTCAAAGCGCATTCAGAGCCGTCATTGATCACAGATCACCTTGCTGCCTTGTTTTGGTGTCATTACTGCTTGGATTTCTCCCTCCCTGCCCAACGACTAAAGACTAGGTATAGTGTGTTAGCACCCACCAATCATCTCTTTTCAAGACCTAGTATTGACCACATTATTTAGTTTTTGGGCTATTTTCCCACCACTGGCATTTGCCCTTGCCCAGCCAATAAGATGTCTGCCAGCCATGTTACCCAACAGACAGGAGGAACACGTAGCCAGTCACCAGCCATTAAAGACCTAGTTATGAAAACAGTACAGTTTAGTCATCAAACACTACCTCACCACGGAACGCACTACGGTACACCCTACGGAACGCACTACCTCACCACGAAACGCACTACGGAACACACTACGGAACGCACCACCTCACACACTACGGAACACCCTACCTCACACACTACGGAACGCACCACGGAACACCCTACCTCACTACGCAACATACTAGGCAACACACTACGCAACACACTACGGAACACACTAGCTCACTACGCAACACACTACCTCACTACGGAACAAGACCAACCATGAGAGAGTGGAGGAGGAATTCCTGTTACGACGGCTTCACGCCACGGAGGTGCCTGTGTGTTTGTGTCTGTAGGGCAACAACAGCGATAGAGCTATACAGAGCTAGGACCAGAAGTGACTGAGTGCTATTGTTGTACAGGGGCAGAATGCTTTAACACTGGAAGCACCCTGGCTGTTCCCATGCTTTCAGCTCAACAAGAGACCTTTCCACACGCCATGGTTTTCTCCATGTATCTATTTTCCCTCACTCAAGCCTATTGCCCACTCATCCCCTCCAAGAGGTAGTCTCCCTACAACGGAGCGTTGTAGTCTCTCCACAACGAGGTAGTCTCTCTACAACGAGGTACAGGACGATCAGAGCAACCAGCTGTACCTGTGTCCCCCTAGTGGAGAGAGATCTACACTACATGACCAAAAGTATGTGGACACCTGCTCGTCGAACATCTCATTCCAAAATCATGGGCATTAACTTCTTTGGGAGCAGCGAACGAAGTGACCGTTTTGGAGACCTGGCGAGCCCAAAGTAAAATGCCTCCCATTCAGGCCCAGAAAATAGGATATGCACATATTTAGTACCATTGGATAGGAAACACTCTGAATTTTCTAAAAGTGTTAACATTTTGTCTGTGAGTAAAACAGAACGGATATGGCAGGCGAAACCCGAGGAATTTCTGTCCTGGAAAAAGTGGTTTTGACAGAGTGCCTCATTGGGAACCCCTCCCTTATGAAAATGCCCATATAAGGGCATATGCATGCAGTACCTATCACTTCCTCTAGATGTCAACAGTCTCGAGAAAGTGTTCAGATTTGTTTTAGATGCTTTAGAGCAGAGAAGAAGAGGAATAAGGAAGTGCCCCCACAGATGTCCTTTACAAGAAAACGCGCGCTCCCGCCAGGCGCGTCCTTTGTTTTTTTCCTTTCTTATCGCCCAGTTTATATTCCGGTTGAAAAATTATGCTATTTATAAAGAAAAGTGTTCCTAAGGATACATTTAAAATGATGTTTGATTGTTCTTGGACAAGTTTATCGGTATAAGTTGAACGAGTTCTCTTCACGTTTCAATGGACGATTGGAGGCTGTATGTTCTCATTCTAACGCGCCAACCAAACGGAGATTTATGGATATAATACATTACTTTTTCTAACAAAAGAACCATGGATTGTCTTCGTTGGACACTTGGGAAGCCCTCAGCAGAAGTTCTTCAACAGGTAATTGATTTGTTTTCGCTGTGAAATGTGTTTTCTGTGAACCGTGGAGGCTTATGAAATTATGGTAATAGCAAAAATATGTTAGGCGCTACCCTCAAACAATCAAATGTGGTGCTTTCACCGTAAAGCCTTTTTGAAATCTGACAACGCTGTGATATTGCCAAGAAGCAGAGCTTTTGATGACTATGAAACACTTGTATATTGATGCATGTTTAATAATTCAACTTTGGGATTTAGAATTTGGCGCCTTGCATTTCACCTGGTAGTGTCGGGAAGCTAGCGCCCCACCGCTCCCTAAGAAGTTAATATGGAGTTGGTCCCCCCTTTGCTGCTATAACAGCCTTCGCTCTTCTGGGAAGGCTTTCCACTAGATGTTGGAACATTGCTGCGGGGACTTGCTTCCATTCAGCAACAAGAGCATTAGTGAGGTCGGGCACAGATGTTGGGCGATTAGGCCTGGCTCGCAGTTGGCGTTCCAATTCATCCCAAAGGTGTTCGATGGGGTTGAGGTCAGAGTTCTGTGCAGGCCAGTCAAGTTCTTCCACACCGATCTCAACAAACCATTTCTGTATGGACCTCGCTTTGTGCACGGAGGCATTGTCATGCTGAAACAGGAAAGGGCCTTCCCCAAACTGTTGCCACAAAGTTGGAAGCACAGAATCGTCTAGAATGTCATTGTATGCTGTAGCATTAAGATTTCCGATTACTGGAACTAAGGGGCGTAGCCTGAACCATGGAAAACAGCCCCAGACAATTATTCCTCCTCCACCAAACTTTACAGTTGACACTATGCATTGGGGCAGGTAGCATTCTCCTGGCATCCATCAAACCCAGATTAGTCCGTCGGACTGCCAGATAGTGAAGCGTGATTCATCACTCCAGAGAACGCGTTTCCACTGCTCCAGAGTCCAATGGCGGCAAGATTTACACCACTCCAGTCGACGCTTGTCATTGCGCATGGTGATCTTAGGCTTGTGTGCTGCTGCTTCGCCATGGAAACCCATGTCATGAAGCTCCCGACGAACAGTTCTTGTGCTGATGTTGCTTCCAGAGGCAGTTTGGACACACAATTTGTACCTGCTTCTGCACTCGGCGGTCCCGTTCTGTGACGTCGTGTGGCCTACCACTTCGCGGCTGAGCCGTTGTTGTTCCTAGACATTTCCACTTCACAATAACAGCACTTACAGTTGGACCGGGGCAACTCTAGCAGGGCAGAAATTTGACAAACTGACTTGTTGGAAAGTCGGCATCTTATGACGGTGCCACGTTGAAAGTCACTGAGCTCTAAGACCATTCTACTGCCAGTGTTTGTCTATGGAGATTGCATGGCTGTGCGCTCGATTTTATGCACCTGTCAGCAATGGGTGTGGCTGAAATAGCCGAATCAATTAATTTGAAGGGGGTGTCCACATACTTTGTATATGTAGTGTAGCTTAGTTTTTCCAAACATCAAGGCCAGTATTCATAAAGTGTCCCAGTCCTAGGACTGCTGATCTAGGATCAGTTTAGCCTTTTCAGATGAATGATGGTGGGGGCGCGGGACCTGATCCAGCAGTCCTACTCTGAGATGCATTATAAATCACAGGCCAGATGCAGTGTTTCCGTGGATGTCTCTCACTTTCACACTGATGTCGCCTAACAGTAGATGAGTGACCCTTGAGTCCACCCTACACTGCACTCTACTGCACTCTATTGCACTCTACTGCACTCACCTCCAGCAGGTCTATCATGCGAGTCATCTGGGAGTAGATGAGGACGCGGTGTCCCTGAGTCTTGAGGCGACACAGCAGCAGGTCCAGAGTGTGCAGCTTCCCACTGTCAGTGATCAGGGTCTCCTTGTCTGAAACACAGAAGGGCAGAAGGGTGAGAAACAACAACAGGTCAGTAGGCCTAACATGTTGAGCATCTTAAATCCACTTTTATGATCAGAGATAATACATTTGCTTTTTGGGAGCAGCAAGATTCCTTCTGTTCTAAAAGTCTTGTTGATTTGAACCAGTACACAACTATGATTCTTTTTGGAGGACGTTTGGCCACACTGTTCCAGGACATCATCATCATCATTACAACCAGTGCTATTGTATCAACAGAGGACCCAGGATTATCTAGGCCTGTATCGTTCAACACAGTTCACTAGGATCAAGGAGTCAGTGGAGTCATTCATAAGCTTGTATTGAGTTCTGGGGAAGAGAAGGATTGAGAGGAGGATGGAGGTAGACAGACAGAGAGGGATGGAGGTAGACAGAGAGGGAGGGAGGCAGACAGAGAGGGAGGGAGGGAGGGAGGGAGGCAGAGAGGGAGGGAGGGAGGCAGACAGAGAGGGAGGCAGACAGACAGAGAGGGAGGAAGGGAGGCAGACAGAGAGGGAGGGAGGCAGACAGAGAGGGAGGGAGGCAGACAGACAGAGAGGGAGGGAGGCAGACAGACAGAGAGGGAGGGAGGGAGACAGACAGGGAGGGAGGGAGACAGACAGAGAGGGAGGGAGGGAGACAGACAGAGAGGGAGGCAGACAGAGAGGGAGGGAGGGAGGCAGACAGAGAGGGAGGGAGGCAGACAGAGAGGGAGGGAGGCAGACAGAGAGGGAGGCAGACAGAGGGGGCTGTGGCTCAGACAGATAGTAGATACAGTCTGGCTCAGTAGGGCTGGTAACATCTGGTACAGTCGTGACATCACAGTCTGTACCAGACAAGCCTCTTCACCGGGCCTCCATGACAAACACCATCAAAGACCTGTAATAGGCTTTGGGGTCAGAGGAAGAGACACACACACACACACACAGGGGAGAGAGAGAGAGACACACACAGGGGGAGAGAGAGAGAGAGACACACAGGGGGAGAGAGAGAGAGACACACAGGGAGACACACACAGGGGGAGACACACAGGGAGAGAGGGAGACACACAGGGGGAGAGAGACACACACAGGGGGAGAGAGAGAGACACACACAGGGGGAGAGAGAGAGAGACACACGGGGGGAGAGAGAGAGAGACACAGGGGGAGAGAGAGAGAGACACACAGGGGGAGAGAGAGAGAGACACACAGGGGGAGAGAGAGAGAGACACACAGGGGGAGAGGGAGACAGGGGAAAGGAGAGAGACACAGGGGGAGAGAGACACAGGGGGAGACACAGGGGAGAGAGAGAGAGAGAGAGAGACACAGGGGGACAGAGAGGGATGGAAGGAGTGAGATGAAAGAGAGATCACCCAGACCCAACACACCAGGGTACTCCCCAGACCCAACACACCAGGGTACAGAACCACCCAGACCCAACACACCAGGGTACTCCCCAGACCCAACAGACCAGGGTACAGAACCACCCAGACCCAACAGACCAGGGTACAGAACCAACAGACCAGGGTACTCCCAGACCCAACACACCAGGGTACTCCCCAGACCCAACAGACCAGGGTACTCCCCAGACCCAACAGACCAGGGTACTCCCCAGACCCAACACACCAGGGTACTCCCCAGACCCAACAGACCAGGGTACTCCCCAGACCCAACACACCAGGGTACTCCCCAGACCCAACAGACCAGGGTACTCCCCAGACCCAACAGACCAGGGTACTCCCCAGACCCAACAGACCAGGGTACTCCCCAGACCCAACACACCAGGGTACTCCCCAGACCCAACAGACCAGGGTACTCCCCAGACCCAACACACCAGGGTACTCCCAGACCCAACAGACCAGGGTACTCCCAGACCCAACAGACCAGGGTACTCCCCAGACCCAACAGACCAGGGTACTCCCCAGACCCAACAGACCAGGGTACTCCCCAGACCCAACAGACCAGGGTACTCCCCAGACCCAACAGACCAGGGTACTCCCCAGACCCAACAGACCAGGGTACTCCCTAGCCACATTCCAAGGTAACACCACCCCAGGCCATTAATAATCGTCTACTTTGGCAAACAGACATTTCCATTACCTTCACTAAAACACAGTCGAGATCTTTTTGCAACTTTGGGAAGGAGAGCGACACAATTTGCTGCCAAAAGAGGGAGTTGTTTTTGTCTGCTGTTGTTTGACCTTTACATTGCATCCAAACAACAGAGCAACACAAACTTCTCAGTCGCCACAGAAGCATTCCTAACAGCCACTTTCCCTAAACCCCAGCAGCCTCACAACCTCACCAAACACAGAGCTGTATATGGGAGTGTTATCTGAAACTACCACTTCTTAAAGAGGGAGTGATTCAAATAAACATTTTTTTTTTTTTTTGAAATGACAAAAGGACTTTGGTTGTCTACCTCCTTCCAGAACAACACGAATAGCTTGACATTATAAATACATGTTTTTTTTTTCTCAGCATAATGCAAAATGGACGGTTAGTCATAAAAATGATCAAATTGGGAACAAAGAAAGAAAGCGAGGCCACCGGATAATAACGTTGGAAGAGTTCAGGTTACTCCCTCGTCTAGCTGCTATCAGAGAAAATACACTCCAGCAAAACTGGGATAGTCTGTACACACACACTGATGTCACGTTACTATGGATACCAAATGTACCAACAAGCATTGTGATCTGCTCCTCTTCATTACCTCCTCACTACCCTATCCAACCCTCCTCACTACCCTATCCAACCCTCCTCATTACCCTATCCAACCCTCCTCATTACCCTATCCAACCCTCCTCATTACCCTATCCAACCCTCCTCATTACCCTTTCACAACTCCTCCCATCTTCCCCAAATCATCTCCTCCCTCTCCTGGTGATGTAATCCCTGTAGACCAGAGCCGGGGCCTATTAGCCTTGACCTGCTGGCTGACTTCGTTAATACGGTCTACCGTAGGAAGGTTTGTGCCAGAGTAAAGAGAGGGGACAAAGGGGGACGCCTGATGTCTGCAGGGTTTATGGTACAGTGAATGCAACCCCGACACTTTGGGTTTTAGGATACAGTAAGGATGGTCTACTCTGTACCTGGGGCCAAAACACATGAGGAGTAGGTCGTCTGGGGGGCAGAGAGAGAAGAGCAGTGGTGTAACTACAAAAAAAAAAAAAGCAAAATATCGTAGATTTTTCCCGGACCTCAAAAGTGGTCTCCTGATGTGGTTTAAGCATTGTTGTGGACTTGGAACATCCAACATCCTGCGCATTTCTGCCTCAGCTGACAGACTAATTTATCTATTTCAATAGTAGGCCTACTAATAGCCGACGTGCACAGTACAGCTTGGGTTGGCCTGACTGTTAAAGACCAACATGGGATTGATCATTTTAGGTCATTCAGAGTGTGTCACCATTTTTCACACAGGGCACCTTTCCTTTGCCGTGCAAGCTGTTTGGGACAAACTGGAGTATACCCACTTCTCCAGGAACCAGACGGGAGAGGGAGAAATACGGAGAGAGAGAGAGAGAGAGAGAGGAGACGAGAGACAGACGACAGAGAGACAGAGGAGACGACAGACAGACGAGACGACAGACAGACAAAGAAGACGACAGAGGAGACGAGAGAGAGGAGACGAGAGAGAGGAGACGAGAGACAGACGACAGACAGACAAAGAAGACGACAGACAGACAAAGAAGACGAACGACAGAAGAGACGACAGACAGAGGAGACGAGACGAGAGACAGAGGAGACGAGACGAGAGACAGAGTCTAATTATGACCCTGGCTCTCTGAAGAAGGCTGTCTGTTCTACTCGGTGTTTAGTGGGCAGTACACCACAGTGGTCTGGTCTCACCACACTGCAGAGAGGAACAGAACAGATATCTGATATATTAGGATCCCATTAGCCGACAAACTAGTCTTACTGGGGTCCGACATGTAACAAAAAAAAGTCATTACAGACCAAATACTTTACAATTGACATCCATTTAAAACATGAACATGCAGTGTGTTTGTGCATCTATCAGTTACACATGTCAGTACATACACACAACAAGTAGGTCACATGGGGGGAGAGGAACAGAGCAGAACCGAGCAGAGCATGTGTAGAACAGAGCAGAACAGCAGAGGAGAATGGAACAGAGCAGAGTAGAACAGAGCAGAGTAGAACGGAACAGAACAGAACAGAGCGGAACAGAGCAGAGTAGAACGGAATAGAACAGAGTAGAACGGAACAGAACGGAACGGAACAGAACAGGAGTAGAACGGAACAGAGCAGAACAGATCACTGTGAAGCCTGTCCTTAAAATATATTACACACAGGCAGGTCTTTGTCAAGAGTCAGGCCCAACTCTGGTGAAGGGACAGAGAGAGAACCCTACACTACGTGTTTTCCTCCAGATCCCAAAGCCAGACCCAGTGGGCCAGGCAGGCATAGTGTGGGTAAGGTCGCCCCCTGTAGGCCTGATGAGGAGCAAACGGACTTCAGGTGTGGCCAACCTTAGCTGAGCTGGCCTCCTGCTGGATTTTGCTCCAACCCCTTTCTAAAACACACCTGGCCAGGACCTGGCTGAGCGGAGTCCGGCCTGTAGGTGTAGGATGGACCTCAGGTTAGCAGGGAGGCCTTCAGCCGTGGCCAAAGCCAGTCAGACAGTAAACAATGATGAAGCGAACAGAGCTAAGCTAGCTGCCTGACGGTGTTGTTTCTGCCTCACTATAAGAAAGCCCCTCTCTCCCTCTGTGTGTGTGTGTGTGTGTGTGTGTGTGTGTCTCTCTCTCTATCAGAAGGCCAGGGAGGTTTCCTGTCTTTTTAGTGGAGAGCGGAGATTCTTGAAGGGACAGGAAGACAATACTGTTTCCCACAGCCCTCACAGACAGACAGAAAGACACACACACACCACTTCTACCTCTGTCACACACACACACTTGCGTCCTAGCTTACGGCCACAATAAACAGAAGCTACAGTGAGAGACCAGTCATTTAGGGAGCCTGTTCCTCCTAACTCACTGTGACAGACGCCACACACACACACACAGCAACATGGTGTTTTATCCAGGTCCTCGTTAGGGGAACTTTGCACAGAATGTTTTTCTTTCTGGTGCTTTCCAGCATCAGCTGTGGGGACATTTTGTATCGCGCTTTAGGTCGCATGACTCTGTTCATAAAATGTATAAATGATTAGTAAATAACGTAGTGCTCTATGAAGCCTGGTTGTCTCTTTAACAGCTAAGAGTACGCGGAGAGTTAGACAGCACCAAGATGCGACCATTGACACCCGCCTAATGACCACCAAAGGAGTCTTTCCTTTTTATGGTCGCAACTCTTTCATCAATCAACAACTCCTAAAGCTACTGGCGCCTTTGGCTTGTCCAACCAAAAGCTTGATTTCACGGCAACATTTCTTGACTGATACTGGTAAGTGGCTCATGTCATGCTCAAACAAACCAACATTCATCAGAGAGAGAGAGAGAGAGAGAAAAAGACGAGACGAGAAGTTTGTCTTTGGGACAATCCCTACCCCCCCATTGAAGTTGACATTTAAAATGGTTAGGGTAGGGGTTAAGGTTAGGGTTTAGGGGTTAAGGTTAGGGTTTAGTGGATATGGACGTCCCAAGGATCCCAGATAGCACTAACCAACAACAAACTAGCAGAACAGTATTCGGTTGCCTAGGTGACACACCCCACAATGCAGCAGCAGGATACATAGACATACAAAATGTAAAGATTTGACTGAGTTACAGTTCAAACGTTGAGACATTCGTGGCATTGACAAAATGACCTATTTTAAAAGTGGCCTTTTATATCAAGAAGCACCAGCTTCTTGATATACCACACCTGTCAGGTGGATGGATTGTCTTGGCAAAGGAGAAATGTTCACTAACAGGGATGGAAACAAATAGGTGCACGAAGTTGACAGAATGGAACATGTGCGCATGGAACATTTTCTGGGATCTTTTTATTTCAGCTCATGAAACACGGGACCAACACTTTACGTGTTGTGTTCATGTTGTTGTTCAGTGTATTTCCATGGCAGCCATGCAGTCAGGAGCAATGGAGAGGAGGACGTGTGCAAATCTGCAATCCAAAACGGTTATACGCGGAGACCGCGGCTCATTTGGCCGGCCAATTACCGTCAGCCCAAATTCCATGACAACCCTAGTGGATGGAGCGTAGGGTCCTTTCCATTGCTCTGTGAACGTGGAGACTGTGAGAAGAGAAGCGAGACACCTTAATCAGTCTGAATATTAGTCACACACAGAAAGAGGAAGACTTTCTGCGCCAGGCGAGACGACATCAATACGAGTCTGAATATCGTGCTGCTTTGTGAATGAGACTGTTCTGAGCCTCACACACACACACACACACACAGTACTGTACAGTATATTACCATTACCTAAGCACTGGAACAATGACCAATAGGCAAACTTTAAACTTCCTCGCTTTGTCCTTTTCCCCGAAGAAATCACAAGCTCTTAAGACTGTTCTCTCTCTCTCTCTCACACACACACCATTCCCACGGTCAAAGACAGTCAGATAAAGCAATATGAATCCAAACCAAAAGGGAGCCATCATCATAATGTAAAGTGTAGGGTTGCTAGGGTCTGTGAGAGTGGAAGTGTTGGTGAACCTTTAACCCTCACTACACATCAGTCATCTGGCCTATCTGACCTTCACTAGCAGCTCTGTGATAAAGACATACACCGTAGCAGGCCCTGGTTCCTCTGGCTCGCAGCTCAGCCAGCAGGCCCTGGTTCCTCTGGCTCGCAGCTCAGCCAGCAGGCCCTGGTTCCTCTGGCTCGCAGCTCAGCCAGCAGGCCCTGGTTCCTCTGGCTCGCAGCTCAGCCAGCAGGCCCTGGTTCCTCTGGCTCGCAGCTCAGCCAGCAGGCCCTGGTTCCTCTGGCTCGCAGCTCAGCCAGCAGGCCCTGGTTCCTCTGGCTCGCAGCTCAGCCAGCAGGCCCTGGTTCCTCTGGCTCGCAGCTCAGCCAGCAGGCCCTGGTTCCTCTGGCTCGCAGCTCAGCCAGCAGGCCCTGGTTCCTCTGGCTCGCAGCTCAGCCAGCAGGCCCTGGTTCCTCTGGCTCGCAGCTCAGCCAGCAGGCCCTGGTTCCTCTGGCTCGCAGCTCAGCCAGCAGGCCTTGGAGGACAGGAGTAGGGAGCAGAGGAGGGTTCCCCCCTCCCACACACTACAGGAGTAGGGAACAGGGGACGGTTCCCCCCTCCCACACTATGTGTCGTCTGATAGCAGGGCAGCAGGACTAGCAAAAGTGTTTCCTCTGTTTTAATTCCAACGCAAACACACGGACACAAACAAATGCATTTTGCTACACTCGCATTAACATCTGCTAACCATGTGTATGTGACCAATAAAATTTGATTTGAATGTGCACACACACACACACACACACACTGCGTCTCCGTACCTGGTATTCTGATGTAGGACCAGCCATGCCGGGGGTAGAGTGCCATCACTCCCCCAGGGCATCGTGGGTAGAAAGCGTTGGCTCGGGACATCCAATCAGAGGCCAGATCAGGGGAGCCGTACAGGAAGCACTGCTTGGCGGCCATGCCCCCTCCCGCCCTCGTCTCCTGCCACTCGTACTCAGCGCTGCGGTCATCACAGTAACGCTCCATGGGAACCGCCGTTACCTAGAGAGCAATACAAAATTAAGAATTGTCATTCTGATGAAGTGTTCCAATGTTGATTTGATTAAGTTTCATTCCAACTGCCAGCCGACCCCACAACCCCAGGTCTGGTCTCGTGACTCCAGCCGACCCCAGGTCCGGTCTCGTGACTCCAGCCGACCCCAGGTCCGGTCTCGTGACTCCAGCCGACCCCACAACCCCAGGTCCGGTCTCGTGACTCCCGCCGACCCCAGGTCCAGTCTCGTGACTCCCGCCGACCCCACAACCCCAGGTCCGGTCTCGTGACTCCCGCCGACCCCAGGTCCGGTCTCGTGACTCCCGCCGACCCCAGGTCCGGTCTCGTGACTCCCGCCGACCCCAGGTCCGGTCTCGTGACTCCCGCCGACCCCAGGTCCGGTCTCGTGACTCCCGCCGACCCCAGGTATTCACAGGTCAATATTCCCTTTTTTTGTTGTTCAGTGAAATCATCCCATGTGTAGAGTCAACTCATTTAATTAAAGTTCAATTCGGTAACTAAATTATTATTTCCATTTTCTATTGGAAGGATTTAATCATTTGCAATTATGTTTACTTATGATAAGGTAAAATGTTTATGTTTCTGTCTCAATATGATATGGTAAATATGTCTAATTAAAAAAACATCTACATTTAAATGGTATTAATATTAATTTGCATATATTTCCGTTAATTCCCATATATTTCCGTTAATTGCCACAGAACGTTCCCACCTCTGAATATCCCCCAAAATGTGCAACCCTACTCATGACCCCAGGTCCGACCTCACGACCCCAGGTCCGACCTCACGACCCCAGGTCCGACCTCACGACCCCAGGTCCGACCTCACGACTCCAATGTGACAAAATCCACAATTTGTTCCCCAGAGGGAGGAGGGAGGGTAATCACAATATTTCCTGCTGGGGTGATTCATACAGATCAGTGCTCATCCTGCGCCCCCTCTGGGATCCATCCTGCGCCCCCTCTGGGATCCATCCTGCGCCCCCTCTGGGATCCATCCTGCGCCCCCTCTGGGATCCATCCTGCGCCCCCTCTGGGATCCATCCTGTGCCCCTTATCTAAACAGCCAGTTAACTTCTTAGGGAGCGGCTGCATAGGTGACGGTTTTGGAGAGTCTGGCGTGCCCAAAGTAAAATGCCTGCCACTCAGGCCCAGAAAATAGGATATGCACATAATTATTACTATTGGATAGGAAACACTCTGAAGGTTCTAAGAGAGTGTTAAAATAATGTATGTGAGTAAAACAGAACTGATATAGCAGGCGAAAACACAAGGAAAATCCATCCGGATTTGCATTTTTTTTTGTAAATGACCATCTTCTCCATTGTGCCTATTGCATACAATCTTATGTATGAACGAACAGGGACAGGAAGAAGTCAGAGGACCACTTTTGTAAACAAGGTTTGACGCGCGCGAGATTGTGAACGCGCACCACTTTATTTTTCTTTCCTATCGTTCACGTTATCGTCCGGTTGAAATATTACAGCAAAAATACGCAAAAAGGATACCTAAGGATACATTAAAAATGATGTTTGATTTGTTTGTAGAAAGTGTATAGGTATAATTTGAACGTGTTCTCTTCACGGTTCAATGGGCGACTCAGCGGTGGATTTTATGATCATAACGCGCCAACCAAACAGAGATTTATGGATATAATAATTGACTTTTTCTAACAAAAGAACCATTGGATGTCTTCGTTGGACACTTGGGAAGCCCTCAGCAGAAGTTCTAAGAAAGGTAAGGGATTTTATATTAGCGATTTTATGCGTTTTTTGAGACCCGCGTTGGTTATGGATTTGTGCTAATGGATAAAATATGAGAGGGGCTATCCTCAAACAATGAAATGTTGTGATAAAGCCTCTTTTGAAATCTGACAACGCTGTGATATTGCCAAGAATCAGAGCTTTTGATGACTATGCAACACTTGTATATTGATGAATGTTTAATAATTCAACTTTTGGATTTTGAATTTGCCGCCTCACATTTCACCGGGTAGTGTCGGGCTAGCGCCCCACCGCTCCCTAAGTAGTTAACTGACAGAGGAAGAATGCCTCACCCTCTCACAGAAGTAGGATATTATCCTTCCCTTCTCTCTTATCACAGGTAAAACGCACCAGGGGTTTGGCACCGAGAGGCAAGCTATGGCACAACGGTAAACCGGGGTCACCGGTCCAACGCTAAACCGGGGTCACCGGTCCTAGTTCTCCAGGATAATAAATAATGGGCGTGCTGCCACTCTGGCGCCTCCATGGGTCTCTGCTCTGCCAGCTCCATGTGGGAAATCAAACGCTAAAGACCGGTGGGAACAAGCTCAAAGGAAAAGGGCTGCAATACGAAGGCGGCAAATATCAAGTGATAGAGGGGATACTTTGATCTTGTTGTGTCCCGACTAAAGAAAGCAGAATGGTCCACAGACTGAACGGTCTACAGTTGAGTTGACCGCTGTGCGCTTGGTTATTCCAAGGAGGATAAAGAGAGGGATGGATGGATGGAACAAAGGGACAGAGGGAAAGATAGATGGATGGAGGAGAAGACGGAGGGAGGGAAGGAGAGAGCGGAAGAGAGCGATGTTTCTTGGTCTCTTTGTTGATGTGGAAGCTATGATCGGTGAATCAGCAGGATCTCTGTCTGTGTGTGTGTGTGTGTGTGTGTGTGTGTGTGTGTGTGTGTGTGTGTGTGTGAGTGAGTGAGTGAGACAGTGCAGCAGGTTGGGTGGTCGAGCGAGAAAAGGGACGGGGAGGATGTGTTGTCTTTGGAAACATGCAACAATGAGCAGCCTTATCTGCCTAACATGTGTTCTGTGTGTATTCTCTCTGTGTGTAGAGACCCCCTGCGGTGGCTTCCAGCTGCACTCTAAACAAACAGTAACTTCTAAAAACGTCTCGTGGACCACATATTTATTTACCTTCCTCTCTCACCATACACACAACAACAAAAAACACAGCGCTCTCTCTCTCACACACACCTCTCGACCACTCTCTCTCACACACACACACACTGGGGCCTTACCCTTGGCACAGCGGTGAGCAGGAACTTGGGTGGTTGTGTGGGTTGGCCTGGTCGTAGGGTGGTGGAGTTGGCAGAGCGTCGACTGTGGACCAGAACATCACAGTGACCCATCAGACCTGGGCGGTGACGGGTGAATACCAAGTTCTAGAGAGAGAGAGAGAGAAAGATGGAGGGAGAGAACGAGAGAGAGAGAGAGAGAGAGAGAGAGAGAGAGAGAGAGAGAGAGATAAAAAGATATAAAATAATTTTACTGCAGCGACATCATTCAGAAAGATTGTGATGTAATTACGAGTTGGATTGGAGTGTGTTCTAACAAGCCTTAGACACAGTGTCATAATGCATTGTAGTGATGACTCTGCAAAATGTGACAACCAATTTTCTGTGTAAAAATAAACATTATATCAAAAAAGTTTGGGGGGGATAAACTAAAAGCATAGAAAGAGTGAAAATAAGGCCAGATGTAAAAAAATAAGACATGAGCAGACCCACAGCGCCATCTAGGGGTTCTGAACAGCAACAGACCACCCCTCTCTCCATGTGGTAATTGGTAGACCAACCCCAAATATGACCCCATTTAGCCAAGACAGTCCTTTAGCCAACAGAATGTTGAAATCCTAGTGGTTACGTCTCAGCAGACTATAGTAGGTGTTAAAAACATGGCTAGCCAGGGTTGAATGGTAACATAGTGGTGAGGTGGGAGCGGCTGGTCAGCGGAGAGTTGAGACTTAGCTGCACCAAATGAAGGGAAAGATCCATCACAGTGGGATAGAGTGATGTTGGAAAGATCCATCACAGTGGGATAGAGTGATGTTGGAAAGATCCATCACAGTGGGATAGAGTGATGTTGGAAAGATCCATCACAGTGGGATAGAGCGATGTTGGAAAGAGTGTCCATGTGCTAAATGGGAATGGACCAGGATCCAAGAAGGGGGAAATGGTAGGGGATTACAGAGAAAGTCTGGCTGGCTGAGTGTCTGGGTCTCTCTAGGCGTGAATGGCTGAGTTAGGCAAGGCTAGGCAGTGATGTGGCCAGATTCATTATTTGGCAAGGCTAGGCAGTGATGTGGCTAGATTCATTATTTGGCAAGGCTAGGCAGTGATGTGGCTAGATTCATTATTTGGCAAGGCTAGGCAGTGATGTGGCTAGATTCATTATTTGGCAAGGCTAGGCAGTGATGTGGCCAGATTCATTATTTGGCAAGGCTAGGCAGTGATGTGGCTAGATTCATTATTTGGCAAGGCTAGGCAGTGATGTGGCTAGATTCATTATTTGGCAAGGCTAGGCAGTGATGTGGCTAGATTCATTATTTGGCAAGGCTAGGCAGTGATGTGGCTAGATTCATTATTTGGCAAGGCTAGGCAGTGATGTGGCTAGATTCATTATTTGGCAAGGCTAGGCAGTGATGTGGCTAGATTCATTATTTGGCAAGGCTAGGCAGTGATGTGGCTAGATTCATTATTTGGCAAGGCTAGGCAGTGATGTGGCCAGATTCATTATTTGGCAAGGTTAGGCAGTGATGTGGCCAGATTCATTATTTGGCAAGGCCAGGCAGTGATGTGGCCAGAGTTGTTGAGAGACGAATCCCAGGCTAGTGAGAGTTAGGCAACAGAGAGAGACTGCAAAGTCTGGATCTGAACTGTACAGTCGTGGCCAAAAGATTTGAGAATGACACAAATATTAATTCACAGATAAGTCTGCTGCCTCAGTTTGTATGATGGCAATTTGCATATACTCCAGAATGTCATGAAGAGTGATCAGGTGAATTGCAATTAATTGCAAAGTCCCTCTTTGCCATGCAAATGAACTGAATCCCCCAAAAACATGTCCACTGCATTTCAGCCCTGCCACAAAAGGACCAGCTGACATCATGTCAGTGATTCTCTCGTTAACACACGTGTGAGTGTTGACGAGGACAAGGCTGGAGATCACTCTGTCATGCTGATTGAGTTCGAATAACAGACTGGAAGCTTCAAAAGGAGGGGGAAGCAGCAAACTTTGTGGAAATTAATATTTGTGTCATTCTCAAAAATGTTGGCCACGACCGTATAGACATCGTCATGAAACCATCTGGAAACCAGTCGACTGTTTGCAGTTTTTCCATTGTGTAGAAAAGAAAATGCTAGCACTCTTCGAGAGAGTCGGGTCACACAGTTTATAGCAGTTCTCTGAAGTGTCTGATGCTGTAGATCTCTCTGGATATATAGTTGAAGTCGGAAGTTTACATACACTTAGGTTGGAGTCATTAAAACTAGTTTTTCAACCACTCCAAAAATGTCTTGTTAACAAACGATAGTTTTGGCAAGTCGGTTAGGACATCTACTTTGTGCAGGACACAAGTAATTTTTCCAACAATTGTTTACAGACAGATTTCACTTATTCACTGTATCACAATTCCAGTGGGTCAGAAGTTTACATACACTTAAGTTGACTGTGCCTTTAAACAGCTTGGAAAATTCCGGAAAATGTCATGGCTTTAGAAGCTTCTGATAGGCTAATTGACATCATTTGAGTCAATTGGAGGTGTACCTGTGGATGTATTTCAAGGCCTACCTTCAAACTCAGTGCCTCTTTGCTTGACATCATGGGAAAATCAAAAGAAATCAGCCAAGACCTCAGAAAATAAATTGTAGACCTCCACAAGTCTGGTTCATCCTTGGGAGCAATTTCCAAACGCCTGAAGGTACCACGTTCATCTGTACAAACAATAGTACGCAAGTATAAACAGCATGGGACCACGCAGCCGTCATAACGCTCAGGAAGGAGACACGTTCTGTCTCATAGAGATGAACGTACTTTGGTGCGAAAAGTGCAGATCAATCCCAGAACAGTAGCAAAGGACCTTGTGAAGATGCTGGAGGAAATAGGTACAAAAGTATCTATATCCACAGTAAAACGAGTCCTATATCGACATAACCTGATAGGCCGCTCAGCAAGGAAGAAGCCACTGCTCCAAAACCGCCATAAAAACTCCAGACTACGGTTTGCAACTGCACATGGGGACAAAGATTGTACTTTTTGAGAAATGTCCTCTGGTCTGATGAAACAAAAGTAGAACTGTTTGGCCATAATGACCATCGTTATGTTTGGAGGACATTTCAGTCCCACCTGCAGCTTTGCTGGAGTGGCCATCACAAAGCCCTGACCTCAATCACATCCAATTGTGGGCAGAACTGAAAAAGTGTGTGTGAGCAAGGAGGCCTACAAACCTGACTCAGTTACACCAGCTCTGTCAGGAGGACTGGGCCAAAATTCACCCAACTTATTGTGGGAAGCTTGTGGAAGGCTACCTGAAACGTTTGACCCAAGTTAAACAATTTAAAGGCAATGCTACCAAATACTAATTGTTTGTATGTAAACTTCTGACCCACTGGGAATGGGATGAAAGAAATAAAAGCTGAAATAAATAATTCTATATACTATTATTCTGCCATTTCTCATTCTTAAAATAAAATGGTGATCCTAACTGACCTAAAACAGGGATTTTTTACCAGGATTAAATGTCAGGAATTGTGAAAAACTGAGTTTAAATATATTTGGCTAAGGTGTATGTAAACTTCAGACTTCAACTGTAGGTCTTCCTTAGAGAAGCCATTTCAGAGGGGAAACCTAAGACAAAGAATATCTGTCTGATACTGTTTGAATTAGCCTGGGGAAGGTAGGATGAGACTGAGGTTGTTAGGGGAGACCGGGGGAAGCTAGAGAAAGCAAAATTCTGGTTCAAGCGCTCTCCTCTGGTTCTTTAGGTGCAGAAGTTGGACAAGCTTAAACAGGCCCTTTGTATCAGGTTCCAGAGAAAAGGGAGCTTGAAAGAGAGGGAGGAAAGAGTGGAGGCTGACTGGCAGAAAGTAGAGGCAGAGAGAGGGAGAAAAGAGTGGAGGCTGACTGGCAGAAAGTAGAGAGGCAGAGAGAGAGGGGAAAGAGTGGAGGCTGACTGACAGAAAGTAGAGGCAGAGAGAGGGAGGAAAGAGTGGAGGCTGACTGGCAGAAAGTAGAGAGGCAGAGAGAGAGGGGAAAGAGTGGAGGCTGACTGACAGAAAGTAGAGGCAGAGAGAGGGAGGAAAGAGTGGAGGCTGACTGGCAGAAAGTAGAGAGGCAGAGAGAGAGGGGAAAGAGTGGAGGCTGACTGACAGAAAGTAGAGGCAGAGAGAGAGAGAAAAGGGTGGAGGCTGACTGACAGAAAGTAGAGGAAGAGAGAGGAAGGAGTGGAGGCTGACTGACAGAAAGTAGAGGCAGAGAGAGGGAGGAAAGAGTGGAGGCTGACTGGCAGAAAGTAGAGGCAGAGAGAGAGGAAAGAGTGGAGGCTGACTGACAGAAAGTAGAGGCAGAGAGAGGGAGGAAAGAGTGGAGGCTGACTGGCAGAAGGTAGAGGCAGAGAGAGAGAGAAAAGAGTGGAGGCTGACTGGCAGAAAGTAGAGGCAGAGAGAGAGGAAAATGTAGAGGCTGACTGGCAGAAAGTAGAGGCAGAGGAAAGACTTGAGGTGTGTGTCTCACCTGTAACACTGTGCTTGTGCGTGTGTTGGGGAAAGCAGTGGGTCGGTCCAGCCAGAGGATCAGACCCCTCCGAGAGAGACACTGACTCCTGGGCCTCCCGCTCCCTTCCTCCTCTCCTCCTCCTATCCTCCCTCCATCCCCCTCTCCACCCTCCTCCTCCTCCAGGCCCCACATGCGTCTCTGGTAGAGCCGGTATGCTGCCTTCAGGGAGAGAAAGAGAGCTAACCACCTGGAACAGGAGAGAGGAGAGTATCATTAGGACAACTTCAAAACAAAGTTCCAAAACATCATGTAGAGACGGCAATTAGCTTCATAGCTAACTCCAGAACTGTTTACATGGGTGAACACAGATGTTGCTCAACATGCACAGTCCCTGTTGACTAACGGTCTTGGACACCTACCTGACCAGAGTGCCCCGCAGCATGACGCTGAACATCTCTGCCGGCGACACGTCGATGAAACGCAGGAAGGAGAAACAACTTCCTTCATGATCACCTTGAGGAGGATAAACACTTGTTTTAGACAGACAGGGAGGCAGAGGGCTAGCTCTAAACACTGCAGTCTGAGATTATTCTTGTCTTCTTTCCTTAATCTATACCGATGTGAAAGAATAAAGGAGGGTAGTCACTTACCTTTCCTGTGGAAGAGGGACTGGTGGATGTGATCAGGAGAGAAGGGAGACAGTAGAACCTGGAGCACCCTGAGACAGAGAGAGGGAGAGGCAGACAGACAGACAGAGAGAGAGGGAAAGAGACAGAGAGAGGGACAGAGAGAGAGAGGGACAAGAGAGAAAGAAAGAGAGAGCGAGAGAGGGAAAGAGAGACAGAGAGAGGGAGAGGCAGACAGACAGAGCGAGAGAGAGGGAAAGAGAAAGAGAGGGACAGAGAGAGAGAGGGACAAGAGAGAAAGAGAGAGAGAAAGAGAGAGAGCGAGAGAGGGAAAGAGGGACAAGAGAGAAATTCTATGAACATGGTTTGCCCGAGAATAACAAATTAACCCCTCAAATGCTCTCACTTGTCTTCTACATCATAATATAACAATTAAACACCAGCAGCCATTACCAAGTCACATTGGACAAGCACTGATTATTCTATGTTACTCACTTGTTCCTGCTGTGTGTGTGTGTGGTGGTGTGTGTGAGTCCGTGACGGTAGAGGAACTTGGACATGACGTAGGGTCTCAGTGACATGTGGAAGGGAGAACGGGTCTCCTGGCGCTCAAACAAGTCAGGGTGGTTACAGACCTACAGGAAGAGAGAAAAACACTGCTCATACTGAACCATCAAGAGTAGGAAGAAACCTTGAGAGGAGCCCGACTCTGGAGTCGCCCGCTGGTTGGTTGGTTTAGATAACAACAGTTATCCTTAATAGGGCCCTCAAATTACAAATCTGCTTCCTCTCTATTTAGATGTGGGACACCTGGTGGGTGTTCATTACCAGGATGAACAGAGACCTAGCAGTACTGGGGAAATAGTAGGGTAAGACTTGAATACAGAAGCTTGTTATTTAAATATTTTACATTTAAAAACTTTATTTAACAAGACAAGTCAGGTAAGAATAAATTCTTATTTACAATGGCGGTCACGCCCCCGGCCAAATCAGCATTGAGGACTAGACCCACCTAGTCTATAATACTAGATACATCATTACTGTTATAGTCCTGTCAGCCAATCAGCATTAAGGACTAGAACCAGACAGTCTATAATACTAGATACATCATTACTGTTATAGTACTGTCAGCCAATCAGCATTCAGGACTAGACCCACCTAGTCTATAATGTCAAAGTCAAAGTCAAAGTCACCATTATTAGTCAGTTGTACAACCGAATGCCTTCAACCGAAATGTTTCTTCCGCATTTAACCCAACCCCTCTGAATCAGAGAGGTGCGGGGGGCTGCCTTAATCAACATCCACGTCTTCGGCGCCCGGGGAACAGTGGGTTAACTGCCTTGTTCAGGGGCAGAACGACAGATTTTTTCCTTGTCAGCTCGGGGATTCGAACTTGCAACACTCCGGTTACAAGTCCAACGCTCTAACCACTAGGCTACCTGCCGCTAATACTAGATACATCATTACTGTTATAGTACTGTCAGCCAATCAGCATTCAGGACTAGACCCACCTAGTCTATAATACTAGATACATCATTACTGTTAGCCAATCAGCATTCAGGACTAGACCCACCTAGACTATAATACATCATTACTGTTATAGTACTGTCAGCCAATCAGCATTCAGGACTAGAACCAGACAGTCTATAATACTAGATACATCATTACTGTTATAGTACTGTCAGCCAATCAGCATTCAGGACTAGACCCACCTAGTCTATAATACTAGATACATCATTACTGTTATAGTACTGTCAGCCAATCAGCATTCAGGACTAGACCCACCTAGTCTATAATACTAGATACATCATTACTGTTATAGTACTGTCAGCCAATCAGCATTCAGGACTAGACCCACCTAGTCTATAATACTAGATACATCATTACTGTTATAGTACTGTCAGCCAATCAGCATTCAGGACTAGACCCACCCAGGCTATAATACTAGATACATAATTACTGTTATAGTACTGTCAGCCAATCAGCATTCAGGACTAGACCCACCTAGTCTATAATACTAGATACATCATTACTGTTATAGTACTGTCAGCCAATCAGCATTCAGGACTAGACCCACCTAGTCTATAATACTAGATACATCATTACTGTTATAGTACTGTCAGCCAATCAGCATTCAGGACTAGACCCACCCAGTCTATAATACTAGATACATCATTACTGTTATAGTCCTGTCAGCCAATCAGCATTCAGGACTAGACCCACCTAGTCTATAATACTAGATACATCATTACTGTTATAGTACTGTCAGCCAATCAGCATTCAGGACTAGACCCACCTAGTCTATAATACTAGATACATCATTACTGTTATAGTACTGTCAGCCAATCAGCATTCAGGACTAGACCCACCTAGTCTATAATACTAGATACATCATTACTGTTATAGTACTGTCAGCCAATCAGCATTCAGGACTAGACCCACCTAGTCTATAATACTAGATACATCATTACTGTTATAGTACTGTCAGCCAATCAGCATTCAGGACTAGACCCACCTAGTCTATAATACTAGATACATCATTACTGTTAGCCAATCAGCATTCAGGACTAGACCCACCTAGTCTATAATACATCATTACTGTTATAGTACTGTCAGCCAATCAGCATTCAGGACTAGACCCACCTAGTCTATAATACTAGATACATCATTACTGTTATAGTCCTGTCAGCCAATCAGCATTCAGGACTAGACCCACCTAGTCTATAATACTAGATACATCATTACTGTTATAGTACTGTCAGCCAATCAGCATTCAGGACTAGACCCACCTAGTCTACAATACTAGATACATCATTACTGTTATAGTACTGTCAGCCAATCAGCATTCAAGACTAGACCCACCTAGTCTATAATACTAGATACATCATTACTGTTATAGTACTGTCAGCCAATCAGCATTCAGGACTAGACCCACCTAGTCTATAATACTAGATACATCATTACTGTTATAGTACTTACTAGGGCTGTGATGATACCAGTATCACCATATTGTTTCCAGGAAAAAAATGAAAACACAAAGCAGACCAAAGTCTTTGTTCCTTTAAAAACCTGCTGTATGTAACATATGTTGTGATATATAGCCTGGTCCTAAACCTGCTGTATATAACATATGTTGTGATATAGCCTGGTCCTAAACCTGCTGTATGTAACATATGTTGTGATATAGCCTGGTCCTAAACCTGCTGTATGTAACATATGTTGTGATATATAGCCTGGTCCTAAACCTGCTGTATATAACATATGTTGTGATATAGCCTGGTCCTAAACCTGCTGTATGTAACATATGTTGTGATATAGCCTGGTCCTAAACCTGCTGTATATAACATATGTTGTGATATATAGCCTGGTCCTAAACCTGCTGTATGTAACATATGTTGTGATATAGCCTGGTCCTAAACCTGCTGTATGTAACATATGTTGTGATATAGCCTGGTCCTAAACCTGCTGTATGTAACATATGTTGTGATATAGCCTGGTCCTAAACCTGCTGTATATAACATATGTTGTGATATAGCCTGGTCCTAAACCTGCTGTATGTAACATATGTTGTGATATAGCCTGGTCCTAAACCTGCTGTATGTAACATATGTTGTGATATAGCCTGGTCCTAAACCTGCTGTATGTAACATATGTTGTGATATAGCCTGGTCCTAAACCTGCTGTATGTAACATATGTTGTGATATAGCCTGGTCCTAAACCTGCTGGTCCTAAACCATATGTTGTGATATAGCCTGGTCCTAAACCTGCTGTATGTAACATATGTTGTGATATAGCCTGGTCCTAAACCTGCTGTATGTAACATATGTTGTGATATAGCCTGGTCCTAAACCTGCTGGTCCTAAACCATATGTTGTGATATAGCCTGGTCCTAAACCTGCTGTATGTAACATATGTTGTGATATATAGCCTGGTCCTAAACCTGCTGTATGTAACATATGTTGTGATATAGCCTGGTCCTAAACCTGCTGTATATAACATATGTTGTGATATAGCCTGGTCCTAAACCTGCTGTATGTAACATATGTTGTGATATAGCCTGGAAAATAAATACATGTGACTCTGGATGACATCATAATGATGTTTGTTTCCAACATGAAGGCTGTTTTCCTGAAGGAGTTAAATCTGCTTGGCGTTTCTGTTCCCTTTGCCTCAATAGTAATGAGTATGGTGATACTGGGATCGTCCCTAGTACTCCACTAACTAGACCATTGGTACCTTTCTGAACTGCATGACCAGGTTCATAAGGGATGAGGTAGTGCTGTGGGCCTGTTGTGATGAACCCATAGACGACTGGAGAAGGTCCTCGATGGAGATCTTGTTCCTCAGAGCTCTGTAGAGCAGCCTCTGTCTGCACGTCATCTGGCAGTATGTCAGGATCTCAATCTGTAAGAGAGAGAGAGAGGACAGAGATACAGAAACACAGTAACCATCCTTATCAGAGGAAGAGAGGGAGGACCTAGATACAGAAACACAGTAACCATCCTTATCAGAGGAAGAGAGGGAGGACCTAGATACAGAAACACAGTAGCCATCCTTATCAGAGGAAGAGAGGGAGGACCTAGATACAGAAACACAGTAACCATCCTTATCAGAGGAAGAGAGGGAGGACCTAGATACAGAAACACAGTAGCCATCCTTATCAGAGGAAGAGAGGGAGGACCTAGATACAGAAACACAGTAACCATCCTTATCAGAGGAAGAGAGGGAGGACCTAGATACAGAAACACAGTAGCCATCCTTATCAGAGGAAGAGAGGGAGGACCTAGATACAGAAACACAGTAACCATCCTTATCAGAGGAAGAGAGGGAGGACATACAGTGAGAGGAAAGAGTATTTGATCCCCTGCTGATTTTGTACGTTTGCCCACTGACAAAGAAATAATCAGTCTATAATTTTAATGGTAGGTTTATTTAAACAGTGAGAGACAGAACAAAAAAAATCCAGAAAAACACATGTGAAAAATGTTATAAATTGATTTGCATTTTAAATGAGGGAAATAAGTATTTGACCCCCTCTCAATCAGAAAGATTTCTGGCTCCCAGGTGTCTTTTAAACAGGTAACGAGCTGAGATTAGGAGAACACTCTTAAAGGGAGTGCTCCTAATCTCAGTTTGTTACCTGTATAAAAGACACCTGTCCACAGAAGCAATCAATCAATCAGATTCCAAACTCTCCACCATGGCCAAGAACAAAGAGCTCTCCAAGGATGTCAGGGACAAGATTGTAGACCTACACAAGGCTGGAATGGGCTACAAGACCATCGCCAAGCAGCTTGGTGAGAAGGTGACAACAGTTGGTGCGATTATTTGCAAATGGAAGAAACACAAAAGAACTGTCAATCTCCCTCGGCCTGGGGCTCCATGCAAGATCTCACCTCGTGGAGTTGCAATGATCATGAGAACGGTGAGGAATCAGCCCAGAACTACACGGGAGGATCTTTTCAATGATCTCAAGGCAGCTGGGACCATAGTCACCAAGAAAACAATTGGTAACACACCATGCCGTGAAGGACTGAAATCCTGCAGCGCCCGCAAGGTCCCCCTGCTCAAGAAAGCACATATACATGCCCGTCTGAAGTTTGCCATGAACAGGACAACTGGATGAAAGTGTTGTGGTCAGATGAGAACAAAATGGAGCTCTTTGGCATCAACTCAACTCGCCATGTTTGGAGGAGGAATGCTGCCTATGACCCCAAGAACACCATCCCCACCATCAAACATGGAGGTGGAAACATTATGCTTTGGGGGTGTTTTTCTGCTAAGGGGACAGGACAACTTCACCGCATCAAAGGGCGATGGACGGGGCCATGTACCGTCAAATCTTGGATGAGAACCTCAGCCAGGGCATTGAAAATGGGTCGTGGATGGGTATTCCAGCATGACAATGACCCGAAACACACGGCCAAGGTAACAAAGGAGTGGCTCAAGAAGAAGCACATTAAGGTCCTGGAGTGGCCTAGCCAGTCTCCAGACCTTAATCCCATAGAAAATCTGTGGAGGGAGCTGAAGGTTCGAGTTGCCAAACGTCAGCCACGAAACCTTAATGACTTGGAGAAGATCTGCAAAGAGGAGTGGGACAAAATCCCTCCTGAGATGTGTACAAAACTGGTGGCCAACTACAAGAAACATCTGACCTCTGTGATTGCCAACAAGGGTTTTGCCAACAAGGGTTTTGCCAACAAGTACTAAGTCATGTTTTGCAGAGGGGTCAAAATACGTATTTCCCTCATTAAAATGCAATTCCATTTATAACATTTTTCACATGCGTTTTTCTGGATTTTTGTTTTGTTATTCTGTCTCTCACTGTTCAAATAAACCTACCATTAAAATTATAGACTGATCATTTCTTTGTCAGTGGGGAAACGTACAAAATCAGCAGGGGATCAAATACTTTTTTCCCTCACTGTAGATACAGAAACACAGTAACCATCCTTATCAGAGGAAGAGAGGGAGGACCTAGATACAGAAACACAGTAGCCATCCTTATCAGAGGAAGAGAGGGAGGACCTAGATACAGAAACACAGTAACCATCCTTATCAGAGGAAGAGAGGGAGGACCTAGATACAGAAACACAGTAGCCATCCTTATCAGAGGAAGAGAGGGAGGACCTAGATACAGAAACACAGTAGCCATCCTTATCAGAGGAAGAGAGGGAGGACCTAGATACAGAAACACAGTAACCATCCTTATCAGAGGAAGAGAGGGAGGACAGAGATACAGAAACACAGTAGCCATCCTTATCAGAGGAAGAGGTGGTGAAATACAGATATTTGTCAAAACGATCTGGATGCATCTGGCAGCTGCTAGTCTAGGTATGGAAGGAGGAAAGGAGAGAGGGGGAGAGGGAGAGTGGCTGGAGAGAGAGCAGGAGAGTGAGAGAGGCTGGAGAGAGCAGGAGAGTGGGAGAGTGAGAGAGGCTGGAGAGAGAGCAGGAGAGTGGGAGAGGGAGAGGGGCTGGAGAGAGAGCGGGAGAGTGAGAGAGGGAGAGTGGCTAGAGAGGGAGCAGGAGAGTGAGAGAGGCTAGAGAGAGAGCAGGAGAGTGGGAAAGTGAGAGGCTGGAGAGAGAGCAGGAGAGTGAGAGAGGCTAGAGAGAGCAGGAGAGTGAGAGAGGCTAGAGAGAGAGCAGGAAAGTGAGAGAGGCTAGAGAGAGAGCAGGAGAGTGAGAGAGGCTGGAGACAGATGTGGGTGCAAAGTGACCTCTGGGTAGAGGACTGGGGTGATGAAAGCAGAGACGCCTCCATGGGGGAATAAATTGTGTAGGATATTGAGGTAGGAGAGAGGGAGGAGACGATAGAGAGGATACTGAGGTAGGAAAGGAGAGACGATAGAGAGGATACTGAGGTAGGAGAGACGATAGAGAGGATATTGAGGTAGGAAAGGAGAGACGATAGAGAGGATACTGAGGTAGGAAAGGAGAGACGATAGAGAGGATACTGAGGTAGGAAAGGAGAGATGATAGAGAGGATACTGAGGTAGGAAAGGAGAGACGATAGAGAGGATACTGAGGTAGGAAAGGAGAGCCGATATTGAAGAACAGATGGATAGAGATAGAACCTCTAAAGTGATATATATAACTCGTGTGTGATTGGTCAGTCGGTACCTTGTCAGAGAGCTCGTTCTCTACGTCCTTCTTGATCCTCCTCAACATGAAGGGTTTCAAGATCATATGGAGCCTGGACAGCTGATCTAAACAACATCAACAACAACAGTCAGCGGGTCAAAACAACAACAACAGTCAGCGGGTCAAAACAACAACAACAACAGTCAGCGGGTCAAAACAACAACAACAACAGTCAGCGGGTCAAAACAACAACAACAACAGTCAGCGGGTCAAAACAACAACAACAACAGTCAGCGGGTCAAAACAACAACAACAACAGTCAGCGGGTCTAAACAACAACAACAACAGTCATCTGGTCTAAACAACAACAAATGGTCAGCTACAAATGAAATCAATCACTTCATAAAGAAACAGACATGGACACTTGGCCAAATGATTAGAGTACTTCTAAAGTAGATATTACAAGAAGTCTGAAACCATCTCAGAAGAAGGCAGTGTACTCACTCTCGTCGATGGCAGACTTGTTCTCTGCATGACTCTCGATGTCTTTAGAGAACCATTCATTAAACTCTTCGTGAGAGTCGAACAACGTAGGCATGATGAAATGAAGCAGGGCCCACAACTAGGAGAGGAAATAACAGTCAGCATCTCTACAATACCAGACACACTGAGACAGAGAGACAGACAGAGAGACAGAGAGAAAAGAGCCAGAGAGACAGAGAGACAAGAGCGAGAAATAAAGCCCTTTGAATTGAGAGAGAGAGAGAGAGACAGAGAGAGAGACAGAGAGAGAGACAGAGAGAGAGAGAGACAGAGAGAGAGACAGAGAGAGAGACAGAGAGAGAGACAGAGACAGAGAGAGAGAGAGACAGAGAGAGAGAGAGACAGACAGTGCCTTCAGAAAGTATTTACACCCCTTGACTTTCCATATGTTGTTGTTACAGCCTGAATTTAAAACGTTTTAAATTTAGATTTTGCGTCACTGGCCTACACACAATACCCCATAATGTCAAAGTGGAATTATGTTTTTAGAAATTGGAACAAAATCAAAAAATGAAAAGCTCAAAATGTCTTGAGTCAATAAGTATTTAATCTATTTCTTATGGCCTCAAGCCTAAATAAGTTCAGGAGGAAAAATGTGCTTAAAAAGTCACAAGTTGCATGGTCTCACTCTGTGTGCAACAACAGTGTTTAACGTGATTTTTGAATGAATACCTCATCTCCGTACCCCAACACATACAATTATCTAAAAGGTCCCTCAGTCGAGCAGTGAATTTCAAACACAAATTCAACCACAAAGACCAGGGAGTTTTTCCAATGCTTCGCAAAAGGGCGACATCTAAAAAAAAAGCAGACAATGAATATCTCTTTGAGCATGGCGAAGTCCTTCCTAACTCAGTTGCCAGAGAGGAAGGACATGGCTCTGGGATTTCACCATGAGGTCTATGGTCACTTTAAAACCGTTATTAAATGGCTGTGATCGGAGAAAACTGAGGAATGATCGCCTACGTTGTAGTTACTCCACAATACTAACGGAAATGACCTAGTGAAAAGGAAGCCTGTACAGAATACAAATATTTTTTTAAAATCATGCAAACCATTATGTTTGGGGCAAATCCGACACAAAACATAACTGGAGTACCACTCTTTATATTTTCATGCCTGGTGGTGGCTGCATCCTGTTATGGGTATACTTATCGGCAAGCACTAGAGTTTTTTTTCGGATAAAAAGAAATGGCATAGAGCTAAGCACAGGCAAATTCATAGATGAAAACCTGGTTCAGTCTGCTTTCCACCAGACACTGGGAGACAATAACCTAAAACACTAAGCCAAATTTACTCTGGAGTTGCTTACCAAGATGACATTGAAATGTTCCAGAGTGGCATAGTTCCAGTTTTGACTTAAAATCGTCTTGAAAATCTATGGCAAGACTTGGAAATGGCTGTCTAGCAATGATCAACACCCAACTTGACAGAGCTTGAAGATATTTTTTTAAAGAATAACGTGCAAATATTATACAATCCAGGTGTGCAAAGCTGTTAGAGATTTACCCAGAAATACTCACAGCTGTAATCGTTGCCAAAGGTGATTCTAACATGTATTGAATTAAAGGGTAAAGGAAAAAAATATTTAAATCCATTTTGAATTCAGGCTGTAACACAGCAAAATGTGCAATATGTCAAGGGGTATGAACACTTTCTGAGGGCACTGTACAGCACATACAGACAGGCTGAGAAAGAGATATAGAAAGGGAGAAAGAATTTAAAAAAAATTTACCAAAGAAACTGAGCAAACTAGAATGCCATTTGGACCTAAACAGAGAGTACACAGTGGCAGAATACTTGACCACTGTGAATGACCCAAACTTAAGGAAAGCTTTGTCTATGTACAGACTCAGTGAGCATAGCCTTGCTATTGAGAAAGGCCGCCGTAGGCAGACTTGGGTCTCAAGAGAAGACAGGCTATGTGCACACTGCCCACAAAATGAGGTAGAAACTGAGCTGCACTTCCTAACCTCCTGACAAATGTATGTCCATATTAGAGACACATTTTCCCTTCAGATTACACAGACCCACTAAAAATTCAAAATCAAATCCAATTTCCATAAACTCCCAAATCGATTAGGTGAAATACTAGTGTGCCATCACAGCAGCAATATTTGTGACCTGTTGCCACAAGGGCAACCAGTGAAGAACAAACACACTGTAAATAAAACCCATATTTATGTTTATTTATTTTCCCTTTCGTACTTTAACTATTTGCACATTTTTACAACACCATATATAGACATGACATTTTAAATGTCTATTCCTTTGGAACGTTTGTGAGTGTAATGTTTACTGTTCATATTTTATTGTTAATTATCTATTTCACTTGCTTTGACAATGTAAACATACGTTTCCCCATGCCAATAAAGCTTTCTGAATTGAACTGTGACAGGGAGGGAGAATTGGAGAGTGATAGAGTATGAGGAAAGACTGAATCTACTCTCTATCTGGTATATTCTCAATTGTTGCCATTTGTTTTCTTGTGTGTATTATTAACTATGAATAATTGTTTTGGTTGATATACGATTATTGTTGCTCAAACATATGGTTCATTTATGTAATACTACATATACTTTACATTGATTTAGCAACAGTGGCAACCACCCATTCATGACATAAAGCATTTATTACATATTGAGAGAGAGGAGCCAGAGAGATAGAAATAGGAGCCAGAGAAAGAGGAGACAGAGAAAGAGAAGCCAGAGAAATAGGAGCCAGAGAAAGAGAGAGAGGAGCCAGAGAAAGAGAGAGAGGAGCCAGAGAAAGAGAGAGAGGAGCGAGAGGAGCCAGAGAAAGAGAAGCCAGAGAAAGAGAAGCCAGAGAAATAGGAGCCAGAGAAATAGGAGCCAGAGAAAGAGAGAGAGAGAGGAGCCAGAGAAAGAGAGAGAGAGGAGCCAGAGAAAGAGAGAGAGAGGAGCCAGAGAAAGAGAGAGAGAGGAGCCAGAGAAAGAGAGAGAGAGGAGCCAGAGAAAGAGAGGAGCCAGAGAAAGAGAGGAGCCAGAGAAAGAGAGAGAGAGGAGCCAGAGAAAGAGAGGAGCCAGAGAAAGAGAGAGAGAGGAGCCAGAGAAAGAGAGAGAGAGAGGAGCCAGAGAGAGAGAGGAGCCAGAGAAAGAGAGAGAGGAGCCAGAGAAAGAGAGAGAGAGGAGCCAGAGAAAGAGAGAGAGAGGAGCCAGAGAAAGAGAGAGAGAGGAGCCAGAGAAAGAGAGAGAGAGGAGCCAGAGAAAGAGAGAGAGAGGAGCCAGAGAAAGAAAGAGGTGCCAGAGAAAGAAAGAGGTGCCAGAGAAAGAAAGAGGTGCCAGAGAAAGAAAGAGGTGCCAGAGAAAGAGAGAGGAGCCAGAGAAAGAGAGAGAGAGGAGCCAGAGAAAGAGAGAGAGAGGAGCCAGAGAAAGAGAGAGAGAGGAGCCAGAGAAAGAGAGAGAGAGGAGCCAGAGAAAGAGAGATGAGCCAGAGAAAGAGAGATGAGCCAGAGAAAGAGAGAGGAGCCAGAGAAAGAGAGAGGAGCCAGAGAAAGAGAGAGGAGCCAGAGAAAGAGAGAGGAGCCAGAGAAAAAGGAGCCAGAGAAAGAGGAGCCAGAGAAAGAGAGAGAGAGGAGCCAGAGAAAGAGAGAGAGAGGAGCCAGAGAAAGAGAGAGAGGAGCCAGAGAAATAGGAGCCAGAGAAATAGAGAGAGAGGAGCCAGAGAAAGAGAGAGAGAGGAGCCAGAGAAAGAGAGAGAGAGCCAGAGAAATAGGAGCCAGAGAAATAGAGAGAGAGGAGCCAGAGAAAGAGAGAGAGAGGAGCCAGAGAAAGAGAGAGAGAGGAGCCAGAGAAAGAGAAGAGGAGCCAGAGAAAAAGGAGCCAGAGAAAGAGAAGAGGAGCCAGAGAAAAAGGAGCCAGAGGAAGAGGAGCCAGAGAAAGAGGAGCCAGAGAAAGAGAGGAGCCAGAGAAAGAGGAGCCAGAGAAAGAGGTGCCAGAGAAAGAGAGAGAGGAGCCAGAGAAAGAGAGAGAGGAGCCAGAGAAAGAGGAGCCAGAGAAATGAAGCCAGAGAAAGAGAGAGAGGAGCCAGAGAAAGAGAGAGAGGAGCCAGAGAAAGAGAGAGAGGAGCCAGAGAAAGAGAGAGAGGAGCCAGAGAAAGAGAGAGAGGAGCCAGAGAAAGAGGAGCCAGAGAAAGAGAGAGAGGAGCTAGAGAAAGAGAGAGAAGAGCCAGAGAGAGAGGAGCCAGAGAAAGAGAGAGAGGAGCCAGAGAAAGAGAGAGAGGAGCCAGAGAAAGAGAGAGAGGAGCCAGAGAAAGAGAGAGAGGAGCCAGAGAAAGAGAGAGAGGAGCCAGGGAAAGAGGAGCCAGAGAAAGAGGAGCCAGATGAAGAGAGAGGAGACAGAATGACCTCTCACCTCTGCCATAGTGTTCTGTATAGGCGTTCCAGTGAGTAGTAGTCTGTTTCTGCACTGAAACTGCAGCAAGATCTTCCAACGAACACTGTCAACACAGAGACACAACGCAAACTTAACGGACTACGTGACGCATACATCATCGAATGCACTGGATGTGGAAATCTGGTGTCATTTGAGACAACTGAAAGAGCTGCTCCAGCTGGTACTGCTCTTTAGTGACTGGGCCTCGTCCAGAACCACATACTCTCCCTTGACCCTCTGAACTGAGATGGATCTCTGCAGAGATGGATCGCTGTCGTCTTAAGGGCCATTCCCGTATTTTCTATAAGCTTATTCCATCATTTCCCATGACCGAAAGCTGCACCTGAACATCAGAACAGCGATCACTAACCTTGTTTTTGGATGAAGATTTGTACTTCAGAGCCCGACAGCTGTGGATGTACAGCTCACCGCGGACCAGGCCTACAGCCCCGGGATAAAAAAAAGGAAGAGACGATATAGGCAGACGTGCTCCTTGATGAGACTACGGCGACCAGGAAATAAACTCCCTCTACCATCCGTTCTATTGGCGAACGTACAATCACTGGAGAACAAACTGGACGAGCTCCGTTCGAGACTATCCTATCAACAGGACCAGAACAACTTCAATATCCTGATGTTTCTCCGAGTCATGGCTGAAAAAGGACAATATGCATCAAGCTGGTTTTTCTAAATTGTCAAGACCGAACGGCAGCTTTAAGGTGGGAGGTGTCTCTCTTTGTCAACAACAGCTGGTGCGCAATCGCAAGACAAATAGCTGATTATGGATTACAGGAAACAGAGGGCCGAGCACTTCCACATTCACGGGACTGTAGTTAAGCGAGTCGAAAACGACACGTTTCTCGGTGTCCACATCACTAAGGAAATATCATGGTCCACACACACCAACGCCTCTTCCCCCTCAGGAGACTGAAAATATTCTACAGCTGCACCATTGACAGCATCTTGACTGGCTGCATCACCGTTTGGTATGGCTACTGCTCGGCATCCGACCGCAAGGCGCTACAGAGGGTAGTGCATACGGCCCGGTACAACACTGGGGCCGAGCTTCCTGCCACCCTGGACCTCTTTACGAGGCCGTGTCAGAGGAAGGCCCTAATCAAAACTACTCCAGCCACCCAAGTCATAGACTGTTCTCTCTGCTACCGCACGACAAGTCTGGAACCAACGGGACCCTGAACAGCTTTTTAACCCAAAACCATAAACACTACTAAATAGTTAGTAGACACTACCAATAGCTACCCAGACTATCTGCATCGACTCATGTACGCTGCTGCCACTGTTTAATATCTATCCTGTTGCCTAGTCACTTTACCCCTACCTACAAGTACATATCTACCTCAATTACCTCGTACCCCTGCACATGGACTCAGTACTGGTACCCCGTGTATATAGTCAAGTTATCATGGACTCAGTACTGGTACCCCGTGTATATAGTCAAGTTACTCATTGTGTATTTATTCCCTGTGTTATTATTTTTCTATTATTTCTCTGTGTGTCCCTCTGCGTTGTTGGGAACGGCCTGTAAGTCAGCTTTTCACTGTTAGTCCACACCTGTTGTTTATAAAGCATGAGACAAAGAACATTTTGATCTATTAGTGTCTAGGAGTCTAGGGGGGTAGGGGTTAGGGTCTAGGGGTTATGGTTTACCTGGTACTGCTCTTTAGGGACTAGGCCTCATCCAGAAACATGTACTGCCACTTGACCCTATAGGGGTAGTGTCTAGGGGTAGTGTCTAGGGGTAGTGTCTAGAAGCCAGTTCCACCGCTTGTTTCATTGTTCCCTTCAAATCAGGGACTGCGGGGTTCCAACTTTATGTCCAACAATGAAAATTTAAATATAAGACTGTATAAACACCAGGAAATAATCTCCAAGTGACTTTAATTTTGGAAATCTGTGTCCAAGTATTCACTATAGAGAGACGTGATCATATATAAATATAACAATTAGATGTTTATATCAAATATCATTTCTGTTTGGGCTTTATGTGTTAAATTTGCAGTAAAAAAAAAATAATATATATATACATATATACATACACACACACACACACACACACATTTTCTTGCCCCCCTGACCATCCACTCAATAAAACAATTGTCCCGTGACTCACTAGTTGATGATCCCTGGTCTAGGGGTCAGGGTTTATCTGGTACTGCTCTTTAGGGCCTGGGCTTCATCTAGAACCATGTACTAGGGGTCAGGGTTTACCTGGTACTGCTCTTTAGGGCCTGGGCTTCATCTAGAACCATGTACTAGGGGTCAGGGTTTACCTGGTACTGCTCTTTAGGGCCTGGGCTTCATCTAGAACCATGTACTGCCATTTGACCCTCTGGAAGTACTTGACATCCTGAACTACCAGCTGATAACTGGTGATCACTACATGGAACGGAGCATTCTGGGTGTACAGGGTTTTCTGGCTCCAGAACTTCCTGATCACTTTGCGGTCGTGAGGGTTCCCCCAGTACGGCAGAACCTGAGGGACAAACGGCACAAAGGGTTAATAAATTAATATAATATGTAAATACGCTCAGTTTATTTTCTCAAGGAAGTCCAGTAATCATTGAGGCAGATCTTAAAAGGATTTTAGATACTTAGTGTGTGTAGAACTTTTGTTTCTAAATTGCATATAGTTATTTTATCCCAACAGAAGCACAAAAAGAAAAATTACCTTCTGACCTTTTCCAGTAGAAAGGAACACTTTGCAGTTACTTTCTTTTCAAAATAAATGTCTGTTATTGTTTAGTGAGAAAACATTTAAACTCTTGACTCCAGGGATTGTTGATATGAGACGTTATGTTAAACTATGTGACGGGACCATAATGAATCCCTCAACACAAATACTGGCTGAGGCTCCATTGTGTGTGTGTGTGTCCCCATTGTTGCTGCGTCAGTTTCTCCGCATGTCTCGTTCTCAGGAACTGATACTTATCTGATGTTTGTTAACACCTCATCGCCATGGTGAAACAGTTGATTTACAGTCAGACTAAAAAACGACCAAAAACGATGGTTTTGCAGTAAAAGTTGGTGTATATGGAGGACCGTGTGTGTGAGTGCGCTTTGTAAGATACCATGCCTCCGATTCATAAATCCCATAAATCGTATATAATACTATGCTGCCCCCTAATGGACAATCAGAATAAGGCACCTAAGCAACCACCGGATCTCACGCCTTCAGATTATACAGGGTGTTGTGATGCATTTGCTCCTCACACAAGATATAGCATATACAGTTAATACATACAGTCAATTAACACAGAGGCAGAACCAATAGGCTGAAAAGTTTAACTAAAGGAGAGAGCTGGAGAGAACAGCTGACGAGAGATGAAGACAACAGCTGACGAGAGAACAGCTGACGAGAGAACAGCTGATGAGAGACGGAGAGAACAGCTGATGAGAGACGAGAGAACAGCTGATGGACAGAACAGCTGATAGAGAGATGGAAAGAACAGCTGATGAGAACAGCTGATAGAGAGAACAGCTGATAGAGAGATGGAAAGAACAGCTGATGAGAACAGCTGATAGAGAGAACAGCTGATAGAGAGATGGAAAGAACAGCTGATGAGAGAACAGCTGATAGAGAGAACAGCTGATAGAGAGATAGTGTCAGAGCAACAGTAGAATTCCTAATGTCTCACCTTGAATTTGGGGACAAAGCGTGTAAACTCCTGGTGCCAGTTATTCAGTGTGGAGGCAGGAGAGATGATGAGGAACGGACCCCAGATGTTGTCACGCTGCAGAGGACAGGACAGAGACACACACTCAGTCAGTCACCACGACGGGTATGTATGTGGGGGTGTGTGTGTGGACGTGATTAACCAGAAGTCCCCACAAGAACAGTAAACAAACAAACATTTGACCAACTGCTATTTCTAGGGCGTTTAGGATTAAGGTTAGAATTATGTTAAGGGTTAGTTTTTGGGTTAGCAACAAAAGGTTAGGAGCTATGTTTAGGAGCTAGGGTTAGGTTTAGGAGCTATGTTTAGGAGCTAGGGTTAGGTTTAGGAGCTAGGGTTAGGAGCTAGGATTAGGAGCTAGGATTAGGTTTAGGAGCTAGGGTTAGGAGCTAGGATTAGGTTTAGGAGCTAGGGTTAGGAGCTAGGATTAGGTTTAGGAGCTAGGGTTAGGTTTAGGAGCTAGGGTTAGGTTTAGGCGCTAGGGTTAGGTTTAGGCGCTAGGGTTAGGTTTAGGCGCTAGGGTTAGGTTTAGGCGCTAGGGTTAGGTTTAGGCGCTAGGGTTAGGTTTAGGCGCTAGGGTTAGGTTTAGGAGCTAGGGTTAGGAGCTAGGGTTAGGTTTAGGAGCTAGGTTTAGGAGCTAGGTTTAGGAGCTAGGTTTAGGAGCTAGGTTTAGGTTTAGGAGCTAGGGTTAGGTTTAGGAGCTAGGGTTAGGTTTAGGAGCTAGGGTTAGGTTTAGGAGCTAGGGTTAGGTTTAGGAGCTAGGGTTAGGGTTAGGAGCTAGGGTTAGGAGCTCAAATCAAATGTTATTTGTCACATACACATGGTTAGCAGATGTTAATGCGAGTGTAGCGAAATGCTTGTGCTTCTAGTTCCGACCATGCAGTAGTATCTAACAAGTAATCTAACAAGCTAGGGTTAGGTTTTTGGGTTAAGGTGATGGTAAGAGTATGGGTTAAGGTGATGGTAAGAGTATGGGTTAAGGTTAGCTCCTAACCCTAGCTCCTGTACAAGACAGTGTGTGTGTGTGTGAGAGAGAGAGAAAAACAGGAAACACTAAGCTGTGAAGCATGTCTTCCTGTGGAACATGGTGTTCTAGAGAGTGGGCTCAAATTCCCCAAACGTAATTCTATTTCCCCTCCCTGTCATTTAAAACAGCTTGGGGCCCATAGATACAGCTGGACTGTTCCCATTCACATGACTCATCAACAATCGCCCTGGTAATAAAACATTATAATAATACAACCCATTTTTGACTTACAGTGAAACGTTACGGCTTCTGCGTGCCAAGTACAAAGGTAATCAAGTGCAAACGTTTGGAAGAGACCAGGTAAAACGAAAGCAAGTATTTGACTCAGGTGTGCTGCTTACCTCAGCCAGGTGACCCAGCAGGGCGATGCTCTGAACAGTCTTCCCCAGACCCATCTCGTCTGCTAGGATACCATTAATACCCTACGGAAAGGGAGACAGGACGGGATGTCACTACTGAGAAAAGTGACAAGAGTACTGGGATGCACGACAGGTGTGTGTGTGTGTGTGTGTGTGGGGGGGGAGAGCAACACAGACCAACAAAAAAATTCAAAGTTAATCTTTTGAAGCTTGTGTTCACCTGTTCATAGAGGTTAGCCAGCCAGTTCATGCCTTTCAGCTGGTAGCCCTTCAATTTCCCGTTGAAGATGGTTGGCTGGGGGATGTCCTCTCCGGCCTGAATAGAAGGGTTAGACAGGCTGTAGCTCTCCCCGAACCCTGACCCCCCACTGGCCTGGTGCAGGGAGGCACAGCGGCTGTCCTTGGCCTCCTCATCAAAGACACGTGTCTAAAGGGGAGAAAAACAAAACGGACCGTCGCGTTTTGAGAATAGAATAATTCCTTCCATGTTGAGTGTACATGTCTATGTGGGTGGACTCGTGTGGATGTGGTGTCGGAGGTGTTTGCTGGTACTTACTCTGGCCTGGTGTATCTCGTAGGCTTCTTTAGCGTTCCTTAAGGCCTGAGACTTGTAGTAGTCACTATCTGAGACGGGACAACAATTCAACACTGTTACAACTGCACTAAAAATGGTAAAAAATAATAAATAAAAAATAATAATCAATCACGATTGGATTTCACTTAACCGGGAATATGTTCAGAATGATAAAAGTAACGAGCATTACCGTAGTCCTCCTGTCCAACGTTGACCACCAGCCCGGTGTTGATCTGCCTGTGAGAGTTGGTGTCGTCCAGCTTGTTGAGGATGTCCTCCTCTCCCCCGTCCTCCTCCCCAGGACCCTTTCCCCCCATGAAATGGGCGTACAGCTCTGTCTGGGTGATCAGGAAGTTCAGCTTACGCTGCTGACGCCGCCTGGTGGGTGGGGGGAAAGAGAGAGAGAGAGAGAGAGAGAGAGAGAGAGAGAGAGAGTTCATGAGTTTTAGCATCGGTTTTAATCTGATAGGGAGATCACTAGATGTTTGTTTACGTGGTGGAGGGGTGACCAACCCTACTGCAGAGCTTCTGGATGTGCAGGCTTTTGCGACAACTTTACTATAACACACCTGATTCACCTAACCAAGTGACAAGTAGAATCAGGTGTGTTACATCAGAGCATTATACTGCAGGAAGGTAACTCGTCATGTTTCTGATGTGGTAGAGCAGTGTGTTATATCAGAGCATTATACGGCAGGAAGTTAACTCGTCATGTTTCTGATGTGGTAGAGCAGTGTGTTAGAGCATTATACGGCAGGAAGTTAACTCGTCATGTTTCTGATGTGGTAGAGCAGTGTGTTAGAGCATTATACGGCAGGAAGTTAACTCGTCATGTTTCTGATGTGGTAGAGCAGTGTGTTATATCAGAGCATTATACGGCAGGAAGTTAACTCGTCATGTTTCTGACGTGGTAGAGCAGTGTGTGTTTTCCAGTCTCACCTCTCTCATCTCCTCATCCAGTTTGCGTTGTTCCAGAGCCTCTTTCTCGGCTCTCTTCCTGTGTTCCTTCTCCACCTTCTCATATTTCTTCCAGTAGAGAGTCATCTCCTTGGTCAGTCTCCTGGCCCGAGGAAGGGTTTCTTTACAGTTCTTCTGGGCTTGGATGGCTGCCCTACGCACCTCACGCATACACTGGTGGGCCAGCTGGAGATGAGGAAGAGATACGGGTTAATGAGATAGTACTGAGTTAAGATCAGACAGACCAGCTAGAGATGAGAAAACACACACACAAAGAAAACAGAACACATACAGACATTTAGTTTGAAGTTTAAAAAAAATACAGAAAAACGACACATTTGCCTGAGGTAAAACAGAGACATTTACACAGGGATACCCTTTCAAACAAACCTATACATACAGACACCAGCTTTTAATAGGTCAGGAAAGGCTTAAAAACATTTTACCTTTTTGGCATTGGTAAGGACAAAGTTCTTGGCTGATGCTTTTTGCTTGAATGCCTAAAGAAAGATTATGCAATTATGAATACATGACTTCATACCCATTCACACGAATACATTATGAATACATGACTTCATACCCATTCACATGCTCTAAATATCAACTTTAGCCCCTCTCAGATATCCTTTAATCAGAGGTCAGGGCCAGTATCCGCAGAGCAGAGCAGAGTGCAAGTGCTGATCTAGGATTTATTTCATTTGACCTTCATTTAACTAGGCAACTCAGTTAAGAATAAATTATTATTGACAATGACGGCCTACCCCGGTCACACTTGGATGATGCTGGGCCAATTGTGCGCCGGCCCCTACGGGACTCCCAAACACAGCCGGGTTGTGATTCAGCCTGGAATCGAACCAGGGTCTGTAGTGACGCCTCAAGCACTGAGATACAGTGCCTTAGACCCGCTGCGCCACTCGGGAGGCCCTAGGATCTGTCCATACAATCTCATTCACTATGATGTAGAAGGCTAAACTGATCCTAGATCAGCATTCCTACTCTGAGACGGGCCCTGAGGACAGATTTACAAAGACCTCCATCCACTCCTGCAGTAATCATCCTGACTCCTGCAGGCCTCTCAGACTACACTAGCCAGCGTACCTTGGGGCACTCCTTCTTGGCGATGGTGAGCCAGACTTTGCGTCGTCGTGCGTTCAGCTGCTCTACGGTCAGGTGTTTCTTCTTCAACATGGGAAGAGGTGCGTCATGGGAAAACTTGGCGAAGATCTTGGTGACATGCGGCCGCCCGTCGCCTGAAAACTCCCCCTCCCCTCTCTTCTTTTTCCTCTTGCTCTTCTTTAGCTTTTCTGAGAGGAGAAGGGAACATGGACGAGCACATCCATTATTGGAAACCAATGTGACATTTTCCAGGACGCAAGTAAACCTGTTCGCTAGTAGCAGTATTAGAAATCTACACGATTCTCCTCTAGAAATAAAATAAGACACATTCAACAAAGCAAAGAAAGACAATTAAAAAAATATATATAAAGTAAATAAACTTTGTTTGTTACCCTTGAATTTCTTCTCCTCCTTGATCTTCTTCTTCTTGGGGCCCAGCAGGTGGCGCTGTTGTTCATAGAAGGGGTCCTGGGAAGAGAGCAGTCCCGTACTATAGTACTGATACTGCTGCAGCTGAGGAGAGGAGCAGATGTATAGAGATCTCAAGTTTGTATCTGTGCCTTTACGGTGACCGTGACAACACAGGCAGCGCCATTTAGGCTATTGCCATTTTAAAATGTAGTCAATTTTCTCCTTCTTTTGATGTTAGGGGGGGGAAAAAAGTGTAAATCGAATAGTGGTGATTTTACCGCCCTCTGCAGGCCTGGAGTCCTCAACCACATCTTGTATATCGTTCATTTATTGTGGCCACTAGATAACAGTGCTCTGATCATTGGCTGATCCCTCCCAGCCTATAAGGAATCCCCAACCAGTTGACTACTTTAAAAATAGTGGAAGCCCTCAATTATAATGTCCATGCTAAAAAAATCTATATATATTTTTTAATTATTTTATTTATTTTACCTTTATTTAACGAGGCAAGTCAGTTAAGAACAAATTCTTATTTTCTATGACGGCCTAGGAAGAGTGGGTTAACTGCCTTGTTCAGGGATTTTTACCTTGTCAGCTCGGGGATTCTATACATCTCTATAGAGTCATCATTGTTCAGTCAATGCCATCACAACGAGCACAATGGTAGTGGCGGTCGTGTGGCTGCGGTGGCGGTCGTGTGGCTGCGGTGGCGGTCGTGTGGCTGCGGTGGCGGTCGTGTGGCTGCGGTGGCGGTCGTGTGGCTGCGGTGGCGGTCGTGGAGGCTGCGGTGGCGGTCGTGGAGGCTGCGGTGGCGGTCGTGTGGCTGCGGTGGCGGTCGTGCGGCTGCGGTGGCGGTCGTGAGGCTGCGGTGGCGGTCGTGAGGCTGCGGTGGCGGTCGTGTGGCTGCGGTCGTGGTGGCTGCGGTGGCGGTCGCGGCGGGCGGCCGGTGGCGGTCGGCGGCGGCGGTGGCGGTCGCGGCGGGCGGCGGTCGGGCGGCGGCGGTCGTGGAGGCGGCGGTCGTGGTGGCTGCGGTGGCGGTCGTGGTGGCTGCGGTCGTGGCTGCGGTGGCGGTCGTGAGGCTGCGGTGGCGGTCGTGAGGCTGCGGTGGCGGTCGTGAGCTGCGGTGGCGGTCGTGTGGCTGCGGTGGCGGTCGTGTGGCTGCGGTGGCGGTCGTGAGGCTGCGGTGGCGGTCGTGTGGCTGCGGTGGCGGTCGTGAGGCTGCGGTGGCGGTCGTGGTGGCTGCGGTGGCGGTCGTGTGGCTGCGGTGGCGGTCGTGGCTGCGGTGGCGGTCGTGAGGCTGCGGTGGCGGTCGTGTGGCTGCGGTGGCGGTCGTGGCTGCGGTGGCGGTCGTGCGGCTGTTTTGGCGGTCGTGCGGCTGCGGTGGCGGTCGTGAGGCTGCGGTGGCGGTCGTGTGGCTGCGGTGGCGGTCGTGTGGCTGCGGTGGCGGTCGTGAGGCTGCGGTGGCGGTCGTGAGGCTGCGGTGGCGGTCGTGTGGCTGCGGTGGCGGTCGTGTGGCTGCGGTGGCGGTCGTGAGGCTGCGGTGGCGGTCGTGAGGCTGCGGTGGCGGTCGTGTGGCTGCGGTGGCGGTCGTGAGGCTGCGGTGGCGGTCTTGTGGCTGCGGTGGCGGTCGTGAGCTGCGGTGGCGGTCGTGGCTGCGGTGGCGGTCGTGTGGCTGCGGTGGCGGTCGTGAGGCTGCGGTGGCGGTCGTGTGGCTGCGGTGGCGGTCGTGTGGCTGCGGTGGCGGTCGTGAGGCTGCGGTGGCGGTCGTGAGGCTGCGGTGGCGGTCGTGAGGCTGCGGTGGCGGTCGTGGTGGCTGCGGTGGCGGTCGTGGCTGCGGTGGCGGTCGTGAGGCTGCGGTGGCGGTCGTGAGGCTGCGGTGGCGGTCGTGAGGCTGCGGTGGCGGTCGTGAGGCTGCGGTGGCGGTCGTGGTGGCTGCGGTGGCGGTCGTGAGGCTGCGGTGGCGGTCGTGTGGCTGCGGTGGCGGTCGTGTGGCTGCGGTGGCGGTCGTGAGGCTGCGGTGGCGGTCGTGGAGGCTGCGGTGGCGGTCGTGTGGCTGCGGTGGCGGTCGTGAGGCTGCGGTGGCGGTCGTGAGGCTGCGGTGGCGGTCGTGAGGCTGCCGTGGCGTGAACCGCCGCCGCCGCGACGCCGCCGCGACGCATCGCCGCCGACCGCCATCGCCGCCGCGATGACGCCACGACGCATGCACGCCACGCGAGCCTCACGGTGGCGGTCGTGTGGCTGCGGTGGCGGTCGTGAGGCTGCGGTGGCGGTCGTGTGGCTGCGGTGGCGGTCGTGGCTGCGGTGGCGGTCGTGAGGCTGCGGTGGCGGTCGTGTGGCTGCGGTGGCGGTCGTGTGGCTGCGGTGGCGGTCGTGGCTGCGGTGGCGGTCGTGGCTGCGGTGGCGGTCGTGGCTGCGGTGGCGGTCGTGTGGCTGCGGTGGCGGTCGTGAGGCTGCGGTGGCGGTCGTGAGGCTGCGGTGGCGATCGTCGCGGCTGCGGTGGCGATCGCGGGCGGCGGTGGCGGTCGTCGGCGGCGGTGGCGGTCGTCGCGGCGGCGGTCGTCTTGGCGCGGTCGGCGGCGGCGGTCGTGAGGCTGCGGTGGCGGTCGTGTGGCTGCGGTGGCGGTCGTGTGGCTGCGGTCGTGTGGCTGCGGTGGCGGTCGTGAGGCTGCGGTGGCGGTCGTGAGGCTGCGGTGGCGGTCGTGTGGCTGCGGTGGCGGTCGTGTGGCTGCGGTGGCGGTCGTGTGGCTGCGGTGGCGGTCGTGAGGCTGCGGTGGCGGTCGTGTGGCTGCGGTGGCGGTCGTGTGGCTGCGGTGGCGGTCGTGCGGCTGTTTTGGCGGTCGTGTGGCTGCGGTGGCGGTCGTGAGGCTGCGGTGGCGGTCGTGAGGCTGCGGTGGCGGTCGTGTGGCTGCGGTGGCGGTCGTGTGGCTGCGGTGGCGGTCGTGTGGCTGCGGTGGCGGTCGTGAGGCTGCGGTGGCGGTCGTGAGGCTGCGGTGGCGGTCGTGTGGCTGCGGTGGCGGTCGTGTGGATGCGGTGGCGGTCGTGAGGCTGCGGTGGCGGTCGTGGCTGCGGTGGCGGTCGTGAGGCTGCGGTGGCGGTCGTGGCTGCGGTGGCGGTCGTGAGGCTGCGGTGGCGGTCGTGTGGCTGCGGTGGCGGTCGTGTGGCTGCGGTGGCGGTCGTGAGGCTGCGGTGGCGGTCGTGAGGCTGCGGTGGCGGTCGTGTGGCTGCGGTGGCGGTCGTGTGGCTGCGGTGGCGGTCGTGAGGCTGCGGTGGCGGTCGTGAGGCTGCGGTGGCGGTCGTGTGGCTGCGGTGGCGGTCGTGAGGCTGCGGTGGCGGTCGTGAGGCTGCGGTGGCGGTCGTGAGGCTGCGGTGGCGGTCGTGTGGCTATACATCAAGTAATAACAGTTGTGTACGCACACGCATGCATGCTTGTGTGTATGTCTAGACGTGTTAGTGTGTGTGTACCTCTCTGTCGTTGTGGAACTTGTTCTGGTGCTCCCTGGTGAACCGGTGCAGTCTGAGCATGTCATGTAGCTCTTCTCTGGACAGACTGAAGTCCGAGTCCTCTGTGTCTGACTCACTGGTGTCGTCACTCAACAGGATACTCTATGGGGAGAGAACAATTCAGATCCATCCGCCCACTATCTCTCTATATACACCACTATAGACTGGTTTCCTGGACACAAATTCAGTCCAGTTCTGGACTAAAAAGCATGATCATTTGTTTAGGTTCAGGACTAGGCTTTGTGTTTGGGAAACCAACACAGAATGTTAACACACTCAATCATAAAGCAATTAGAAATACCTTGAGCCATTTCCTGCTCTTCTTCAGTTTGGAGAAGTTGTATAGACTGGCTTTGTCTTCCTTGTGTTCTGTGAAAGTGTGTGTGAAAGAAAATCAATGTCTTTGAATAAAGATCTGGGTGAGATTTGGGATATGGATCCAAGATATTGCACCTGGTATGGAACCAATGTTGGACATTAATCTGAGATTACACCTTGGATAAAGCATATCCTGTAGAAGGATATATATATATCTCACACACACACAACAGCTGGGAGGGTACACCACTTTTAAAGGTGCATACAACTATTTGAACCTTCCAGGTGAACTCTCCCTGAGCTCCCCTTCACCTTGCGATGGAGTTCCGTTGAGGGTGGTGCCCTCGGTAACAAGCCCTTCCTCATCCAGGTCACATGACTCCTCCTTTATCGCCAAGGCCGCGTGCTGATTGGCCAGTCCCAGGGAAGGCCCCTCCCCTAATCCGCCGCCATCGTCGCTGTCATCACTGTGATATGACAAACACGTACACATTGAGCCCAGAGTCACCCCAGTCATGTCATAAAGCACAGACAACATCCGACTCCAGGCTTTTGTTTATTTTATTGATAAGGCGAAAGCGGTGGCTGTGCGCTCGTGGCTCTCATTCACACAACTGCACACTCTGTTTGCTACAAATACAAGTTGTAACTCATCACTCTGATCTGAAAGAGAGATTTTGGCAATTAAAAAAGTGCACTACGCAACAACAAAAAATATAATAATAAATCGCTCCGCCATTTCCTCGGTTGCTAAAATTCTAAAAATTGTTCGCCTAATTTCAGTTGTTGTGACAAAACAAGTACAGTGTAGAGCAGGGGGCCTGGGGCCAGGGGCCTGGGGCCAGGGGCCCGGGGCCCACCGTCGGGGCACATTTAACATTTGCCCTAGCACTATACAGCTGATTCAAATAATCAAAGCTGGATGAGTTGGTTATTTGAATCAGCTGTGTAGTGCTTGCGCAAAAAACTCCACCAAGGAGGGGCCCCCAGAACCGAGTTTGGGAAACCCTGCCATACGACACGTGTTAAACTCGTTCCACAATGGGCAGAGTGTCTGCGGGTTTTCGCTCCTCCCTTGTACCTGATTGATGAGTTAAGGTCACTGATTAGTGAGGAACTCCCCTCACCTGGTCGTCTAGGTCTCAGTAAGGAACTCCCCTCACCTGGTTGTCTAGGTCTCAGTGAGGAACTCCCCTCACCTGGTTGTCTAGGTCTCAGTAAGGAACTCCCCTCACCTGGTTGTCTAGGTCTCAGTGAGGAACTCCCCTCACCTGGTTGTCTAGGTCTCAGTGAGGAACTCCCCTCACCTGGTTAACTAGGTCTCAGTAAGGAACTCCCCTCACCTGGTTAACTAGGTCTCAGTAAGGAACTCCCCTCACCTGGTTAACTAGGTCTCAGTAAGGAACTCCCCTCACCTGGTTGTCTAGGTCTCAGTAAGGAACTCTCCTCACCTGGTTGTCTAGGTCTCAGTAAGGAACTCCCCTCACCTGGTTGTCTAGGTCTCAGTAAGGAACTCCCTCACCTGGTTGTCTAGGTCTCAGTAAGGAACTCCCCTCACCTGGTTGTCTAGGTCTCAGTAAGGAACTCCCCTCACCTGGTTGTCTAGGTCTCAGTAAGGAACTCCCCTCACCTGGTTAACTAGGTCTTAGTAAGGAACTCCCCTCACCTGGTTAACTAGGTCTTAGTAAGGAACTCCCCTCACCTGGTTAACTAGGTCTTAGTAAGGAACTCCCCTCACCTGGTTAACTAGGTCTTAGTAAGGAACTCCCCTCACCTGGTTGTCTAGGTCTCAGTAAGGAACTCCCCTCACCTGGTTAACTAGGTCTTAGTAAGGAACTCCCCTCACCTGGTTGTCTAGGTCTCAGTAAGGAACTCCCCTCACCTGGCTGTCTAGGTCTCAGTAAGGAACTCCCCTCACCTGGTTGTCTAGGTCTCAGTAAGGAACTCCCCTCACCTGGTTGTCTAGGTCTCAGTAAGGAACTCCCCTTACCTGGTTGTCTAGGTCTCAGTAAGGAACTCCCCTCACCTGGTTGTCTAGGTCTCAATAAGGAACTCTCCTCACCTGGTTAACTAGGTCTTAGTAAGGAACTCCCCTCACCTGGCTGTCTAGGTCTCAGTAAGGAACTCCCCTCACCTGGTTGTCTAGGTCTCAGTAAGGAACTCCCCTCACCTGGTTGTCTAGGTCTCAGTAAGGAACTCCCCTCACCTGGTTGTCTAGGTCTCAGTAAGGAACTCCCCTCACCTGGTTGTCTAGGTCTCAGTAAGGAACTCCCCTCACCTGGTTGTCTAGGTCTCAGTAAGGAACTCCCCTCACCTGGTTAACTAGGTCTCAGTAAGGAACTCCCCTCACCTGGTTGTCTAGGTCTCAGTAAGGAACTCCGCTCACCTGGTTGTCTTAATTGAAAGGGAAAACCAGCAGACACCAGTCTCTCCACGGAATGAGTGACACCCCTGCCCTATGAGGTCCGGAGCCTGCTGGTTCTGTTCTACCCAAAAAGTGACATATTGCAGCTTTAAGAGTCAGATGAATTCATGGATACAATGTACGTCTCTGCATCAGTTTGGTGGAAGTTGTTAACTATAATTAGTGCAATTGCTAACAGCTAGCTGTTCCCATAGACTAACAGCCATGGTGCTAACGCCGGTTAGTAAGGAACTATGCCCTCCCAGGCCCACCCATGGCTGCACCCCTGCCCACTCAATTGAAATCCATAAATTAGGCCCTAATTGATCTATTTCAATTGACTTCCTTCTATGAACTGTAACACAATAAAATCTTTGAAATTGCTGCATGTTGTGATGCATTTATATTTGTGTTCAGTATACAAACGGTATTCCATGAGTATCCAAGCTTGTCTCAGTCGAAATGTGTTAAAAAGGAAAAAAAGAGAGAGGGGCTCCGCTGCTAAATGAATATAGGAGAAACACTGGTATATTACCTGAATAGGTATCTGTTGTTATATTGCATTATAAATAGAGTACCACACTATGAGTCATAATACCCATAAAGCCCATACCCATAAAACCACTCCACGGTGGGGCTCTGTAACTGTACTTTACCTGGATAGGTCTCTGTTGAAGACTGAGGCGGTCTGGCGGAGGAAGCTGTCAAGGCGTAGGGATCTCTCCAGGTGCTGAAGGTGAAGAGGCTTGGCCAGGCCTGATGACGACCATGCTGCCCCATCGTCGGCCTCTGCCTGCCCAGCCCCAGACGCCATGGAGGACTGAGACCTGTAGGCCCTACTAGGCAGGGATACTCACTGGAGGAGAGACAAACAGAGAAAGGGGGGAGAGAGAGAGTGTTGAGAGAGAGAGAACCAACGTGGAAGGTTGAGCGGAAGTTGTAATATTAGAGCTAAATATTCTCTCTTGTGTTTTGCAGTCAGGACCCCTCCACGTCGTCTCCTGACGGCTAGTCTCTGCATGCAACATAACACTGACATTATATGTCTGTGCAAAAAATTAACAAAAACAATGGAACCTTTCTAATGTGGGATATGGATATCCTCATTATCCTCCAATCACGACTGTCAGTTCAGAAGATGTGAAAAAGGCCTGAAACAGAGAGAAAGAGCCACACGTCACACAAATGACACACTACACCGCACAGCACCAATCAAAGCTGTCAAAATTGACTAATCAGCGTATTCCCTCTGCGGACCTTCAAGCACTTTCATGTACCAGATTGAAAGAGCTTATCAGTTGAACTGATTACATTTGTTGAACAGTCCATAGAGGAAATTGAGTCTAAATATGCTTAAGTTATAGGCATGTTCGGTTTATAATGTTTCAAGACCTTAAGTCTGAGCTTGGGGAAGGGTCTTAGACCCCAATCCTGATCTAACCTAACCTTATGGACTCATTAATGGGCTCCCGAGTGGCACAGCGGTCTCAAGCACTGCATCTCAGTGCTAGAGGCAGACCCTGGTTCGAAACCAGGCTGTATCACAACCGGCCGTGATTGGGAGTCCCATAAGGCGACGCACAATTGGCTGAGCGTCGTCCGGGTTTGGCCGGTGTAGGCCGTCATTGTAAACAAGAACTGACTTGCCTAGTTAAATAAAGGTTAAATAAAAATTAAATGGTCACAACTAGTTTGAAATGTCCACAAACCCCTCTATCTGGACGTAAATACTTTGATTCCCACAAACCCTGTAAGAAGAATGGTACATTAATTTAACTTATATAAAACAGAAACATATTTTATTCAGTTGCATCCTTTGCATGTCTATTGCAGGTGTGTGTTGTGGGGGAGGGAAAAGGTGTGTTATTATAGCTTTTACTTACTGGTTCAATCAGAGCTGATTGAGTGATAATGAGATCAGGTGTCTGCAAAAAGGGAATCAAGCCACTGTACTACAAATCAGGCTAAAGCCGAGTTACAATGTAGCTAGGCTGCCGGTAAACACTCAGAGCAAAGCACAACCGATGAACGTTCAGCTAAATTAGCCAGCTGGCTAGCTGGCTAGCGGTCTTAACGGAGCCGGGCTGTTAGCTGGCTAGTTAATGCTATAACGAACGTGTTAGCATGCAAGTGCGATGCCTAGCGTTTCTTTAGCTTTTACTAGCCTTCGCCTGTTTAGCCGTTAGCTGTGTGGGCCAGCTAACCTGGTGTGACACGTTAGCTAGCTGGCTACCGTTCGCTAGCTGGCTACACGACAGACATGCATATCGAGGGTCAAGCTACGGTAGCTACGCTAGCGAGGTACTATGTTGTGGTGGTTAAAACGGGCCGAATTTCCTACTCGAAAAAGAGCAGGCTAGTTATATATATATATATATATATTTTTTTTTTTTTTTTTTTTTTTTTTGACTGTCTGTGAAGCCGGCATTTGTTACACTTGAACGGCTAATTGTCAACAACAACAACAACAACAAAAAATCTTGGTGCGTTTCTGGTCATTTTTTTGAATTAAAATTTTAGGTAAAGAAGTTCCCACTCACTCTGCCACCGAGTTATTCAAATGGGATCTGGCCCTTTAAGGCTGCCACCTTCCCTGGACATGAGTATTTTTTAGTAATACAATTCACTTTTTTTTTTTAAAGAGGGAGAGGGGGAATAGCAACTTTGGCTTGTTTTACAGCGAGGCCTAGGAATCTTTCCAGGCCCCCTCTATCCGTCCCCTTGAATCGGCACGATGGGTCGTCTCAGAAAGCCTCTGTTCCCGGATCCCCGCCGCCACCACCACCACCACCATCTAATTCATTTCTCCCCTGCCCGGCCATCTTTACCCCCATTGCCTCCCTCCCACCATATTACCTCCAAAACACTTTCTCACCTTGGGCCCCCGGGTCCCCCCTTTTTTTTTTTATATAGTTATTATTTTATAGCGGTTTCTCTCTCTCTGTCTCGTAGCTGCTGCCGACTGTCGGTGCTCTGACTCCAAGATGGCGCGTCTAGTCAACAGAGTGAGTCTGAGCTTCGGGTCGGCGGCGGCAGCGGCGGAGGGAGAGAGAGAGAGAGGCGGCCACTTTCTGGAACTGAGGGAGCAGGAGGGACACGGCGCCATGGCGAGGAGAGACCCGGGGAACAAGGCATACCCCGTCGAATACAGAGACGCTGACGACTTTTTACTAGGCTCCTCTAATAAAAAGGAATTGTTGCGGATATAATTAAGCGACACAACAAATTAAAGAAAAAAAAAAAGAAAAAACATTTGCAATCGGTATTTCTTTTTTTTTTTGGGGGGGGGAGGTATTTTTTAAATTATATTTTTAAAGAGTCAGTTCTGACGAGAGTTGTCCATAACTTGTAGTTCATATGATTTATGCGATTATTATCGTTTACGATCCGAACTCCATTGGTGGAGTCTGTTAATGCCGAAGATTACCGAGCTACATGTTACGTCACTCACAAGGGGGCTGTTACATTTTCCGGAGAAATTGGGTAGATTTTATATGAGCTATAAATGGCAAACAATACATAAGTGTTACAATGAAACTGTTTAGAAGTTAAGAGCATATCATCAATATGTGCCCGATCCTGGTCCTCCTTAAGAAGCCTTGTGTGCATATGATGCTTTACTTTATCCCAAACAACCTTCACATTCACTTTTTTTAATCTCATAGTTTACTGTGCATTGATGACAATGTAAACATTGAGTTACTTGGCCGGTCCTTGTCAGTTTATACATATTTATGAGGAGGAAGGCATCTCACTCAATCCCCTAACCCCATAATCAAATCACCGCCATTACTTTGTATTTTCATATTCACCAGCTCTCATTATATTTTTTATTATTTAACCTTTATCTAGGCAAGTCAGCGGTCTAAGGCGCTGCATCTCAGTGCAAGAGGCGTCACTACAGTACCTGGTTCGATAACAGTACCTGGTTGTGATAACAGTACCTGGTTGTGATAAAGCCTGGTTTCGAACCAGGTACTGTAGTGACGCCTCTTGCACTGAGATGCAGTGCCTTAGACCGCTGCGCCACTCAGGAGCCCATTGGAGGAATTCATAACATTGGGAATTCATAATAACATTCAAACACTTGAAATAACAATTCCAAAGATAGAATTTAATATTTTTTTTAATTTTCATAGGTGGATTTTGCAAACAAAAGTGAGTTACATTGACCTGATCTCAGATGGTGTCACAACAGAATAAACTGTCAGCCAATGTAACAGGTGGGAAGAAAGTTCTCATGATGCCATAAAGGACACTAATAACAAAAACAGTAGTTCTTTACATACTTTTTATAGTACTACTCATGTCACTAGCCAGTGGAACTAACTAATACCAGTAGAGATTTATAAATATGCATTCAATTTCAGAGAACATTTCGCAAGTTAATTTGTTAATTTAGACAGATGAGTGTAAAAGATAGTGAACTGATCTTGTAATGTTTAATAAAGCAATGTGTGTGATCCCGACATAGTGCAGTTTTTCTAAGCTTCGCAAAGAGAGAGTCTGTAGAATATATCATGTTACGGAGACGCATAGGGGATAAGGGCTTATATAGGAGCGCCTGCATTCTTCCCTACTCCTGTGAGTATCCATCACCAGGCACTGTGCAGCTGTGGCTATACATCCCATTATCAAAGAGAATAACAGCTGATTTCCTGGCCTATGGTGTACACATTTCAGACAGCACATGCTGCGCATTTCAGTCATTTCAGACAAGTCTATTTCACCTGTCATCGGTTCAGACAGTTAAAGCCCATTTCACTAATTTCAGACCTTTTTCAGTCAAATTTTCCCACCTCATATCAGGCAATCCATTTCAGCCAGCCACCTCAAGTCTGCCATTTCAGACCCATCCAGTTTCAGCTCCAAGCTGCCAACCTTTTAACTCAGAGCCAGCTGGACTTCTCCTCCTCCAACTTCTGTGGATCAATAAACGGCTTGTCGATCGACTTGATCATCAGCTCGCCGCAGTACACACATTCAAATGCAATGATGTCATCGATGTCTGACTTGATCTGCTCACGGCTGACCCCGGCACTTCCTTTGCCCAGGCTGGCGGTGTCGCCGCCCCCCTCCTCCTTCTCCTTGGGGGAGGGGCGGTGGCGAGACTTGGAGGTCTGAGTGGCTGCAGCCAGCTTCTTCTGCAGCTCATCTAGTTTAGTCTGCTTGTAGGTGGACAGGTGAGGGCTCACCTGAGGAAAGATCCACCGTTACAGTATGTGAGGTCCATATATGGTGGTGAATAATAAAATGGGTATTTAACTAATGAATCTCCTGATTTTTTTTTTTTTTTTTACATTAGTTGTGATTACAATGAGACATAACTGGTCCTTAAGATATTTTTTGGGATACCCTCTCCAGACAACTTTCCTTCTGTATGTAGTGTACATAATTTACAAATATATGTAGTAATGACAAAATGTCTCTGTTTGCATTGTTACATTGTTAGCCAACTCTTCATGAAATAAGGTCAAAGGTCAAGGTAAAAATGGTGTGCTACTGACCTACTGGTATATATATATATATATATATATCGTTAGCCAACTGTTCTTGAAATAGGGTCAAGGGTCAATTAAAAAGGGTTTGCATACTGACCTCCAGGAAGAGGCAGTCGTAGTGGAACATGTGACCACAGAGGAACAGATAGAAGGGTCTGTTGAGGAGTGGGAAGCAGCAGGCAGCACATTTCTCCTGGCTCTCCACCACCCCGTACTTGTTCCTCATCTCCTGGATGTCCTCTCTGATCCGCTTGGCGCTCTCCGTCGCCTCCTCCATCTCCTGCTTCAGCTCGTCTATGTGCTGGTTGTACTCCTCTAAAGAGCTGCAGATAGCCTCCTGGGGAAGAAGGGATATCGTTTTGTCAAATTAAAATGTTCCTACGTGGGGAAATTAATTTGGTTCCAACTCATCATATACACATATGCTCGTGATATGTTTGATTTGCCTGGTACAATGAAACCAATGGAAGTCACAAAAGCGAAATGAAACACACCTCAAACACAGAACTTAAGTACATAACCTAGGTAGTATACTAGACCCATGTCTGATTACTACGCTGGTGTGTGTCGAAGTGTCTTTGGGCTTAAGAAAAAGCGCTATATAAACCCAATGCATTATCTTTAACATTACAACCTTGAAGTGGTCTATGGTGACGAAGTCCGGGAAGAAGGGCAGTATGTCTTCGATCTTGAGCAAGTTACAGCTGGACAGACAGTTCATGGCCTTCTTCACATCCTTCTCCTCTTGCACCACATGACGGGCGATCTTCAGCCACAACTTCTTCCTCAACTCCTCGTCATCCTCAGGCAGGTCAGCGCACGACTTGGCCAGGTCCACATCCACCTGGAATAATAATAATAATTATTATTATTGTTATTATTATTATTATTGTTATTATTATTATTGTTATTATTGTTATTATTATTATTATTGTTATTATTATTATTTTTATTATTATTATTATTGTTGTTATTATTATTGTTGTTATTATTATTATTTATTATTGTTATTATTATTATTATTGTTATTATTATTATTTTTATTATTATTATTTTTATTATTATTTATTGTGTCCCTTTTAAGGGAAACGTATCTTGCATCTCAACAGCACAGCTGGGAGAGGGAAAGCACTGGAGAAGAGTTACACCAGCCGGTTTAGGAAAGTTATTTATTTCCCCCAGTGCTGTGCATAGCTAAAATAACAACATGCACACTTGACAGGATGCACTTTCAGATCCTGTTTGAACATTTACTGATGCAGACTAATACTTTCAAATCCTTATTTAACATACAGTACTGTGAAAAAGTATTTGCCCCCTTTTTCAGATTTTCTAATTTTTTTTTCTCACATTTTTAATACTGAATGTTAGATTTTCAACCAAAACCTAATATTAGATACATGGACCCTGAGTTTACAAATAACCCCCCCCAAAAAAATTGGACGATATGAGTCCCATTATGCCTGGCAAAAACCAAACACTGCATTCCACAGTATGAACCTCATACCAACGGTCAAGCATGGTGGTGGTAGTGTGATGGTTTGGGGACGCTTTGCTGCCTCAGGACCTGGGCGACTTGCCTTAATAGTAAGGAACCATGAATTCTGTTCTGTATCAGAGAATTCTACAGGAGAATGTCAGGCCGTCTGTCTGTGAGCTGAAGAGCAGCTGGGTCATGGCAGTAAGACAATGATTCAAAACACACAATCAAGAAAATGGCTAAAAAGCAACAAATTTGAAGTTTTGGAATGGCCTAGTCAAAGTCCAGACCTAATACCAATTGAGATGTTGTGGCAGGACCTGAAACCAGCAGTTCATGCTTGAAAAGCAGAGTTCTCCAAAATTCCTCCACAGCAACGTGAGAGACTGATCAACAACTAGAGGAAGCATTTTGTTGGAGTCATTGCAGCTAAAGGTGGCACAACCAGTTATTGAGTGTTGGGGGCAATTACTTTTTCACACAGGGGCATTGGGTGTTACATAACTTTGTTTATTAAATAAGTATGTAATTGTTGTGTTTATTTGTTTTAATAATCAGGTTTTGGTTGAATATCTGATAACATTCAGCCACAAAAAATATGCAAAAGTAGAGAAAATCTAAAAGAGGGAAAAACCCTTTTTCACAGCGCTGTACACCGAGTGTACAAAACATTAGGAATACCTGCTCTTTCCATGACAGGCTGACCAGGTGAAATGATCCCTTATTTAAATCCACTTCAAAATCAGTGTAGATGGAGGGGAGGAGAAGGATTAAAGAAGGATTTTTAAGCCTTGAGACATGGATTGTGTATGGGTGCCATTCAGAGGGTGAACGGGCAAGACAAAATATTTAAGTGCCTTTGAACAGGGTATGGAAGTAGGTGCCAGGTGCACCGGTTTGTTTAAGGACTGTTATTCTTTTATTAAAAAAAATAAAAATAAACACTCAACACATTCCCATATGCATCAAGAATGGTCCACCACCCAAAGGACATCCAGCCAACTGGACACAACTGTGGGAAGCATTGGAGTCAACATGGGCCAGCATCCCTGTGGAACGCTTTCGACACCTTGTAGACTCCATGCCTCGACGAAATTAAGGGTTTTTCAGAGGGCAAAAAGGGGTGTGACTCCATTTTAGGAAGGTATTCCTAATGTTTTGTCCACTCACTGTATACCGACTTAGATCGACAGCACTTTGACTCTCAGATAACGTATAAGACGGGGCAGCTCACTTTTTGCACTTCCACTTTAAATCTAGCAATGTGTGGCTGTATACGACATTCTGTCAATATTACATCATCAACAACTATCTACATATTCATCAAAACACTAGCCAAGATCCTCACTTGTAGGGCCAGATCGACAGCTTCCTCATACAGCTCCATGATCTTATAGACCAGAACACAGGCCTGGAGGTAGCCGTGTTCAGCACACAGCCTCAGGGTATACTTTAAGTCATAGTGGATGTCTGACGCGTGGGTCCCAGCCTGTCAATAATAATAATAATAAAAATAACACTTTTTATTCATAATAAATTAATTTACAATTAATAATATGTTCATGTATTTTTGATCAAGATACCCAATAACACTTACCAGAGTAAACTAAGAATACAATAGCAAGTATAGGTCAAAACATGACAATACTAAAAGAGTATATTATACAATTATCAATCGACATTTGGTCTGAGTCCCTATGGGCCCTGGTCAATAGTAGCATACTATATAGGGAATAGGATGCCATTTGGGACGGTCACAGCCTTGAACCTACCTGTTCCAGGTACCTCAAGAGACTATCAGGTTTGTACTTGGCGTAGAGGGACAGCAGGTAGTTGTGTATGGCCTCTTCTGTCACAGTGAGCTGGTAGACACAGAACTCCATGTAACGGATGGTCTCGTTGACCTGTTGTGTTGAACCCATCCGACTGTAGTTGACCAGGGCTGGGATCAGCTTCTTAGGCTCCAGCCTGCTACCCATCTGGATCCAGGCATCCACCACCTTATGATTGAGGTATATTAATTATTTTATTTAAAATTGTATTTAACCTTTATTTAACTAGGCAAGAATATTTATTATTCATTCATTCAATTTCCCTTTCACAAATACACATTAGCACTTCACATGCCATAAAAATGGACAATCAAATATGGTATTGTATTGTATTTCAAACTGAATTAAAAAATACAACAATTTAACTAGGCAAGTCAGTTAAGAACAAATTCTTATGTACTTGAACACAGACAATAATAACAACAACAAAACATTTCAATGCAAGCGGATAAAAATCATTGCATCACCTGCTTAGGTATGTGTTGCATGAGGATGGGGGAGAACTTATAGAAGAGCTTCACGTCGCAGTGCTTAGAGAGCACCTCCAGGGCGGCGCTATAGTCATCATGCTGACAGTGGTGGGAGATCACCCTCTCATAGTCCTAGAGAGATAAATAGACCGATTCTTTCATGTCAAACAGTAGCAGATTAAAAAAAACTGAAAATAAACCACAATACAATACAACGCATGAATAGCAGGGTTGGGGGTCAATTCCATTTCAATTCCAGACAATTCAGAAAGTACACTGAAATTAGGAACATTTTGAAATGGAATTTGGATTACTTTCTGAATTGACTGGAAATGAAATGAAATTGAGCCAAAGCCTGGATAAATAGCATCACAAGATACCTGCATGATGACAGAGAAGTAGACCATGTCGTCCACGTTGCCGTGGCTAGCCAGCAGGTCATAGATGGTCGAACGGTTGTTATAGAGACACTCCTTGTGTTTGGAGCTACTGAGGAACTTGCGGAACTCTTCACGCGTCTCCTGGAACACCCCGTTTTTCCCCTCGTCTGATTCTAGAAGCCCCAGGTGGTTCAGGTAGAGCTCAGTCAGCCAAGTGACCAGTAGAGTGATCTGGGTCTTCTCACTCTGTTTCAGTTCATCAATAAATCAATCGTTATTGTCCCCAGAAGAAAAGTTGCTTTGCAAACAGGGGTAACATGATGAAAAAGTATCAAATATGACATGACAGTTGAAAACAAGACCACACAAAAGAAACTATCTGGCAGGTTGAGAAGTGAGCCGAAGACAAGCTTCCGTTGTTCGCTGTAATGGACAATAAAGTTGTACGGTTTTGAATTGTAAACTTACGTCACAAAACCATAGAAACATCATACCTGTTTTAAATTATTGAGTTTCTTCAGCAAGAACTCTTTCAGAGCCTCGTCCTGTTTTGCCTCGATAAACTTCAAAGCAATCTCTTCGAAGTAGTTCTGGGTCAGAGCGTAGCACTTTGCACTCTCCAGGTAGCGTTTGTTCTGGAAGCAGTGTTCTGCCTCCTTTGCCAGCACCATGTCCATGCACTCTGGCCGGTCCCGGCAGTACTCCTTAGCCAGGTCAAACTTGTTCATGCTCATGTACATCTGCCACACATCCCTGGCTTCTCTCTGGATGTGGTATCTGGATTGAGAAGGAAAAAAAAAAATATATAACTTACCGTCACGCTCACTTGTCTGTTCTTTCTAGTCTGATTCCACAGATGGCATTTAAACCTTGTTCAGCCACTAATGGCAGATCTAGTCTGATTCCACAGATAGTGGCTATTGTAAAGGTTTTACTGCCAAATGGCAGTGACATGGTTGTTTTGTCGATCTTAGTTGAATGCATTAATTGTAAGTATCTCTGGGCATGAGTGTCTGTTAAAATGTCATGTAAACGAACCTGAAGACAGCCTTCTCAGTGTAAATCCACACCAGGCCTCCTGCCGGGTCTTTGATCATCTTTTTCAGGGCGCCAAACTTATCAGGGAACACATCCTCGTACACCACCTGTCAATCAATCAATCCATCCATTTAAATCTATTCACAAAGGGGGCCTAGCCAAAAGCAGTGCACTAAATCAGATAACATTTTATTGGTCATGTACACATGTTGCATATGTTATAGCAGGTGCAGCGAAATGCTTATGTTTCTAGCTCCATCATAACCATAATATCTAACAATACAAACAAGTCCAAAAACATAAAAATAAAGAAATATCAGAAAGAGCAATTTATATTATATATATACACACACACACACACACACACACACACACACACACACACACAGTTGAAGTCGGCAGTTTACATACACCTTTGCCAAATACATTTGAACTCAGTTTTTCACATTCCTGACATTTAATCCTAGTAAAAATTCCCTGTCTTAGGTCAGTTAGAATCACCACTTTATTTTAAGAATGTGAAATGTCAGAATAATAGTTGAGAGATTTATTTCAGCTTTATTTCTTTCATCACATTCCCAGTGGGTCAGAAGTTTACATACACTCAATTAGTATTTGGTAGAATTGCCTTTAAATTGTTTAACTTGGGTCAAACGTTTCGGGTAGCCTTCCATAAGCTTCCCACAATAAGTCGGGTGAATTTTGGCCCATTCCTCCTGACAGAGCTGGTGTAACTGAGTCAGGTTTGTAGGCCTCCTTGCTCGCACACGCTTTTTCAGTTCTGCCCACAAATTTTCACTAGGACTGAGGTCAGGGCTTGTGATGGCCACTCCAATACCTTCACTTTGTTGTCCTTAATCCATTTTGCCACAACTTTGGAAGTATGCTTGGGGTCATTGTCTATTTGGAAGACCCTTTTCCCGAACAAGCTTTAACTTCCTGACTGATGTCTTGAGATGTTGCTTCAATATATCGACAATTTTCCTTCCCCATGATGCTATCTATTTTGTGATGTGCACCAGTCCCTCCTGCATCAAAGCACCCCCACAACATGATGCTGCCACACCCGTGCTTCACGGTTGGGATGGTGTTCTTCGGCTTGCAAGCCTCACCCTTTTTCCTCCAAACATAACGATGGTCATTATGGCCAAACAGTTCTATTTTTGTTTCATTAGACCAGAGGACATTTCTCAAAAAAGTACGATCTTTGTCCCCATGTGCAGTTTCAAACCGTAGTTTGGCTTTTTTTTTTTAAATGGTGGTTTTGGAGCAGTGGCTTCTTCCTTGATGAGCGGCCTTTCAGGTTATGTCGATATAGGACTCGTTTTACTGTGGATATAGATACTTTTGTACCCGTTTCCTCCAGCATCTTCACAAGGTCCTTTGCTGTTGTTCTGGGATTGATTTGCACTTTTCGCACCAAAGTACGTTCATCTCTACGGGACAGAATGCGTCTCCTTCCTGAGCGGTATGACGGCTGCGTGGTCCCATGGTGATTATACTGTACTAGTTGGTACAGTTGAACGTGGTACCTTCAGGCGTTTGGAAATTGCTCCCAAGGATGAACCAGACTTCTGGAGGTCTATAATTGTTTTGGCTGATTTCTTTTGATTTTCCAATGATGTCAAGCAGAGGCACTGAGTTTGAAGGTAGGCCTTGAAATACATCCACAGGTACACCTCCAATTGACTCAAATGACGTCAATTAGCCTATCAGAAGCTTCTAAAGCCATGACATCATTATCTGGAATTTTCCAAGCTGTTTAAAACCACAGTCAACTTAGTGTATGTAAACTTCTGACCCACTGGAATTGTGATACAGTGAATGATAAGTGAAATAATCTGTCTGTAGCAATTGTTGGAAAAATTACTTGTGTCCTGCACAAAGTAGATATCCTAACCGACTTGCCAGAACTATAGTTCGTTAACAAGAAATTTGTGGAGTGGTTGAAAAACAAGTTTTAATGACTCCAACCTAAGTGTATGTAAACTTCCCGACTACATATGAAGTGGGTAAATCGGTTTGTAAACATTCGAGTGACCAGTGTTTTCTGGTTTTCTTGTTATGTACATAGGGCAGTAGTCTCTAAGGTTCAGGGCAGGGTACTGGGTGGAAGCCAGCTAGTGGTGACCATTTAACATTCTGATGCATGGAGATAGAAGCGGTTTCTCAGTCTCTCGGTCCCAGCTTTGATGCACCTGTATCGTCTCTGCGTTCTAGATGATAGCGGGGTGAACAGGCCGTGGCTCGGGCGGCTGATCATAAAGGATATTCTTGGCCTTCCTGTAACACCGGGTGCTGTAGATGTCCTGGAGGTCAGGCAGTATGCCCCCGGTGGTGCGTTGGGCTGAGCACTGCACCCTCTGGAGAGCCCTGCGGTTCCAGACAATGACAGGACACTCTGAATGTAGATGCATCTGTAGAAGTTCGAGAGGGTCTTAGGGGCCAAGACAAATTTCTTCAGCCTCCTGAGGTTGAAGAGGTGCTGTTGCACCTTCTTCACCACACTGTGTGTGGATAGACTATTTCAGGTTGTCATTGATGTGCACGCCGAGGAACTTTATGCTTTTCACACTCTCCACTGCGGCCCCGTTGATGTGGATGGGGATGTGCTCTCTCTTGAAGTCCACGATCAGCTCCTTCGTTTTGTTGACGTTGAGGGACAGGTTATTTTCCTATCACCACTCCGCCAGGGCTCTCACCTCCTCCCTGTAGACTGTCTCGTCATTGTTGGTAATCAGGCCTACTGCGGGGGCCCCTTGTGGGGGTGTTGTTGCCTACCTTCATCACCTGGGATCGGCCCCTCAGGAAGTCTAGGACCGATTTGCACAGGGCGAGGTTAAGACCCAGGGCCTCAAGCTTAGGGATGAGCTTGAGGGCACTATGGTGTTGAAGGCTGAGCTGTAGTCGATTAACAGCATTTTTACACAGGTAGTCCTCTTGTCCAAATGGGATAGGGCAGTGTGCAGTGCGATGGCAATTGCGTCAGCCGTGGATCTGTTGGGGCAATATGCTCCTTAACTAGCATCTCAAAGCACTTCATGATGACGTAAGAGTGCTACGGGGCGATAGTAATTTAGTTCCGTTACCTTTGCTTTCTTGGGTACAGAAACAATGGTGGACATCTTAAAGCAAGTGGGGACAACAGACTGGGATAGGCAGAGATTGAATATGTCCGTAAACACTCCAGCCAGCTGGTCTGCACATTCTCTGAGGACACGGCTGCGGACGCTGTCTGGGCCGGCAGCCTTGCGAGGGTTAACACGCTTAAATGTGATACTCATGGAGAACGAGAGCTCACAGTCCTCAGGAGCGACGGTTGCCTTTTCCCTTGAAGCCGGCAAAGGTGTTTAGCTTGGCCGGGAGAAAGGAGTTGGTGTCAGTGGCTGGTTTTCTTTTTATAGTCCGTGATTGTCTGGAGCAATGTTCCCTCTAATTGTTTTCAGCACTGAGCATATTTCAGGTCTGCTGAGTGCAAACTGGAACGTTGTGTGCAATTCTGTGCAACTTCTGGCACGCGTTTATTGTGAACACTGAGGCTGTACTCACTTTAAGTTACAGTTTAACAGTGGCCAAGTAGGCTACTGTGGCTATTTGATCATAATGTAGGCCTACCAGAGTGACCTACCGTCAAAAACAATGGAGAGAAATGCATCCCATAACATTTGGAAATAGCAGTTATATCATTCAGCCTACAGTAGCAGCAAATGTGTGGTGTTCAATGTTGGCCTATATTCCATGAGACTTTTGAAAACAAAAATGGGCAGGGCTTGACATTAACCTATTTATCCACTTGTCCTTCAGACAAGGAGGTGACTGAAAATGTTGTGTTGTTTGATGCAAGAAACCACTTTACAAAATAACATTTATTATTAGTCCCATGCCATTATCACAGAGAATCAGACAAATTACGCTACCCTCTGCCTATTGGCTACTTAGCATATTCAAGACCGTCTCAAAATACAACACCCAATACAATACAATACAACAGCCCCTTTAAGACATAAAAAGCTGTACGCATTTCGTACTCTTGTAGGAAGTAGCCACTCCCCATTGGTTATGGCGCAACGGTCTGTGTAGAGTATGGGCCTGACTAGTACCTGTCAATGCAATAGAATCCTACTCCGATGCGTTCTGCCTACAAGAATATATTTTGCAGTTAGTTTTGCATACCAAGTCTTGCATAGTTTGTTTTGTTTTCGGTATTTTACATTGAAAGTGGCTAATATTGCGTTGATTCGAGCACAATTCCCACAGTAGAGCGAAATGTTGATAGTGTTACCTAAAGGGGAAAACTCTAGAAAGTTGAGCGAAGTTCAATCTCACGGCAGTGCAATGGGAGCTGCGCACACATGCAGTTTAGAGGGAACATTGGTCTGGAGTCCCTGCCACAAACGTCTCTTGTCTGAGCCGTTGAATTGCGACTCCACTTTTCTGAACTGTTGTTTTGCCACCGATTGCCTTACGGAGGTCATAGCTGGTCTGTTTGTACACATCAATTTTCCCAGTCACCTTGCTGTGGTTAAATGCGGTGGTTAACGCGCTTTCAGTTTTATGCTAATACTTCCAATCTGGTTTTTGGTTTGGATAAGTTCTAATCTTCACAGTGGGAACAACATTCTCTATTAGGGATGCACGATATATCGGTGAACATATCGGAAATTGGGACGATATTAGCTAAAAATGCCAACATCAGTATCGGCTCGGTGTATAGTTTAACGCCAATGTTAAAAATGTATGTCAAAGCTACCGTGCATACCTATTTAACGTATGTGCATGACGTAATAATGCCACATAAAATGTTGCGCTACACGTGCAACACAGCATTCCTAACCTAGCCAACACAATGTCTGCTGTGTGGATCGAGCAGTCATTTGAAAGAGTAAGAACATTTCAGCGAGACAACTCAAAGGCGAAATCCATTAAAGCCAAGATAATGGAATTCATTGCCCTTGACAATCAACCGTTCTCTGTCGTGGGTGATGTTGGCTTTCGCCGACTGGTCGAGCACCGGGGACACACTACCAAATGCGCTATTTTTCAGATGTTGCCCTACCGGAGTTACACATTAATAGTGTCACTGCTATTAACTTCACGACATGCATACTGTGGAACGCCGTTTGGGTCTTTGCGTGTCAAAAAATATACAGTAGCACTGTCAAAGCTGTACAAACAAGCAAACACCGGCCACAAACGATGTGTTTACAATACTGTGGCAAGGTAATAAAGCATAATTTGTTTGACTGCAACTTCTGGGGTAGCTAGCTTTAGCTTGGTACCTAGCTAGCACCAACACAACCAGCCAGAAAACAATGATTTAGGAATCCTTGTGAGTAAGTATTAGCTAGGTTGCCACTTGTTGTTCGCCTATTGAAATTGATCATCAGTTCATGAAAATAAATAGCTAGCCAGCTACTTAACCCTGTTTCCCAAAGCTAATGTTATAAGCAGCCAGCTAGCTTCATCTGGCAAGTGAGGCTCACCCAGCCTAGGTTGTGTTGTGAAGCCACAATAAGGATTAGGCACAATAGTGAATATTGGCGGTTTGCCTTCAAAATAAATAAAAGTATGTAATTGACAGTGAAGCAAATGAATACAAATAGTAGAATTATGCCTTTTATTTTGAAGGCTAACCTCTAAGTCCACTATTGTGGCTAATCCTTATTGTGGCTAGCTTCACATAGATGGGTTCCGACCACCATTAATCAAATAACTGCACCTAAAATAGCCCTAATTTTAATAATGACACCTAGCTATAAATTTAGCTAGTTAAACTATAGCTACTGAAACAGATTATGTCGTGTATCTTTTTTGACACGCAAAGACCCAAACGGCGTTCCATAGCAAAGACCCAAACGGCGTTCCATAGAAATCCTGGTTGAGAATGAAACGACTGAACAAATGGCCAACAAAACAGCACAGCAAGTAAGTGAAAGAAATAGGTTTTGATTATGTTTCACTGGTAATGGGTACATACGTAAATGCCAACAGTAACCTGGCCTACACCTTTTACAGTAACCTGGCCTACACCTTTTACAGTAACCTGGCCTACACCTTTTACAGTGACCCGGCCTACACCTTTTACAGTGACCCGGCCTACACCTTTTACAGTGACCTGTAACCAAAGACTAAGCAACAGCAGTCAGAGGCCCACCTGTCCGTACGCGTCTGTGCGCACGTGTGTGTGTGTGACCCCACCTGTCCGTTGAGGGTGCAGATGGCCTTGACGCGGTCAGGGAGGAGGAGTAGAAAGTGGAACTGAGTCAACACGATGGAGATGGGCTTGTTGAAACTGAAGTCTATGTCTGGGGTGTAATCCCACACCTGATGGAGAGAGGGAAGAGAGAGAAATATTTTTTTAATTTTTTTTATCAGTGCTTCAGCAATATGAATTTCAAGAGTACAATAGAATTACTTTGAAACACCAATGACAAAATGTATTTAATAGTCACCTGTAGGGAGCTTACCTCTACAGCACATCAAACCTGAAAGTACACTAGCCTAAATATTAAGCACTATATAATAGTATAACAACAGTACCTGCACATCACTGAGCACTGAGTCCAGCCTGATGTAGTCCAGCTGACCGTAGAGAACTCCATTACCCATCATCCATGCGAAGGCCTTGGGGCAGGACCTGAGCTTGGAGGTGTAGAAGGTGATCTCACTGTAGCCCATGTTAAAGGGAAACTCCTGGAAGCTGGGCAGCAGGTCCTAGTAGTAATAAAAGGCATAACCTCTTATAATCATTGTTATAAGATATTCTAAATGCTTATACATGCTTATAACAAATGATAAATCATTATACTGGAAACTGGGCAGCAGCTTAATATTTAAGCAATAAGGCCCGAGGGGGTGTGGTATATGGACAATATACCACGGCTATGGGCTGTTCTTATGCACGACACAACGCGGAGAGCCCTTAGCCGTGGTATATTGGACATATACCACACCCCCCCAAAATGCCTTATTGCTATTATAAACTGGTTAGAGCAGTAAAAATGAAGATTCTGTCAGCCAATCAGCAGTCAGGGCTTGAACCACCCAGTTTATAAAACAAGTTATAACAACAAATATAACAATAAATGGCATAGTTGCTAGAGCTCATTAGAGAAGTGAGAAAATTGCATGGAGTGTAAACAGTCAGATATAGTAGGGAGTGTAAACAGTCAGATATAGTAGGGAGTGTAAATAGTCAGATATAGTAGGGAGTGTAAACAGTCAGATATAGTAGGGAGTGTAAATAGTCAGATATAGTAGGGAGTGTAAATAGTCAGATATAGTAGGGAGTGTAAATAGTCAGATATAGTAGGGAGTGTAAACAGTCAGATATAGTAGGGAGTGTAAATAGTCAGATATAGTAGGGAGTGTAAACAGTCAGATATAGTAGGGAGTGTAAACAGTCAGATATAGTAGGGAGTGTAAACAGTCAGATATAGTAGGGAGTGTAAATAGTCAGATATAGTAGGGAGTGTAAATAGTCAGATATAGTAGGGAGTGTAAATAGTCAGATGTAGTAGGGAGTGTAAACAGTCAGATATAGTAGGGAGTGTAAATAGTCAGATATAGTAGGGAGTGTAAATAGTCAGATATAGTAGGGAGTGTAAATAGTCAGATATAGTAGGGAGTGTAAATAGTCAGATATAGTAGGGAGTGTAAATAGTCAGATATAGTAGGGAGTGTAAACAGTCAGATATAGTAGGGAGTGTAAACAGTCAGATATAGTAGGGAGTGTAAACAGTCAGATATAGTAGGGAGTGTAAATAGTCAGATATAGTAGGGAGTGTAAATAGTCAGATATAGTAGGGAGTGTAAACAGTCAGATATAGTAGGGAGTGTAAACAGTCAGATATAGTAGGGAGTGTAAACAGTCAGATATAGTAGGGAGTGTAAATAGTCAGATATAGTAGGGAGTGTAAACAGTCAGATATAGTAGGGAGTGTAAACAGTCAGATATAGTAGGGAGTGTAAACAGTCAGATATAGTAGGGAGTGTAAACAGTCAGATATAGTAGGGAGTGTAAATAGTCAGATATAGTAGGGAGTGTAAATAGTCAGATGTAGTAGGGAGTGTAAATAGTCAGATGTAGTAGGGAGTGTAAACAGTCAGATATAGTAGGGAGTGTAAATAGTCAGATGTAGTAGGGAGTGTAAATAGTCAGATGTAGTAGGGAGTGTAAATAGTCAGATGTAGTAGGGAGTGTAAATAGTCAGATATAGTAGGGAGTGTAAATAGTCAGATATAGTAGGGAGTGTAAACAGTCAGATATAGTAGGGAGTGTAAACAGTCAGATATAGTAGGGAGTGTAAACAGTCAGATATAGTAGGGAGTGTAAATAGTCAGATATAGTAGGGAGTGTAAACAGTCAGATATAGTAGGGAGTGTAAACAGTCAGATATAGTAGGGAGTGTAAATAGTCAGATATAGTAGGGAGTGTAAATAGTCAGATATAGTAGGGAGTGTAAACAGTCAGATATAGTAGGGAGTGTAAATAGTCAGATATAGTAGGGAGTGTAAACAGTCAGATATAGTAGGGAGTGTAAACAGTCAGATATAGTAGGGAGTGTAAACAGTCAGATATAGTAGGGAGTGTAAATAGTCAGATGTAGTAGGGAGTGTAAACAGTCAGATGTAGTAGGGAGTGTAAACAGTCAGATATAGTAGGGAGTGTAAACAGTCAGATATAGTAGGGAGTGTAAATAGTCAGATATAGTAGGGAGTGTAAATAGTCAGATGTAGTAGGGAGTGTAAATAATCAGATATAGTAGGGAGTGTAAATAGTCAGATATAGTAGGGAGTGTAAATAGTCAGATATAGTAGGGAGTGTAAATAGTCAGATATAGTAGGGAGTGTAAATAGTCAGATATAGTAGGGAGTGTAAATAGTCAGATATAGTAGGGAGTGTAAATAGTCAGATATAGTAGGGAGTGTAAATAGTCAGATATAGTAGGGAGTGTAAATAGTCAGATATAGTAGGGAGTGTAAATAGTCAGATATAGTAGGGAGTGTAAATAGTCAGATATAGTAGGGAGTGTAAATAGTCAGATATAGTAGGGAGTGTAAATAGTCAGATATAGTAGGGAGTGTAAATAGTCAGATATAGTAGGGAGTGTACACAGTCAGATATAGTAGGGAGTGTACACAGTCAGATATAGTAGGGAGTGTACACAGTCAGATATAGTAGGGAGTGTACACAGTCAGATATAGTAGGGAGTGTACACAGTCAGATATAGTAGGGAGTGTACACAGTCAGATATAGTAGGGAGTGTAAACAGTCAGATATAGTAGGGAGTGTAAATAGTCAGATATAGTAGGGAGTGTAAATAGTCAGATATAGTAGGGAGTGTAAATAGTCAGATGTAGTAGGGAGTGTAAATAGTCAGATGTAGTAGGGAGTGTAAATAGTCAGATGTAGTAGGGAGTGTAAATAGTCAGATATAGTAGGGAGTGTAAATAGTCAGATATAGTAGGGAGTGTAAATAGTCAGATATAGTAGGGAGTGTAAATAGTCAGATATAGTAGGGAGTGTAAATAGTCAGATATAGTAGGGAGTGTAAATAGTCAGATATAGTAGGGAGTGTAAATAGTCAGATATAGTAGGGAGTGTAAATAGTCAGATATAGTAGGGAGTGTAAATAGTCAGATATAGTAGGGAGTGTAAATAGTCAGATATAGTAGGGAGTGTAAATAGTCAGATATAGTAGGGAGTGTAAATAGTCAGATATAGTAGGGAGTGTAAATAGTCAGATAGTGAATAGGTTGCCATTTGGGCTGTGGCCCTGTTGTTTAGAAAAAGCTGCTGTAAACAGACCTGGTTCTGTGAGAAGACGGCGCTGAAGCCTTGCTGCTCGGACCCCTCTGCCACACGACCTACGAACTGGAACAGACGCTTCCTGGTGGTGGCGATGATGACGACTTTAGACTCCGGACCTCGCTCCACCTCTATACAGCATACTGGAGCAGGCTTCCCATCCTCCTCTAGGGAATGGACCTGTGTTTCAATTACATACATTACTCCATATAATAAGGACTAGTTTGGCACAAAGAAAATCTAAATGCTACAAATACAGTAACAAAAGCTGGTAACAAAAGCTTGCAGCCTGAGGATAAGTTCACATGAAGGAGTGTAACCAATGAATGTACAGTAACTAGGGATGCAGCGATATGACATTTTTGGCAGATACCGATATCCGATATTTTCCTTGCCCAAAACAAAAAACTGACACAGATATCGATAATCGCTATAGAAAAAAATATTTGCAGCCTTAAGGATTCTAGTACAGTTAAATAGTTGAAACAAAGTGTCATATGTTCATTTGTTCAGTTAGGAACAGATCCATGAATGTATTTTAAATCGCACAACAGATATTCATGACAAATATTTTAGCTGCCCCGAAGTTGTTGGTGGCTCTTCATACTATCCAATCTTGCCATGACAGAGGGTATCACGTCTGCTGCAGACACAGTTGATGAGCTTATTTCTCGAGTCAGTTGTTTCGAATGGAGCTAGGAGTGTGTTCATGATTTCAATGAGAGTCCACTGGATTGTACTGATTGTAGCTGCGTTCACGCCAAGCACTCGTTTTTGTTCCAGCAGGCTCTCAATCATGTAAAAAGTACTGTTCCATCTGGTGGAAACGTCTTGCTTAAGCCTTTTCGTTTTCACTCCAAGCTGCTCCTGTATTGCTTGCAGGCGGCTGTATGCTAGCTGTGAGTGTTTAAAAATGACCCACTATCTTCCTAACCTGTTGCCACTGTGTCAGATATGCTGCGTTGGGCCAAAACACCTTAGTTCACAGCCAGTTGCAGCATGTGCCATGCATGGCAAACTGGCGACTCCGCATTCTTCCAAAGCCTTTGTCATGTTCCGTGCATTATCACGTAACGCAGCTTGTGCTTTGTTCCTGGGGATTTCCAAAGTTTAAAACATGTTCTCAAATGCCATTGAAATGGCAGCAGCGGTATGAGAACCAGCACATTCTTGAGCATGCAATGCGGCTTTCCTCAGTACGAAATCCTTGTCGACGCACTGTGCTGTCAGACTCAGCATGCTCATGGGGCTGACGTCGCTGGTGCAAATGTCAGTCGTGAAGCTAATAGCAGTGACGCCCATAGCAAGTAGCTCAGGGATGTGCTTTTCAACAATACTGTGTAACTCCGGTAGGGCAACATCTGAAAAATAGCGCCTACTTGGTAGTGTGTACCAGGGCTCGAGGTGCTCGACCAGTCGGCGAAAGCCAACGTCATCCACGACAGAGAACGGTCGGTTGTTAAGGGCAACGAATTCCATTATCTTGGCGTTAAACGACTTCACCTTTTGAGTTGTCTCGCTGAAAACGTTCTAACTCTTTCAAATGACTGGTCGAACGTGAACTTGTTTAGTTGTTGGAAGTGTGCGCTTATCATTTTTTCCCCACTTCTGTTCTAAGTAGTTGGGGGGGTGATGCACTTTCAAAATGAGTCATTGGGTTTGTGGTATTGAAAGATGTAACTTTCTCCCCTCGCGGGGAAATAATAGCAGCATAAACGTTGCATATGGCCTTTTTTTGTTATCTTCCTTTGAAACGTCCAACTCGATCCACACAGCAGGCATTGTGGGCGAGGTTAGGAATGCTGTGTTGCACGTGTAGCGTTGTATCTTGTGTGGCGTTATTACGTCATCTATCTATACAGGTATGCATAGCTTCGACATTGGTTTTGCACATCGGCGTTAAACTATTACGTAGAGCCGATGTTGGCATTTTTTAGCTAATATCGTCCGATTCCGATATGCTTACCGATATATCGTGCATCCCTAGTAGTAACCAAATCAGCATTGATGAATTAGTTTGAATGTCAAGAGGTTTTATTAGCATGGTTTCCATTGGTTCAATCTACAAAACATCATCTTGGGACGATGTTGTATTTTGTCTCTCAGTGTTTTTTTTGTTCAGATCCCATCACTGACCTGTTTGAAGTAGCCTACTGTGTGTGTGTGTGTGTGTGTGTGTGTGTGTGTGTGTGTGTGTGTGTGTGTGTTCTCACCTGTTTGAAGTACTGGTCAGGGTTGGTGTTAAACAGGCTTCCCTCTGAAGCAGAGATCTCAGCCTCGAAGATGATTCCCTGGCTGGTTCCCACTAGGATGGGCCCAGTGTTGGTCTCTGTCCCCAGTAGCTTGTTCCAGCCTACACTCTCTATGAGGTGTCCTCTCCAGCGGGACAGAGACCTCATCTTCTGTGTGTTCCTGTTCAGATACAGACACTCACTGGTACTGAGAGAAATCACTAGGTGGGACCCTGCAGAGGACGAGAGGGGAGACCAGTGAACTGTTTAATGACTGATGCAATACTATTGAAATCAGAAATACACAGATATCTTATTAGTTGCACTAGCTTATGAAAGGAGCATTGCATTTATTGTTGCATTAGCTGGTTGGTAAGCTTCTCTTTTGCTTCATATAAAGGACTGGCTGAGGCTTAGAGCTAGCAGGATAATGCTGGAACAGGGCTTCATATAGAGGACTGGCTGAGGCTTAGAGCTAGCAGGATAATGCTGGACAGGGCTTCATATAGAGGACTGGCTGAGGCTTAGAGCTAGCAGGATAATGCTGGACAGGGCTTCATATAAAGGACTGGCTGAGGCTTAGAGCTAGCAGGATAATGCTGGACAGGGCTTCATATAGAGGACTGGCTGAGGCTTAGAGCTAGCAGGATAATGCTGGACAGGGCTTCATATAGAGGACTGGCTGAGGCTTAGAGCTAGCAGGATAATGCTGGACAGGGCTTCATATAAAGGACTGGCTGAGGCTTAGAGCTAGCAGGATAATGCTGGACAGGGCTTCATATAGAGGACTGGCTGAGGCTTAGAGCTAGCAGGATAATGCTGGACAGGGCTTCATATAAAGGACTGGCTGAGGCTTAGAGCTAGCAGGATAATGCTGGACAGGGCTTCATATAAAGGACTGGCTGAGGCTTAGAGCTAGCAGGATAATGCTGGACAGGGCTTCATATAAAGGACTGGCTGAGGCTTAGAGCTAGCAGGATAATGCTGGACAGGGCTTCATATAAAGGACTGGCTGAGGCTTAGAGCTAGCAGGATAATGCTGGAACAGGGCTTCATATAGAGGACTGGCTGAGGCTTAGAACTAGCAGGATAATGCTGGACAGGGCTTCATATAGAGGACTGGCTGAGGCTTAGAGCTAGCAGGATAATGCTGGACAGGGCTTCATATAAAGGACTGGCTGAGGCTTAGAGCTAGCAGGATAATGCTGGACAGGGCTTCATATAAAGGACTGGCTGAGGCTTAGAGCTAGCAGGATAATGCTGGACAGGGCTTCATATAAAGGACTGGCTGAGGCTTAGAGCTAGCAGGATAATGCTAGACAGGGCTTCATATAAAGGACTGGCTGAGGCTTAGAGCTAGCAGGATAATGCTGGACAGGGCTTCATATAAAGGACTGGCTGAGGCTTAGAGCTAGCAGGATAATGCTGGACAGGGCTTCATATAAAGGACTGGCTGAGGCTTAGAGCTAGCAGGATAATGCTGGACAGGGCTTCATATAAAGGACTGGCTGAGGCTTAGAGCTAGCAGGATAATGCTGGACAGGGCTTCATATAAAGGACTGGCTGAGGCTTAGAGCTAGCAGGATAATGCTGGACAAGGCTTCATATAAAGGACTGGCTGAGGCTTTGAGAAACATTATGAAACATCAGAAATTATGAAACATCATAAATACAACTTCTTCAGGCACTAAACTCCTAAGCCAGATGTAAAATGACCTCGCCCAAACGTCTAAATTAATTTCAAATGTATTGATTTATCTTCATTTATTCTATATTTTAGGGCGAAGTAGTAATAACTGTTGTTGCTTGGTAACACAGATTCATGGGAAGAACTCGCTGCTAAGTGCAAGGAGTCGGAACAGGATGCCCACTCAATAAAAGAGGCCTCCGAAGGACGCAGTGGATCCCTCGATGACTCGACAACTAGTGTTTGAGATTGACTCGTGAACAAGCATATCGAGTGCTCGGTTCGAGATTCAGCCTATTTCAGTATGCACCAAAATAGAATAACTGTAAGAGTACTGGGAATTGAATGGGTACAGACGTTTCTGTCGTTAATTTGGGGTAGTAATTAGATTAACCATAATGGTGTGATGATTACTCACATTAATTAGTTATGAATAAAAAACGGCAATCTCTAGTGATAATTTACCTGAGAAGTACCCCTATGGAAAATGTATCAGTCAGCACAATTACTAATCTGACAATGAGGTAAAACATGAATGAATTGGAGGAGCCTGATGCCATTCCATCTCTGGGAGTACTGTGCAAGTATTCTACTTTATTTTCCAGCTTCCCGGTTCTCACCTGCGGGGTCCAAGAAGAGCTCCCCGGTTCTGACCTGCGGGGTCCAAGAAGAGCTCCCCGGTTCTCACCTGCGGGGTCCAAGAAGAGCTCCCCGGTTCTCACCTGCGGGGTCCAGGAAGAGCTCCCCGGTTCTCACCTGCGGGGTCCAGGAAGAGCTCCCCGATTCTCACCTGCGGGGTCCAGGAAGAGCTCCCCGGTTCTCACCTGCGGGGTCCAAGAAGAGCTCCCCGGTTCTCACCTGCGGGGTCCAGGAAGAGCTCCCCGGTTCTCACCTGCGGGGTCCAGAAAGAGCTCCCCGATTCTCACCTGCGGGGTCCAGGAAGAGCTCCCCGATTCTCACCTGCGGGGTCCAGGAAGAGCTCCCCGGTTCTCACCTGCGGGGTCCAAGAAGAGCTCCCCGGTTCTGACCTGCGGGGTCCAAGAAGAGCTCCCCGGTTCTCACCTGCGGGGTCCAGGAAGAGCTCCCCGGTTCTCACCTGTGGGGTCTAGGAAGAGCTTGTGTACTCTGCTGTCATCCTTCCTCCCCAGTTCTATCTGGTTTGGCTGGTCTGGCTTGGCAAGGTCAATCCTGGAACAACATGCAGAGGAAAACTTAATAAACTCCTTTATAAAGTCGTGTTCACTCATCTTAGACACCAATACGGTACATGCAATCTTATGTGAAAACACACACACACACACACACACACACAGGTATTTCAGAATATATTTTACAATTGATATTTTACAAGACATGAAATATTCATGCATATTATCATTATAACATTGGATTGGTATAATGATACAGTAGGCATTGAAATCAATACCATGACAGTCCTTTACAGATCACCCTGAATGACTGACAAGATCAACCCCTTTAATCCCATCACTTAGCAATCACATCAAGATACACACTGCACCATTCACACGTTCGGTTCTTCTCACATTGATAGGCTTGGATAGGAATGGGTGACAAGGCAAATGTTCCTTCAACATTTTTTGGCACTGAGCAAAATTCAGGTCTTGTGAGGTGTAAACTTGGAACGTTGTGAGTATTCTGTGCAACTTCCAGTACGTGTTTACTGTGAACACTGAAGTAACAGTTTTATAGTGTGGCCAAGTAGGCTCCTGTGGATAATTGAGCATAATGTAGGTCTATAAGAGTGGCCTACCAACACATCCGATACAGCCTATGCATTTCTATTATATAGTCTACAATAGTCTATATGGTGTTCAATGAAGGACTACATTCAAGGAAGCTTTCTAAACACATGCTGGACATGAACCTTTTAAGACACTTTTCCTTTGGACAAGTAGAGGACTGATGTTTCACTGGTCTGTAACACCATGGGTCAAATAGAGGACTGATGTTTCACTGGTCTGTAACACCGTGGGTCAAGTAGAGGACTGATGTTTCACTGGTCTGTAACACCGTGGGTCAAGTAGAGGACTGATGTTTCACTGGTCTGTAACACCATGGGTCAAGTAGAGGACTGATGTTTCACTGGTCTGTAACACCATGGGTCAAATAGAGGACTGAAAAATACATTTTATTGAGTTGTATTGATGCAAGAAGCCGATTTAGTAAATAAATTATCACCATACAGTGAATCAGACAAAGATGTAGGTCATTTTGGTTTCTTTGCAAATTCCAGTCTCTCAACATACAACACTGCTCCTTTAAGACATTAACCAGCTATTTACCAGACAGCTATTTAATTTTTTTTTATGTAACCTTTATTTAAGTAGGCAAGTCAGTTAAAAGCAAATTCTTATTTACAATGATGGCCTACCAGGGAACAGTGGGTTAACTGCCTTGTTCAGGGGCAGAACGACAGATTTTTACCTTGTCAGCTCTGGGATTCAATCCAGAAATCTTTCGGTTACTGGCCCAAAGCTAGAAATGTAAGCCTAGAAGTTATGTCCTCTTGTAGGACACAATCACTATATATATATATATATCACTATATATATATATATATATATATATATATATATATATATATATATAAAATATTGTGCTAATTATATCTGGGCTAATAACTCGCAAAGAATATCAACAAATGTGCACACGCCACTCTGCACTTTGATCTGATAAGCACCACCGGAAAAAGACCACTTGTAGGCTACCGGTCCGAATTCTCCTCCGATGCGCCAGACATCTGTATTTAATGAGGAGTTGCTCATGTCTTGGCCTTAACAATAGGAGTTGTTGTCCCCAAAGGCAGGAAGGCAGGCGACATGCTTAGGTCCAATATAAGACCATAGAAACACATTGGGCTTATTTTGGACAGATTTTGGCCTCTCACTTCACCTTTTGCCTACAGCAAAATCACTAACTCAATCATGCAAAGTTAGATTTGTTTGCATTCAAAGGAGGGTGATACTATGTTGATTTGATCACAAGTCCCACAGAAGGGAAACGTTGATATGAATATAGTGTAAACTAACAGGGCGAACTCAGTGAAATTCAATCTTGTGCGTCTCCGTAGGCAGGACTGCCACGCACGCAGCTTAGAGGGAACATTGGAAAGGGCTATTCACACACCATGAAATCACAGATTTCAAAAGTGTCCCCTTACCTCAGAAGAGTGTCCTTCCCTAAACTCATGCATAGCTGATTGTTGCAGACAGCGAAGTGGTTGATTTTCTCTGGGGGTGAGAAATCAATCCTCTGTTTGTTGAATATCGGCTTCTCCTCTTCCAGTCTCACATTCACAAACCCTGCAACGAATCAGAAGCAACCATTAATATAATCACTTATCATGTCAATCATCATCGCTAGCCCAATGGACTAAAAGAGCCTTACTGTTACTCCTTATAGTCCAAGGACCTTACATGTTCTGTTTAGAGGAGAATTCACCTCTACCTACATGCACAAATTACCTGGTCTAACCTGTACCCCAGCACATTGACTCGGAACCGGTACCCTCTTATTCTTATTGTGTTACTTTTTCTTTCTCTAGTCTATTTGGTAAATATTTTCTTAGCTCTTCTTGAACTGCACTGTTGGTTAAGGGCTTGTAAGTAAGCATTTCACCGTAAGGTCTACACTTGTATTCGGTGCATGGTGACAAATAAAGTTTGATTTGATTTGAATTGGCAATGGCAGCCACAACAGACACTATTATTGCGGTACGGGTTCTAGAAACACAAAGAAAGCCCTCTACTTTCATATCACATCAAAATCATTTAACAAATGCACAAATATACACTTACTCGACACTGTTTTAACACAGTTGCAGACAGTATTTGTCAGTGGCAACACGTTTGTGTTCAGAGACGCAGATATAAAAATAACCCTTTAATAAACCAAACTCCCCAATACAGAAGACGCATATCGTATGTGTAATGTAATGGAAGTCAGAGTCGTGATCAAGGACTAGGCCAGAGGAAACTATCGTCAATCCTAGGTGCTAGAAGGTAGTTCACTATCTAGCGTCTATGAATGGGGTTACATAATTGCCAACATCAAAAATTCCATGTGATCAAATCGGTATCAAGCGGAACATGAATACATATAATAATTCTACTAGCTATATTAAAGTAATTTGGTGCATAAATTCAACAATATAGATATAGTTCAAACAATAGAGCCTCATCATAAACAGACCCATTTGAAAGGCCCAGTACCTGAGTGCGTTATGCCGATGTTGGCAGCAGACAGGCGGCTACTGTGTTGCACAGGGTGCCTGGTGTTCTGCGAGTCTTCGTATTCATCCAGGATAGAAGACATTGCAAAACGTATGGGGGGTTGATCTAAAGCAGAGAACCTAACTAACAGCTACAAAGTCGGATCATGCGGTGGCATAATGGACTGGACTAGCTATTAGCTAACAAGGGTAGCCAGCTTTCTGGAGTCTACAAAGACCCCATTCTGTTGCCCTACGTCTCGTAAGAAAGGATTCAGAATTGAAGCGTCATCTACATGAAAGAAAACTGCATTATCTTAGCCATCTAAAAACATGCTAATTGGATGTAATCTGCCGAAAATGTACAAAACGCACAAAAATATGGAAAGGACCAGTGTGTAGTCAGGTGATCTGGGCACCAAAATCATGTGATCAGAACAAATGGTAGTTCTATAGTCTGGCACGAGAAGGCGCACTTTGTCCAATTTTCAAACAGCGACTCTGACATTTATTTTAAGACGTGGAGGCTAATAAATCCACTCGCCCCCAAAAAATAAATCTAATTGTATTTGTCACATGCGCCAAATGCATGAAAAAGAAAAGGAGAGCTGCACACTAGGAGCTCAGTTGCAATAATTGAATAACCTAATATCCAACGTTTCGATAGACAAGCTGTCTTCATCAGGGTATAATGCGCTTGTAAGTAAATGATTATTTACAAGCCTTTAACCAACAATGCAGTAAGAAAATATTAGCAAAAACAATTATAATTAAGAGAAAAAGTAACAATTCAATAACAATAACGAGGCTATATACAGGGTACCGTCAATGTGCGGGGGTACAGGTTAATCGAGGTAATCAAGGTAATATGTATACTTAACAAAAATATCCCTGACATTTTCCATATGCACAAAAAGCTGAGGAGTATTTCTGTCTGTAATAAAGCCCTTTTGTGGGGAAAAACTCATTATGATTGGCTGGACCTGGCTCCCCAGTGGTTGGACCTGGCTCCCCAGTGGTTGGACCTGGCTCCCAAGTGCAGGGCCAATTCCCTCCCAGGCCCACCCGAGGCAGCGCCCCTGCCCAGTCATGTGAAATCCATAGATTAGGGCCTAATGAATGTATATCAATTGATTGATTTCCTTCTATGAACTGTAACTCATGAAAAATCTGTTAAATTGTTGCATGTTGCGTTTATATTTGTGTTCAGTATAGATGTAAGTAGGGGTAAAGTAACTATGCATAGATAACAAACAGCCAGTAGCAGCAGCGTAAAAAAGGTCAATGCAAATAGTCCTGGTAGCCATTTGATGAACTGTTCAGCAGTCTTATGGCTTGGGGGCAGAAGCTGTTAAGCAGCCTTTTGCCGTGCGGTAGCAGAGAACAGTCTACAGGAGTCTTTGACAATTTTCAGGGCGCAAAACAAGACCTTCGTTAACTATACTTCATATAATTGTCTGTTGTCAAAATACACAACTGGAAATAATTTAGTGCACTTCTGATTCGTTGCACAATAGAGACAATGCTAACACTAAAACGTTAAGATAAATCATTTTATTATTGTCACCATCACAAAAAATTATATCACAGCAAATATTTTGGGAAGAAGCCTACATCTCAAAACAGCCTGCAATATACGAACTCAACCAACCATTCAAGGGTCTTACTATATATATATATATATATATATGCAAATAGTTTACAGCTTTCCCTCGGCGGTGTTTGGTGGGGGGCGGGGCTATGCAAATCACAACATGACTGGGCTGAAAGTTGCCTCAAAACCGATTCGCGTCGCTGTCATTCACAACCCAACAAGGTGACACTACAGAACGCATCGCGTACAGAAGGAAAACTCTTCTAGAGAATCGCACTTCGGAATAGCCTAAAATAAGACTGAGATTTTATGCACTGGAAAGTTACTATTCTTTAACTTTAATCGTTGGACATGCCACCTCAAATGGATTATTATTGTGAAGAATCATCCCGCGTCCCCTCTTCATGCGGATTGATGAGCCAAGAGGCCGGGTTGGAGAGGGAGCCAGCGCCGGGGTTGGAGAGGGAGTCAGCGGCTATCAGCTGTATGCTGGTGGGGGACGGGGCGGTGGGCAAGACAAGCATGATAGTCAGTTACACCAGCAATGGATATCCCACGGAATACAAACAGACCGGCTTTGATGTCTTTTCTGGTGAGTACCTTTCAATTACTGGAAGTACATATAAGAAAAATAACTGTATAGCCTAGGTTTATAACCATATAATATCCTTATTTATAAGAATGAAATAACTAAACGTATTGTTGTCTACTAGGTAATTACACTGTATATAATTTTTTTATGGAACTAGAGGCTATGATTTACAAACCCAAACGATTAACAAACTTGAGTTATGAAATAATTGTATTCTTGTGTTTTCTTCAACAGGTCAAGTACAAGTAGAAGGAGCCCCAGTCAGAATACAACTACTGGACACAGCTGGACAGGTAACAATATCAGACTCTTATATTTATATATAAGAACATTATATCATCCATAATGAATAGACTATTCTTGAATCTCATCAGTCCAATTCAATGACAACGGTTTGAAACATGTTGGAATGTAATTTTGAAATGAATTAGACACGTCTGCTTTGTAGAATCAGTCTCAAATGTGACAAAAATATGTATAGTGACAGGAAAGCATTCGGTCTTTCACATGTAGCAGCAGTAGTTTGGTTGTAAAGGCCCACTACATGTCATACTGTGTGAGTCATCGTCTCTCTCTGTCACCGCGTCCATTGTTGTTGTTCAGACCCCCAGACAGCATTCACATTCACACACTGCTGAATCAGCTAAGCTGACCCTCTCTCTCTCTCTCTCTCTCTCTCTCTCTCTCTCTCTCTCTCTCTCTCTCTCTCTCTCTCTCTCTCTTGCCACCTACCCCCTCTCTCTCTCTCTACCTTGACATTTCCAGGAGGTGTTTGACGATTTCCGCTCCCTCTCCTACTCCCACACGGACGTCTTCCTGCTCTGCTTCAGTGTGGTCAACCCCACCTCCTTCCACAATGTCACCAACAAGTGGATCCCCGAGATCCGAGCCTGCAACCCCTCAGCTCCCATAATCCTTGTGGGCACCCAGTCCGACCTCCTGCTGGACGTCAACGTCCTGATCAACCTGGCCCGCTGTGGGGTCAAACCAGTGCTGACCCCTCGGGCGCGGAGCATGGCGGTGAAGATCAGAGCGGCGGACTATGTGGAGTGTTCTTCGTTGACGCAGAAGAACTTAAAAGAGGCGTTTGACGCGGCCATCATTGCTGCCATCAAACACAAGGCCAGGAAGGAGAAGAAGAGGCAGCTGTCGGACAGACGCAGCAAGGCCTTCTCTAAATGCAGCTGGAAGAAGTTCTTCTGTTTTATCTGAGATACAGATCCCATGGGTACTGGACAGAATAATGACTTATTATTATTTATTAACTTATGAAGACTTACTAAGAGCGTGGAGCTTTGGAATCATCCCAGCATTGGTAAATGAACTGAGTTCTATGGGACTCCTGAACTGGAGACAGTGGTATAGCGTACTTCGGTAACCCCTTTTTAGGTAACCAAGTAAGAACGGGTACTGAAGCGCAATAAAGACAAGAGAATATCAAATCAAACCAAAGACATTGAGTACATATTGTCAGTGGGACAAGGCTGTCATGTAAATGTTGTGAATTCCTTTGCATGGTCTGGATTGGTTTCCAACCTGCGAGCTTACTGCCACTGCCTCTGTTTGATAGAGAGTCAGTGGGTTGAGAGAGAGAAGGACATTTTGATGTAGTCAGGGGTTGGTTGTTAGCCTTTTCTCATTTGCATTCTTTGCTGCCCAGCCACACAGACCCAGGCCTATTCATATCCAACAGTGTGTGTAGGCTGAAGTCACAGCGCTAGGCTAGGTGCTACCTTCTTACCTGTGTGTTAGGGCGGCAGGTAGCCTAGCGGTTAGGGCATTGGGCCAGCAACCGACAAGGTCAAAAAAATCGCACGCCACTTAACCCTAATAGCTCCAGGGTCGCGACCCGACCCCACTCTCCGAGGGTGTCCCAGGGAGAGTTGGGATGTGCAAAAAAAACACACACAGGACTTTTATTTGATCTTTTTATCTTTATTTAACTAGGCAAGTCAGTTAAAAACAAATTCTTATTTTTAATGATGGCCTAGGAACAGTGGGTTTAACTGCCTTGTTCAGGGGCAGAAATTTGCTCAGGAATTTGATCTTGCAACCTTCTGGTTACAAGTCCAACACTCTAACCACTAGGCTACCTACCAACTAATAGGAAATAGGACAAATATAAGCACCCACCAAATTAATTAGTTCAATTAGTTAAATTATTAAATTAGTTAAATTATTAAGCTTTGATGCAATCAACTGTCAGTATCAACACCTCTGACCTCTCACCTACCAACCAATGTAATGTTATCAACTGATAGTCGTCGCATGTCAGAAAAGTGACAGAAGGTTGGTTGATTCATTCTTTAACTATGATAAATCTTGAGGCAACTTGGGGAACATATTTTCAATTACAATGTAATGACTGTATACGGTATAGGCTATAATCCCCCAGCCTGAGGTGTGAGGCTTCAAATCAAATGTTATGGTCACATACACATGTTTAGCAGATGTTATTGCTGGTGTAGCGAAATGCTTTTTATTTATTTTTTATAACACATAAAAAACGAAATATCGCAAAGTTGCTTAGGGGCTAGAAGCGTGGCTGCGCCCTATCTTTCGGCGTCATCTTTTCTCGCAGCCTAAAGGCCTCTGCAGGATGTTCGGTTGGGTTTGCAGCCTGAAGGCCTCTGCAGGATGTTCGGTTGGATTTGCCTCAGAGGAGGTCTTAGTCACACAATTTTGCATGTAACTAAGATGTTTGTTGCAGTATTATTTCTCTAGGGGAACGAATGTGAAAACGAGTCATCTCATTGAATGACAATCATCACTACATTGAAGAATCCCTACTGTTGACCAATCACCGAAAAAAGGAGCGTAGACTTCGGCTACCGAACTTCGGCTTGCCTCAAGAAAAAAATAGTGTTTACGAACAGACAAAAAAAAAACATTGCAGAAGACCAAAACGAACCAAAACGTGACAAAAATTACATTATAATATAGTATACGCAGAAACTGTTTCGGATGGGAAGCATGCGGATGCCTTTAGGGTGGCTATGTAAACACAGCCTCTTAACCAGATCTCCATCCTCCCCCCATCTTAATCAGTGTAAAGCCAGCAGGCGGGGTAGAGAAACGAGAGAATAATCCAACCTTACCCTGGCCCAGGAGAAAGCCCCAGTCCACTGTCTCTGTTTTAGCCTTTATTTGTTTACATTGGTAATGAGTAGAGACTAGAAAACCACAGCCAGTAGAAACCCCAAAACACCCAGCTCAGTTACCCTGCAGTGAATGAAAACACCCCTCCTGTCTCTGTCTGATTGTACTCCCCACTCTCTCTATCTCCAGCCGATTCAACCCTACTGCTCTATAGAATACACTGTGTACATTATAGTAGTAGCTCCTGCTTGAATGTTAACACTCACTTTAAATAGCCTGGGTGCCCGTCTAGGTCTGTGGTATATTGGACAGTGATGTTATTGCCAGACCGATGGTGACGGTCAGTCATAGCTTGTTTATATAGATGAGGGTTGGCATCCAGGCTATATGCTGGTTATGCTTCTTGTGGAAGAGCTAATGTGAATTTGATATATATTTCTGTTTGTTTTAAACAGTTTGTTGAAAGTCTTTTTGTCTGCAATGTTACAGATGACATGGAATTTTCACCATAATGCTTTTAAAAGCTGTGAACAGGTTACTTTTGGGGAATCGTATATTTCTAATCTTTAAACCAAACCCTCTGTCAATACTTTGCTTTTTCATACTGTGTTTGAATGAAGTGATGGAAATAAATAATGAAACAAATCCAAATGTATATTATTTTGTCGTCATTTATCACTGATATATTTTTATAAAAAAAAAAAAAAATGTATATTGACATTCCATTGTGTGTCTCCAGAGACACTTGAACCAGAGATGTCTAGAACCTCAGACTGATATAAAGGTCTGGTTAGGGAGAACCCTACTGGAGTCTGATGGGCTTTTAGCATTGGGGGTTCTGAGTATTGTGTACCAACACCCCAGATTCCTTATACCTGGACCATCACATTACCTTAGGACAGGGTTCCCAAACTGGCGGCCCAAGGGTGATTTTTATTTGGAGCCACAAGTTCTGATTAAAAAAAGTTTTATTTTTATTGGCGGAGACTGTAAAAACACCTGCAAATCAGCTCCAATGGATTTTTATGGAGAGATGCCATCAGAGAGTATTCACACCCCTTGACTTTTTCCACATTCCGGTTGTTGTTACAGCCTGAATTTAACATGGATTCAATTGAGATTAATTTCCACTGGCCTACACACAATACCCTTTAACGTCAAAGTGGAATGATGTTTTTCAACAACAAAAAAATTACAAATTAATAAAAAATGAAAAGCTGAAATGTCTTGAGTCAGTAAGTATTCAACATCTTTGTTATGACATGTTTAAATACAGTAAGTTCAGGAGCGAGAATGTGCTGAACAAGTCTCATGAGTGGCGCAGTGGTCTAAGGCACTGCATCTCTGTACAAGAGGTCTCATTACAGTCCCTGGTTCGATTCCAGACTGTATGTCACGTTTCACTTCTGAGGGGACAGACCAAGACGCAGCGATGTAGCCAGAATACATGATTTAATAAATCCACGGGAACAAGACGGAACAAAACAAAGAACGGAGAACGTAACGATGAACATAACTGAACAAACAAACACAGCTATGAACATACAATAACCCACGAAACTAAGGTGCAATTCCCAAACATATAAATGGTTCCCAATTAGAGACAACGAGACTCAGCTGCCTCTAATTGGGAGCCATTAACCCAACATAGAACTAGACACCATAGAACTGTGAAAACCCCTAAACCAAAATGAACCCAAAATGCTCTAGCCTGTAAACCCAGGCCTGGGCGTTACAGTACCCAAAGGCGCGGACTCGGACGCGCCCCAAACGTCTGTGGGGGGATCTAGGGTGGGTTCCTTTTGTCCCAGGTGGGGGCTCCGGTGCTGGCCGTGCTGGTCTGATGTCACGCACCGGAGGCCCTGGACCCTTTCTAGGAACTCTGGTGCGTGGAGCAGAAGCTGGCCCTATCGGACTCGTGATGCTCACTGGAACTCTGGTGCGTGGAGCAGGAACTGGCAGTACTGGACTTGTGATGCTCACTGGAACTCTGGTGCGTGGAGCAGGAACTGGCAGTACTGGACTTGTGATGCTCACTGGAACTCTGGTGCGTGGAGCAGGAACTGGTCGTACTAGACTTGTGATGCTCACTGGAACACTGGTGCGTGGAGCAGGAACTGGTCGTACTGGACTTGTGATGCTCACTGGAACTCTGGTGCGTGGAGCAGGACCTGGCAGTACTGGACTCGTGATGCTCACTGGGACTCTGGTGCGTGGAGCGGGAACTGGTCGTACTGGACTCGTGATGCTCACTGGGACTCTGGTGCGTGGAGCGGGAACAGGCCGAACTGGGCTCGTGATGCTCACTGGAACTCTGGTGCGTGGAGCAGGAACTGGCAGTACTGGACTCGTGATGCTCACTGGGACTCTGGTGCGTGGAGCAGGAACTGGCAGTACTGGACTCGTGATGCTCACTGGGACTCTGGTGCGTGGAGCAGGAACTGGTCGTACCGGACTCGTGATGCTCACTGGAACTCTGGTGCGTGGAGCAGGAACTGGCAGTACTGGACTTGTGATGCTCACTGGAACTCTGGTGCGTGGAGCAGGAACTGGCAGTACTGGACTTGTGATGCTCACTGGAACTCTGGTGCGTGGAGCAGGAACTGGCAGTACTGGACTCGTGCTGCTCACTGGAACTCTGGTGCGTGGAGCAGGAACTGGCAGTACTGGACTCGTGCTGCTCACTGGAACTCTGATGCGTGGAGCAGGAACAGGACGTGCTGGACTCTCAGAGCGCACGGGAGCTTGGTGCGGGCGGAACAGGACGTGCTGGACTCTCTGAGCGCACGGGGAGCTGGGTGCGCGGAGCCGGGACAGGACGTGCTGGACTCTCTGAGCGCACGGGGAGCTGGGTGCGCGGAGCCGGGACAGGACGTGCTGGACTCTCTGGAGCGCACGGGGAGCTGGGTGCGCGGAGCCGGGCAGGACGTGCTGGACTCTCTGAGCGCACGGGGAGCTGGAGTGCGCGGAGCAGGCGTGGGCGTGTAGAAACCACTACACGGACTGGGATCTTGGAACACGGAACTGGAATCTTGGAACGTGGAACAGGGATCTTGGAACGTGGAACAGGGATCTTGGAACGTGGAACAGGGATCTTGGAACGTGGAACAGGGATCTTGGAACGTGGAACAGGGATCTTGGAACGTGGAACAGGGATCTTGGAACGTGGAACAGGGATCTTGGAACGTGGAACAGGGATCTTGGAACGTGGAACAGGGATCTTGGAACGTGGAACAGGGATCTTGGGCGTGGAACAGGGATCTTGGAGCGTGGAACAGGGATCTTGGAGCGTGGAACCGGGACTGGGCGTGTAGAAACCTCCACCCGGACCTGGGACCTGATACGGAGAGCCGACATACCTCCAGCTAGCTCACTAACCCTGGCCTTACGGGTGAGTGGAGCCGAATCTCTCGGATTGGGCTGTGGATGCGTGCGGAGATTCTGCCCGTAGGACCACAGGATAGCTTGGTCCCAAAGGCGCACTGGAGGCCTGGCTCGCAGAGCTGGCACCACTCTCCCAGGTAGCACACAGACCTCGGCCCGACCCATGAGTGGCGCTGGGATCTCTCGCACTGGGCTGCGGACACGTACCGGAGACACCGCACACGGAACTGGAGCAGGATATCCGGGTCCCAGGAGACGTACCGGGGACTTAGTGCGCAGCGATGGCACCACTCTTTCTGGCTGCACCCTTATTTTCCCCCGACTGATGAGTGGAGCGGGAATCACTCGCACCGGCCTCTGAATCCCTATAGGGGAAACCGTGCGCAACACTGCATAGCACGGCCTCCCTTCGCTGCGACGCTCTCCCCTACGCTCTCTCCATAAAGCACGAGGAGTTGGCTCAGGAGTCCCTCCTGAACCGGCCAACCCCCTCGTGTGCCCCCCCCCAAAAGTTTCTTGGGGCTGCCTTACGGGCTTCCGTGCCAGGCGAGTTCCAATGAACTTTTCTCTCTCCGGGGTCCATACGCCATATAAGTCCTCATAGCTCCCACGCTCAGTCCTCGCACACCTGCGCTGCTCCTTTTCCCAAGAGCTAAGCTCCCGGGTCTCTCGCTGCTTGGTCTTTTGTGGGTGGGTTATTCTGTCACGATTCTCTACTGAACGGACAGACCAAGACGCAGCGATGTAGCCAGAATACATGATTTAATAAATCCACGGGAACAAGACGGAACAAAACAAAGAACGGAGAACGTAACGATGAACATAACTGAACAAACAAACACAGCTATGAACATACAATAACCCACGAAACTAAGGTGCAATTCCCAAACATATAAATGGTTCCCAATTAGAGACAACGAGACTCAGCTGCCTCTAATTGGGAGCCATTAACCCAACATAGAACTAGACACCATAGAACTGTGAAAACCCCTAAACCAAAATGAACCCAAAATGCTCTAGCCTGTAAACCCAGGCCTGGGCGTTACACTGTATCACATCCAGCCGTGATTGGGAGTCCTATAGAGAGGCGCACAATTGGCCCAGCGGCGTCTGGGTCTGGCCGGGGTAGGCCGTCATTGTAAATAAGAATTTGTTCTTAACTGACTTGCCTAGTTAAATAAAACACATTAAGTTACATGGACCCACCCTACAGTACATGCAATAATAGTGTTTAACATGATTTTTGAATGACTACCTCATCTCTGTACCCCAACACATGCAATTATCTGTAAGGTCGAGCAGTGAATTTAAAACACAGATTCAACCACAAAGACCAGGGAGGTTTTCCAACGCCTCGTAAAGAAGGGCAGATGGCTAAACATTTTAAAGAAGCAGATATTTAATATCCCTTTGAGCATGGTGAAGTTATTAATTACACTTTGGATGGTGTATCAATACACCCAGTCACTATAAAGATACAGGCGTCATGTAATTGGTATGCTTGTAATGTTTAAGTAATGGAGCTAAGCACAGGCAAAATCCTAGAGGAAAACCTGGTTCAGTTTGCTTTCCAAAAGACACTGGGATAAATTCCCCTTTCAGCAGGACAATAACCTAAAGCACAAGGCCAAATCAACACTGGCGTTGCTTACCAAGTTGACAGTGAATGTTCCTGAGTGGCCGAGTCACAGTTTTGACTTAAATCGCTTGAAAATCTATGGCAAGACCTGAAACTTGTTGTCTAGCAACGATCAACAGCCATTTTGACAGAGCTTGAAGAATTTAGAAAATAATAAATGGCCAAATGTTGTACAATCCAGGTGTGGAAAACTCCAGGAAAGACTCACAGCTCTTAGAGACTTACCCAGAAAGACAACTGTAATCGCTGCCAAAGGTGACTATCTGAGTGAAGGAGGTGAGAGGGTAAATTCTGCGTGGAATCCACATGGGGAGTTGATAATGTAGCACAGCTATCAAGACTGGCACTAGTCTTTTGGGGGCCCTAAGCGAGATTTGGTTGGTGGGGCCCCCACCAAGCGGGTACATTTCCTGCAATTCAACACATTCAGCCATGGGCAGAGAGAAGACGTTGCAGTTTTAAAGCAGATCTACATATTTTGCCATGGGGCGGAGAGACATCTTAGCAATTTTATAACAAATTTCATGCAATTCTACTCATTTTGCCATGGGGCAGAGATAATTGTTTGCGTTACGACCTGGCTCATAGTTCGTAACAAAGGGAGACCACGCATTAATTAAATGTAAAAAGGAATACATTTATTAAACTAAATAATAATAAATACAAAAATATAACATAAGCTATAGACATCTGCAGGATCAGTAGCGTATTGCAGCATGTAGATGAGTGGAGAGGGTGTTGTATGGTGAAAAACAGCCAAAAAACTAAAAGGTGGTGGAAGCCAGCCTGTCAGTCAAGGAAGAGAGATTGTTGGACGATGTGGCCAACCTTTATAGCCAAGCCAGCTGACGATTCTCCCAGCTCTGCCCACTGGCCTCCTGCAGCAAGCAGACTGCCAAACAAAAGATCCCAGCAGGCAGAGTGGGAGGGATGTCACACTATGCACCGCCATTTCCTGGTTGCTCAAATTTAACTAATTTCAATTTATGTGACAAAACAAGCAAGTGTACTGTAGAGAATCATTGTACAGTCTAAACCGCTGTGAAATGTCTTTGCTATAACCCAAAATATAGTATTTTCAGCTGTTTGAATCTGGTGAACAAAACCCAAAGTGAAAGATGCAAAAATGAAACTTAAATTACGGGAAGCATAGAAATAGTGAACATAGAACAAGAGTGTACAAAGCTGTCATCAAGGCAAAGGGTGGCTACTTTGAAGAATCTCAAATATAAAATATATGTTGATTTGTTTAACACTTTTTTTGGTTACTAAATGACTCCATATGTGTTATTTCATAGTTTTGATGTCTTCACTATTATTCTACAGTGTCAAAAATAATAAAAATAAAAACCCTGGAATGAGTAGGTGTGTCCACACTTTTGACTGGTACTGTATGTATGCCATGTTTATGACATCTGAGTTAGAGTGACTAACAAATGGGGGGCCCCCTGGATGTCTGGGCCCCTGGGCATGAGCCCTGCACACCGGGTCAGTATTCGCATATGATTACTACACCTTTTGAAAAGTCTCTAGACTACCTTACCAATAAAACATTTTGTTAGCTGACATCGCTAGTTGAGTTACTGTCAGTGACTGACTAACCTAATGTAGCAGTTGTAAAATAAACACCTGAAACTAGATCTCCCACATTCTGTCGGGGAAGGTTCTCTTGTGTTCAACCAATCCAGTAAATGTGGAGGAGTTATGATTTCCTATTAACGTCCAAAAATGGAAATCACATCGCAGACTCTCTTCCATTTCCCCTGAAAACCGGAATATCCGGTTGTTAACGACCCAGCTGAGACTAGTGACAAAGCAAGAGGAAAAACCGCTGATGCACAACCACATTTCTAACTTGCACATGGTGTATTCTACTATTCTAACTCTCAACAGTAAGTTGCGACCCCGACTGAGTTCCTAAAATAAAAAATAAAAAACATTTAAACGTAGATTTTTGGTGGGTCGGGGACCCTAAGCAACTGCATATGTTTATAATGGCGCCGGACGGGATGGCTGCTGTTTTACAGGCTCCTAACCAACTGTGCTACTTTGTGTATTTTTCCAATGTTTGTAATTTATTTTGTACATAAAGTTGTTGCTACCGTCTCTTATGACCGAAAATATCTTCTGGATATCAGAACAAAACCCACCAAGGATTTTCCCTTTAATGAGTGCAACGCAAAGAGTATACTGCTTCTACAAGGCCCAAATCCCAGTCATTCGCGTGAAGAAAAGACGGAAATACAGGGGGCGGAGATCGGGGTGCCTTGTGAGAATTTTTCAGCAAGTGTGTAACGCGCCTCTACCATCCGTTCTATTGGCCAACTTGGAATCACTGGAGAATAAACTGGATGATCTCCGTTCGAGACTATCCTACCAACGGGACATTAAACACAGTAATATCTTATGTTTCCCCGTGTCGACGACACGGATAATATACAGTTGGCTGGGTTTTCCGTGCATCGGCAGGACAGAACAGCTACGTCTGGTAAGACGAGGGGTGGGGGTGTGTGTCTATTTGTCAATAACAGCTGGTGCGCCATGTCTAATATTAAGGAAGTCTCGCCTGGGGTAGAGTACCATGATAAGCTGTAGAACTCACTTATCTACCAAGAGAGTTTTAATCTATATTTTTCTGAGCCGTCCATCAAACAGGCAAAGCGCCAATACAGGACTGAAGACTGAATCCTACTACACCGGCTCTGACACTCGTCGGATGTGTCAGGGCTTGCAAAGTATTACGGACTACAAAGGGCAACCCAGCCGCGAGATGCCCAGTGATGCTAGCCTACCAGACGAGCTAAATGCCTCTAATGCTCACTTCACGGCAAGCAACACTGAAGCATGCATGAGAGCACCAGCTGTTCCGAACGACTGTGTGATCACACTCACCGTAGCTTATGTGAGCACGACCTTTAAACAGGTCAACATTCACAAGACCACGGGGCCAGACGGATTACCAGGACATGTACTCAGAGCATGTGGGGACCAACTGGCAAGTATCTTCACTGACATTTTCAACCTCTCCCTGACCGGGTCTGTAACACATACATGTTTAAAGTAGACCACCATAGTCCCTGTGCCCAAAAAAGTGATGGTAAACTGCCTAAATAACTATCGCCCTGTAGCACTCACGTTGTTAGCCATGAAGTGCTTTGAAAGGCTGGTCATGGCTCACATCAACACCATCATCCCGGAAATCCTAGACCCACTCCAATTCGCATACTGCCCTAACAGACTCCACACTGCCCTTCCCCACCTGGACAAAAGGAACACCTATGTGAGAGTGCTGTTCGTTGACTACAGCTCAGCGTTCAACACAATAGTGCCCACAAAGCTCATCAATAAGCTAAGGACCCTGGGACTAGACACCTCCCTCTGCAAATGGATCCTGGACTTCCTGACGGGCCGCCCCCCTGGTGGTAAGGGTAGGTAACAACACATCTGCCATACTGATCCTCAACACGGGGACACCCCACAGGTGCGTGCTTAGTCCCCTCCTGTACTCCCTGTTCACCCACGATTGCGTGGCCAAGCATAACTCCAACACCATCATTAAGTTTGCTGACGACGCAACAGTGGTAGGCCTGATTACCGAAAAACGATGAGACAGCCTATAGGGAGGAGGTCAGAGACCTGGCTGTGTGGTGCCAGGACAACAACCTCAAATCAAATCAAATTTTATTTGTCACATACACATGGTTAGCAGATGTTAATGCGAGTGTAGCGAAATGCTTGTGCTTCTAGTTCCGACCATGCAGTAGTATCTAACAAGTAATCTAACAAATTCACAAATTCACAAATTCACAACAACTACCTTATACACACAACTACCTTACACACTCTTGCTCCCTCAACGTGAGCAAGAGCTGATCATGGACTACAGGAAAAGGAGGGCCAAACACTCCCCCATTCACATCGACGGGGCTGCAGTTCCTTGGTGTCCATACCAACAAACTATCATGGACCAAACACACCAAGACAGTTGTGAAGAGGCCACGACAACTCCGTTTCCCCCCAGGAGAATGAAAAGATTTGGCATGGGTCCCCAGATCCTCAAAAAGTTCTACAACTGCACCATTGAGAGCATTCTGACCGGTTTCATCATCGCCTGGTATGGCAACTGATCATCATCCAACCGTAAGGCGCTACAGAGGGTAGTGCGTACGACCCAGTACATCCCTGGGGCCGAGCTTCCTGCCATCCAGGTGGTGTCAGAGGAAGGCCCAAAAAATTATCAAAGACTCCAGTCACCCAAGTCATTGACTGTTCTCTCTGCTACCGCATGGCAAGAGGTACCGGAGCGCCAAGTCTAGGACCAAAAGGCTCCTCAACAGCTTCTACCCCCAAGCCATTAGACTGCTGAACAATTAATCAAATGGCTACCCAGACTATTTACATTGACTCGGTACCGGTAGCCCCTGTATATAGCCTCCACATTGACTCGGTACCCCCTCTCTATAGCCTCCATATTGACTCGGTACTGGTACCCCCAGTATATAGCTTCCACATTGACTCAGTACTGGTACCCCCTCTATATAGCCTTCACATTGACTCGGTACCGGTACCCCCTGTATATAGCCTCCACATTGACTCGGTACCGGTACCCCCTGTATATAGCCTCCACATTGATTCGGTACCGGTACCCCCTGTACATAGCCTCCACATTGACTCGGTACTGGTACCCCCAGTATATAGCTTCCACATTGACTCAGTACTGGTACCCCCTCTATATAGCCTTCACATTGACTCGGTACCGGTACCCCCTCTATATAGCCTCCACATTGACTCTGTACCGGTGCCCCCTGTCTATAGCCTATACATTGACTCGGTACCGGTAGCCCCTGTATATAGCCTCCACATTGACTCGGTACCCCCTCTCTATAGCCTCCATATTGACTCGGTACCGGTACCCCTTGTATATAGCCTCCACATTGACTCGGTACCGGTACCCCCTGTATATAGCCTCCACATTGACTCGGTACCGGTACCCCCTGTATATAGCCTCCACATTGACTCAGTACCGGTACCCCCTCTAAATAGCCTCCACATTGACTCGGTACCGGTACCCCCTGTATACAGCCTCCACATTGACTCGGTACTGGTACCCCCTCTATATAGCCTCCACGTTGACTCGGTACCGGTACCCCCTCTAAATAGCCTCCACATTGACTCAGTGCACCGGTACCCCCTGTATATAGCCTCCACATTGACTCGGTACTGGTACCCCTCTCTATATAGCCTCCACATTGACTCAGTGCAGGTACCCCCTATATATAGCCTCCACATTGACTCGGTACCGGTACCCCCTCTATATAGCCTCCACATTGACTCAGTACTGGTACCCCCTCTAAATAGCCTCCACGTTGACTCGGTACCGGTACCCCCTCTAAATAGCCTCCACATTGACTCGGTACCGGTACCCCCTGTATATAGCCTCCACATTGACTCGGTACTGGTACCCCCTCTATATAGCCTCCACATTGACTCGGTACTGGTACCCCCTCTATATAGCCTCCACATTGACTCGTGCAGTACCCCCTCTATATAGCCTCCACATTGACTCAGTACCGGTACCCCCTCTATATAGCCTCCACATTGACTCGGTACTGGTACCCCCTCTATATAGCCTCCACATTGACTCGGTACTGGTACCCCCTCTATATAGCCTCCACATTGACTCGGTACCGGTACCCCCTCTATATAGCCTCGTTATTGTTATTCTTATTGTGTTACTTTTATTAGATTTTTTACTTTGTTTTATTTAGTAAATGTTTTCTTAACTCTATTTCTTGAACTGCATTGTTGGTTAAGGTCTACACCTGTTGTATTCAGCGCACGTGCCAAATTGCCTTGTATTTGATATCGCTTATGCCTGGAGCCGGCCCTGACAGCTATGCCCCGTTGTCTGTTGTGTGAAGGGGGTGAGTGTCACGTCCAGGCCTGAGAAGACAGGCTGGTGTGTTTAGTTTCGTCTCTAATTGGGAACCATATATATGTTTGGGGTTTTTCTATAGTATTTTGTGGGTTATTGTTTGAGCATTGCTTGTTTTATGTTTAGTTGTGTTCAGCTTCACGATCTTCGTTTATATTTTGTTATTTTTCCCAGTTACGTTCGTCGTTAATAAAATGTATACTGGAAGCATCGCTGCGTCTTGGTCTGTCCCTAAAGGAGATCGTGACAGAATAACCCACCACAAAAGGACCAAGCAGCGATGTTTAAAGGAGTCCTGGACTTGGGAGGAGATATTGGCTGGGAAGGGGCCTTGGGGGAAAACGACGGAGCATCGTTACCCCAAGAAGGAGATGGAAGCGCGCGAAGACTGAGCGAGGGAGCTATGAGGATATATATGGAGCGTGGAACCCGGAGAAGGAGAGATATGTTGGGACTCGCCTGGCGCGGAAACCCGAGAGGCAGCCCCCAAAAAGTTTTTTTGGGGGCACACGGGGAGTTTGGCCGGTTCAGGATGGACTCCTGAGCCAACTCCTCGTGCTCTCTGGAGGGAGCGTTGGAGAGAGCGTCGCACTGAGCAGACACCGTGCTATGCAGTTTTGCGCACGGTGTCTCCAGTGCGCATGCATAGGCCGGTGCGCCGAAATTCCAGCGACACTCATCTGTCGGGCTAGGGTGAGTGTGCAGCCTGGAAGAGTGGTGCCGGCTTTGCGAGCGAGGTCCCCAGTACACCTTCTGGGACCGAGATATCCTGCACCGGTTCGGCGTGTGGGGGCTCCGGTTCGCATCCACAGCCCAGTGCGTGACATTCCAGCTCCCATCATCCATGAGGCAAGGGTGAGTGAACAGCCGGGGAGTGAAGTACCGGCTCCACGTACCAGGTCCCCTGTACACTTAGAGAGCCCAGTACATCCAGTCCCGGCTCCGCGCACCAGGTCCCCTGTACACTTAGAGAGCCCAGTACATCCAGTCCCGGCTCCGCGCACCAGGTCCCCTGTACACTTAGAGAGCCCAGTACATCCAGTCCCTGCTCCGCGCACCAGGCCCCCTGTGCGCTTAGAGAGTCCAGCACGTCCTGTCCCGGCTCCGCGCACCAGGCCCCCTGTGCGCTTAGAGAGTCCAGCACGTCCTGTCCCGGCTCCGCGCACCAGGCCCCTGTGCACTTAGAGAGTCCAGCACGTCCTGTTCGGCTCCGGCGCACCAGGCCCCTGTGCGCCAGAGAGTCCAGCACGTCCTGTTCCGGCTCCGCGCACCAGGCCCCCTGTGCGCTTAAAGAGTCCAGCACGTCCTGTTCCGGCTCCACGCTCCAGGATTCCTGTGCCCGTCGTGGATCCAGCACGTCCTGTCCCTGAGTGCCAGTGTGCGTAATGAGCCCAGTACGGCCGGTTCCTGCTCCCCCGCACCAGAGTGCCAGTGCGTGTCCCACGTCCGGGACCTCCAGAGAAGGTCCCCTGTCCGAGACCTCCAGAGAGGGTGCCCTGTCCGGGATCTCCAGAGAAGGTCCCCTGTCCGGAACCGCCAGAGAAGGTCCCCAGTCCGGGACCGCCAGAGAGGGTCCCCAGTCCGGGTCCGCCAGAGAGGGTCCCTAGTACGGTTAATTGCCCAGGGCCTCCGGTGCGTGACCTCGAGTCAGCACGGCCAGCACCGGAGCCGCCACCTGGGACTAAAAGACCCACCCGAAGACTCCCCCCATGGACTTGTGGCGCGGTCGGAGTCCGCGCCTTTGGGGGGGAGGGGGGGTACTGTCACGTCCAGGCCTGAGAAGACAGGCTGGTGTGTTTAGTTTCGTTTTGGTGTAGGTCTTTTTTGTTCTAGGTGTTGTATATCTATGTTGGGGTAATGGTTCCCAATTAGAGGCAGCTGTGTGTCGTTGTCTCTAATTGGGAACCATATATATATGTTTGGGGTTTTTCTATAGTATTTTGTGGGTTATTGTTTGAGCATAGCTTGTTTTATGTTTAGTTGTGTTCAGCTTCACGGTCTTCGTTTATATTTTGTTATTTTTCCCAGTTACGTTCGTCGTTAATAAAATGTATACTGGAAGCATCGCTGTGTCTTGGTCTGTCCCTTACGAAGATCGTGACAGTGAGAGGGTACATTCTGCGTGGAATCCACATGGGGAGTTGATATAGTAGCACAGCTATGCCCTGTTGTCTGTTGTGTGAAGGGGATGAGAGGGTAAATGATATTGTAGCACAGCTATGCCATGCTGAATGGTTCTTGGGGGAATATTACAGAGAGGGAGGGGAAGAGGATATTGAATACAAAACACAAAGCAAAGTAAAGGTTCTTAACCCTGAGTCACAGAGAGACAAAAGACCAATGGACCACAGCTACAAGTCACAGTTCATAAATGACACACGTCTACAGAAGAAAAAACATAACATACACTGAGGATACAAAAACATTATGAACACCTCCTAGGTATGAACTCTACAAGGTGTCCCACAGGGATGGTGGTCCATGTTGACTCCAATGCTTCCGACATTTGTGTCAAGTTGGCTGGATGTCCTTTGGGTGGTGGACCATTCTTAATAGACACGGAAAACTGTTGAATGCAACAACAAAAAAACTGCAGCTTTGCAGTTCTTGAAACAAACTGGTGCGCCTGGCACATACTACCATACCCCCGTTCAAAGGCACAAATCTTTTGTCTTGCCCATTCTCCCTCTGAATGGCAGACATACACAATTCATCTCAGTTGTCTCAAGTCTTAAATATATTTCTTTAATCTGTCTCCTCCCCTTCATCTACACTGATTTAAAGTGGATTTAACAGGTGACATCAATAAGGGATCATAGCTTTCGCCTGGATTCACCTGGTCAGTCTATGTCTTGGAAATAGCAGGTGTTCTTAATGTGTTGAATAGTCAGTGTAGGTCAACAGTTTTCCAGAGAAGATATCAACACTGAGAAGATATCAACACTGATAAAGACACTCATACTTTAATGTTGACAGGCAATGATACTATTACACACACATGCATTGAGCAATCAAGGCCAAGTTGGACAGGTTTTACGTTCCCATGAATATCTCTCTCTCTCTCTCTCTCTCTCTCTCTCAAGGAGAGGCATCCCTCTTTCTCTCTTCCCAGGGTTCCTTGCATCCTCTGGCCACGTGCCAGTTTCACTCATGTGCATGTGTGTGTGAAACTCTAGTTTCACTCCAGTCATCGTCTGCCAGACAACACGTATATCTAAGGATGGCTCCAGATGATTGGTTAATACCTATTACCTACCCCACTACCTGGCCATCCAAATCCACCGTTACAGTTATGCCCTATAGGCACTGTTATGACTTGACTTGGCTCTGCTGTCACCTAATGGCACTTTCTCAGATAGAGACACCGAACGAACCGACGTTGCGATGCTCTTTTTTTGACAAGATGTGACTGTAGGAATCTGAGGCAAGTTTGTGTCGTTATCTGAGGGGAGGGAGGGAGGTGGGTACCACTGTGGTTCAATGCTAATTTGGGTGGAAAGTTTACCTGCCCAGGTGAAGAGACACGTTTCTGTGCAGTGACGTTACGTCTAGGGGGATATGTTAGGTAGTTACAAATGTGCCCATTCTGTACTCAAATTTGCACCAGAGTTTTGTTTCAGGAAAACAAACTAACAAAGACGTAAAACAAGCCATCCTATCAGTCTTATCTACAATAGTAGCAGCTTGAAAACTGGTCAACTGTAAACCGTCAGTTTTGTCTCTCTGCCTAATTGCCCATGGGAAGACACACTGTGCCTGAAGGCAATAACTTAACTTCTCATTACTTTCCCACACACGCCGAGATATATATCTCTCTCTCTCTCTCTCTCTCTCTCTCTCTCTCTCTCTCTCTCTCTCTCTCTCTCTCTCTCTCTCTCTCTCTCTCTCTCTCTCTCTCTCTCTCTCTCTCTCTCTCTCTCTCTCTCTCTCTCTCTCTCTCAGAACCCGAGTTTCGACAGAGGGAGGTGTGGTTTAAAACTGTTGTTTTTGTCATCTTTGAAGTGGTGTCTGAGTTAATACATGGGAACAGTTTTTATGTGTGTAATTAATGCGAACAAAACAAACAATCAAATGTAAATCTCAATCTAACATACATTTTGTGACATAACACATTTATGACACAACCCATTGATGATGCACACATGAACTCTGGATAAGAGATAAACAAGGTTAGTGGGTGCAAACATGATTTGTATCAATCAGTGGTGTAGTGGTGCCTGGAGATGTGAGTATACTGTAAATGTTTTATTTTATTCTCAAACGGCCCTGTTGCAAAAATTCTAGGAGAAACAGGAACATGTATTGTGAATGACCTAAAATGATCAATCCCATGTTGGTCTTTAACAGTCAGGCCAACCCAAGCTGTACTGTGCAAGTCGGCTAATAGTAGGCCTACTATTGAAATAGATAAATTAGTCTGTCAACTGAGGCAGAAATTCGCAGGTTTCTGATTTACCAATTTTTGAGAGGTTTTTGCTCTCAAAGTCACACTTTTGAAATAAAATAAAAATACAAAAATTGGATTTTCCAAGTCCACAACAATGTTTAAACCACGTCAGAAAAACACTTTTGAGGTCCGGAAAAAATCTAAGAAATGTCTATATTTTTTGTTGTTGTGTAGTTACCCTTTAATTCAAGTGAGCAGGCACCGAGCACTGTTGTTGGGTTAGCAGTGTTTCTGTAGTACAGGCACCTAGCACTGTTGTTGGGTTAGCAGTGTTTCTGTAGTACAGCCACCTAGCACTGTTGTTGGGTTAACAGTGTTTCTGTAGTACAGCCACCTAGCACTGTTGTTGGGTTAACAGTGTTTCTGTAGTACAGCCACCTAGCACTGTTGTTTGGTTAGCAGTGTTTCTGTAGTACAGGCACCTAGCACTGTTGTTGGGTTAGCAGTGTTTCTGTATCACACATGAGATGAAGTTTGCCAGACAAAAGGCCACTGGATTGATGCAGGTAGTCAGGATATCATTCTGACAGGAAGGTATAGGCTACTTTGTGGCTAGTTAACATTTAATAGAGAAGGTTTTTGGGAAAGCCTTTCCATCTATCAGAAGACAGGTCTATCATTACCATCTCTATATTTTTTTCTGTTCCTTAATTGTTTGAAACCTGGACCTTTTTTTCTTCATACTATGAGGCATGTCTTATCTTGCTTCAAAGTAGCCAATAGACAAAATCCCACCATAGAAATGTTAAGGGAAATATTTTATAAAGACTTCCTCATATACGTTCTATTGTTTTCTTTCAACTTTATTTTGTTGTCTAGCAGCCAAAGGCATTATCTTAGTCATATTAGCATCCCGTGGTAGTTATTCCATCTTTAGATCTCCCCTCAACCATAGAAATGTTGAGGAATATACACTGAGTATACCAAACATTATGAACACCTTGCTAGAATCACCCCGCCCATCAAAATCGTGCCATTGTGTTATATTGTTATATACGCCACCTAAGCTATATACTTGGCCATTTAACAGAGTCGTGCTGGAGTGCTAGTGTAATTCTAAGTATGCCACCAACCAAGATTGCCTAGTACATTTAACACCTAGAGGCTGATGAGCTGATTACCACTTCAAACAACCAATCACAGAGTCATTACACACACTCACTGACGACCCTGGGCAACCCTGGCCTGGACTCAGGACAATATCAACACTTCACGATGCACACAGAAACACACGCACGTACACATGTGCACGCACGGACGCAAGGATAAACGCGCACAAGGATAAACGCGCACACACAGCACTTCACGACTCATCATAGTTTTGGACAGGGTGCTGTGAAGGACATCGTTCAGGGAATAAATCAAGTATATTCTGCTACCAGGTGTTGTAATTTACCTGCAGTACTATACACAGACAGGCTGCTGCAGTACTATACACAGACAGGCTGCTGCAGCCCTCATCTGAACATATTAGGTTAACAATAACAACCAGAATATATTTTGGATGGATTTTATAATTCTATGGATCCAAAGTACAATAGGTAGTACATAACGATGAGAATACCTTAGTGTTATCATTACATATGGTGAATTCAAAGCAGTGCCATTAAAACATGTTGAGTCACACACTACCCACGTTCTTACCAGCAGACACCGAGTCCTTCAGTCCAGAGGACGAATCTAAACCACTCAACGTGTTTTACAGAGCAGATCACTGATTAATGATCATTGTCAATGTTTACATACAGACACTTCAGTCTTCGTCTGTGTGGAAAGAGAGAGATTGTTCTAACACCAGATGTAGTGTAATCTGATGTGTGGACAGAGTTTGAATGTAAATACTGGTATTGTGATGTGTGTGAGAGAGAGAGAGAGAGAGAGAGAGAGAGAGAGAGAGAGAGAGAGAGAGAGAGAGAGAGAGAGAGAGAGAGAGAGAGGGGGTCCTGTCCTGAGCCTGACACCAGATGGTCATTGTTTCATCATCACCTAGGTGTCAGATACACACTGATTGCTGTTGATTAGGAGAAAGACTACTCCTACTGCAATATCAACAGAACTTTGTCTGTGTCGTACCATTATTCTCCATGTTATATGTAAAATTCTCCAAACCTACAGAAATTGTCTTCTTTCCTTTAGGTTTGTTCTTCCATAGGTCAATGGAAGTAGGTCATACTGTAGGTCAATGGAAGTAGGTCATACTGTAGGTCAATGGAAGTAGGTCATACTGTAGGTCAATGGAAGTAGGTCATACTGTAGGTCAATGGAAGTAGGTCATACTGTAGGTCAATGGAAGTAGGTCATACTGTAGGTCAATGGAAGTAGGTCATACTGTAGGTCAATGACACTGGTTTTCTATTTCAACCATCTTTTCCATTTAGACCAGAGGTCATGAAGGAAAGGTGATGAGGAGACGAGGATAGGGAGCTCTTGTGACAGGACACTTGTAAAAGCTATATACCTGTGGGATCCTTGGTTTCTGAAAAGTGACAGAGAAAAATGAGCATACGGGAACTCTGAGACTGATTGGCTGGAAGATCCCAGATTGGGCGTGTCCTTGTCTGGGAATCAGGTGGGGGTGATGTTCTCACACTGGGGGATGTGTGTGTGTGTTGTGACAAACACAAGACACACGTTAGATAAGCGGCGCAGGGGCAAGTGAGGACATGATGCCACCACCACCGAAACAACCAATTGTTCCAATTGAGTGCACACACACACACACACACACACACACACACACACACACAGACACACACACACGCGCACACACACACACACACACACACACACACACACACACTCCCCTCCTTTCCCAACAGTGAGAGACATTGATGACATTGACAGGAGCGTTTGTTGATGCACAGAGTTTAGTCTCGGTGGGTATTAGTTTGTACTACAGATCAGCTTTCCCACGACAGACTCATAAAGGCATGTTATGACATGTTGTGACTGATTCGTTGAGTGGACATTAGTCATACCACATCCTATTCCTCTGGATGATTCATGTCTCACAGTCTATTACACTATATCCCAGTGGTCGATTAATGTCTTACACCCTCTGTCTCTGTCTCTGCATTGTGTCGTCTGTCATGATTGGTGAGGTGTCGAAATCTAAAGCTTATTTTTTTTGATTGTATTGTGTAATTAAATGTACATTTAGCAGACACTTTTTCAGAGTTTTACCGTATAATAATATCTTGATTGTATCTCACTAGACGGTCAACAGTCAGGCAATTTAAATACAATACAGAACGCCAGAATAGACTAGACTTGAATAGAATACTTTGTTGTCTGATCTCGTGGCATTCTCAAAAAAAAGCTCTACTCTAACATAACCACACAGTCAGTTATACAGAGAGAGAGTTATACACAGAGAGAGAGAGAGAGAGAGAGAGAGAGAGAGAGAGAGAGAGAGTGAGAGCCTACGGGTCAAAGCTGCGAATCTGCAGCGAATAGACAGAAGGAGAGTCCTTTTACCAGTGCACAGGGGCAGCGGGTATCCTAGCTGTTAAAAGTGTTGGGCCAGTAACTGAAAGGTCGCGGTTTCGAATCCCAAGATGAGTGAAAAATCTGTTGATGTGCCCTTGAGCAAGGCACTTAAACCTAATTGCTTCGGTAAGACCCTCTGGATAAGAGAGTCTGTTAAATGATTCACTAATGTAGTGGCTCTGGATAAGAGAGTCTGTTAAATGATTCACTACTGTAGTGGCTCTGGATAGGGGATTCTGCTAAATGACTCCCTATTGTAGTGGCTCTGGATAGGGGATTCTGCTAAATGACTCACAACTGTAGTGGCTCTGGATAAGAGAGTCTGCTAAATGACTCACTAATGTAGTGTCTCTGGATAAGAGAGTCTGCTAAATGACTCCATACTGTAGTGTCTCTGGATAAGAGAGTCTGCTAAATGACTCACTATTGTAGTGTCTCTGGATAAGAGAGTCTGTTAAATGACTCCCTATTGTAGTGGCTCTGGATAGGGGATTCTGCTAAATGACTCACAACTGTAGTGGCTCTGGATAAGAGAGTCTGCTAAATGACTCACTAATGTAGTGTCTCTGGATAAGAGAGTCTGCTAAATGACTCCATACTGTAGTGTCTCTGGATAAGAGAGTCTGCTAAATAACTCACTATTGTAGTGTCTCTGGATAAGAGAGTCTGTTAAATGACTCACAACTGTAGTGTCTCTGGATAAGAGAGTCTGCTAAATGACTCACTAATGTAGTGTCTCTGGATAAGAGTCTGTTAAATGACTCACTACTGTAGTGTCTCTAGATAAGAGACTGCTAAATGACTCACTACTGTAGTGGCTCTGGATAGGGGATTCTGCTAAATGACTCCCTATTGTAGTGGCTCTGGATAAGAGAGTCTGCTAAATGACTCACTAATGTAGTGTCTCTGGATAAGAGAGTCTGCTAAATGACTCACTAATGTAGCGGCTCTAGATAAGAGATTCTGTTAAATGACTCACTACTGTAGTGTCTCTGGATAAGAGAGTCTGCTAAATGACTCACTACTGTAGTGTCTCTGGATAAGAGAGTCTGTTTAATGACTCACTACTGTAGTGGCTCTAGATAAGATAGTCTGTTAAATGAATCACTACTGTAGTGTCTCTGGATAAGATAGTCTGCTAAACTATTCACTACTGTAGTGTCTCTGGATAAGAGAGTCTGCTAAATGACTCACTAATGTAAGTGGCTCTGGATAAGAGTCTGCTAAATGAATCACTACTCTAGTGTCTCTGGATAAGAGAGTCTGCTAAATGACTCACTAATGTAGTGTCTCTGGATAAGAGAGTCTGCTAAATGACTCACTATTGTAGTGTCTCTGGATAAGAGAGTCTGCTAAATGACTCACTACTGTAGTGTCTCTGGATAAGAAAGTCTGCTAAATGACTCACTACTGTAGTGTCTCTAGATGAGAGAGTCTGCTAAATGACTCACTACTGTAGTGGCTCTGGATAAGAGAGTCTGCTAAATGACTCACTACTGTAGCGGCTCTAGATAAGAGATTCTGTTAAATGACTCACTACTGTAGTGGCTCTGGATAAGAGAGTCTGCTAAATGACTTACTAATGTAGTGGCTCTGGATAAGAGACTCTGCTAAATGACTCACTACTGTAGTGGCTCTGGATAAGAGAGTCTGCTACATGACTCACTACTGTAGTGTCTCTAGATAAGAGACTGCTAAATAAATCACTACTGTAGTGTCTCTAGATAAGAGATTCTGTTAAATGACTCACTACTGTAGTGGCTCTAGATAAGAGAGTCTGTTTAATGACTCACTACTGTAGTGTCTCTAGATAAGAGAGTCTGCTAAATGACTTACTAATGTAAGTGGCTCTGTATAAGAGAGTCTGCTAAATGACTCACTAATGTAGCGGCTCTAGATAAGAGAGTCTGTTAAATGACTCACTACTGTAGTGGGTCTAGGGTGGCCGGTAAGGTGGACGGTGATATGATCCTTGACTACTCTCTCAAAGCACTTCATGATGACAGAAGTGAGTGCTACGGGGCGATAGTCATTTAGTTCAGTTATCTCTGCCTTCTTGGGTACAGGAACAATGGTTGCCATCTCGAAGCATGTGGGTACAACAGACTGGGATAGGGAGCGATTGAATATGTCCGTAAACACACCAGCCGGCACTAATGATAACATCCTATACTCTGACAAAATGCAGTGATCTGACCAGGCACACTGCTTTACATGAGGCAGTACTTCTTCACCGAGTGACTGGGGAAGTTTTATGACCCTTAATTACTCCTCTGCTTACTACACCTTAAGTACCTGCGCAGGTGAGTAGTCTTGCTATTCTCAATGAGACTGCTGGGAGGGAAGACAGAGTTTCCTATGGAGGTCTGTAATCATGCACGCACACATACAGTTCTATACTTAATCTGGCTAGCATAAGCATTAGCCTCCTACCATAGAAACTAATGGAGAATGATGCTATCACTATTGCCCCTTGTTTCTGCACGCTCTTCTCCCCAGCTCACCAGACAGGCCGGGCAGGCTGAGTAAAGAGTAATCCATCCAAAGCCGGTAGAACAGAGACTCACAGAGGCATCGCAGCACAGCCAGTCTGACAGGTAGCACTGACTAGCACACCTCACTGGAGAGGGAGGGTAGGCGTGGGAACGAGGGAGAGCAGGCTATTTTAGAAGGGTTTCATTTCAATGTCATTTACATTCAAAAGTAGGCAGTTACATTGAAAGTACTACATTGGATAATGACTGTACGTGCAGGGTGAAACAGTGATCATAGACATACACAATTACAAGGGCAAACAACCACAATAATTATAGTATAGTCTGTCACACACTTCTTAATGAATGGTAGACTTTAGCCATCAGACACTACGGGGAGGAGCAGGCTGAGGCTGGGAGGTTTGAACAGAGAACCCATGTGCGTATGAGGGGATGAGTGGAGGCCACCGGGCTTTCCTGTCCTGCCCAGGGAAGGGAACCCGTCTCTGGGTAAACATAAACCAAATCCCCTGTCAACTGATTAAATCACCCAGGACTAAAAACACCCTGGTTTACAACCAATCCAATGTTGTTAGGCTATTGTACTGGTAAGGGGCAGGAATCCAGGTGTTGTGAGTGTGTGTAGATAGATATACAGAAGCCTTATATACACATACGCCTATGCTCTCTGTAAACAATTTGTCTACTAAAAAACTAAATCTCTCAATCACTGACATAACATTGGCTACAGATGTAGGATCTTAATTTGATCCGGATTTCTACAGAAGAAAAACAATCCTGCAGCAACAGGAAATGTGATTTATTATGTGGAGTATAATTAACTGACATTTTTTGCTACATTTGCTGTGAGGGCAAATCAAGTCTGAAATTTAAAAGTGGAAATTACAAACTTCAGAAGCCTTTTCAGACCTCAAATGCACTACAAGTTTTATATTTCCTGGGGTGATCAAATTAAGATCCTACACCTGTTTGGCCCAATGTGCCCCACTGGGATTGAACACAGGTCTACAGTGCACCAGAAGACTGTTATCCTGCTGAGCTAAAGCCTAAAATGACGACGAACAGTATTTAGTCTGGATGTAAGGTACCGTCTGGGAACGATGACGTCATCACACGTTAATATTTTCAAAATCCTCACCTGTCTTCTCTAAAGCTTCTACTGTCAATGTTGATACACCAGACCTAAAGACCCGCAGGCTCAGTGATCTGGTACGAACACGTCCTAATCTGGTGCTGGGACGATGCCCTCTGAGACGTTGAGGAGCAGTTGCATCATCTGAATAAAGAGAACGCAGAGCTTTCTTTTTGGGTGAGAGTGCAGTTCACTAGGGCACCGACGACTGATGTTACCGACAGACCACACTGGACTGGAAAGGCCTGACAAACGCATGTCAGAATGGAGACAAAAGAAGACAGGAAAGGAGGAAGGAGAAAGAGAGAGAGAAAGAGAGAAGGATTGTTAGAAATTGTGAGGGAGGAAATGTATTTTGTGAAATAGAGAGAGATTATCGGAAATAAAGAAAAACGTTGAAGAGAACAATAGATAATAAAGATGGCAGTTAGAAGTGTATTTGAATACACAAGGCAAGCTCAGGTGAAATGAGAGAGAGAGAGAGACATACACAGAGAGAGAGACAGACAGACAGACAGACAGACAGACAGACAGAGACAGAGAGAGACAGAGAGAGAGACAGACAAAGAGAGAGAGACATACACAGAGAGAGAGACAGACAGACAAACAGACAGAGAGACAGAGAGAGACAGACAAAGAGAGAGAGACAGAAAGCGGGAGAGAGCGTAACCTGTGTATATAGTATGTACAATAGCCCACCCACTCATACTCAGTGAAGCAAGGAGACAGTTTAGAGATAGGGGCTTCTTGCAACATACTTACTTAAATCTCTAGCCACTGTAAATAATAGAAAATTGGATGTAACAAATGTATTACTAGCCACTTTAAACAATTTTGTATATAATGTTTACATATCCGACGTTATATCAAATGTATACACTGTACTCTATACTATCTACTGAATCTTGCCTATGCCGTTCGGTCATCGACTCAAATCTCTAGCCACTTTAATAATTAAAAAGTGGATGTAATAAATGTATCACTAGCCACTTTAAACGATGCCATTTATATATTGTTTACATATCCTACACTACTCATCTCACATGTATATACTGTACTCTATACCATCTACTGCATCTTGCCTATGCCAGTCAGCCATCGCTCATAAGGTAGTTGTTGTGAAATTGTTAGATTACTTGTTAGATACTACTGCGTGGTCGGAACTAGAAGCACAAGCATTTCGCTACACTTGCATTAACATCTGCTAACCATGTGTAATGTGACAAATAAAATTTGATTTGATACAAAAATACCTGAGCCAAATATCAAACGGACATCCAGGTACACTTGCCACAGGAAGGAGGAGGGAGATTAAGTTTTAGTTTACAGGATTTTCTAAATTCAAATTGGGAGATGAATAGAACGACTTAACAAACTACACCATGTGTCATCATGAGGCAAGACTACAGGCAAGACAATGAGCCAACTAGTGAATTGATTTAGACACATTTAATAGACATGATAGACTGGAAAGACAGACAGACAAACACACACAGAGAGAGAGAGAGAGAGAGAGAGAGAGAGAGAGAGAGAGATTCTACCATAATAGAATCCAGCTTTCACCCCTGCAGTGTCTACTCTTGACTGATCTAGAACATATGACACAGTGTCACTTGACTGATCTAGAACATATGACACAGTGTCTCCTGCTCCTCGTAAAGTAACAGCAGAGAGGATAGGAGAGCTCCTACCCTGTTCCTACCCTGTCACCATCGGGTTGCTACTCTGTTGCTCTGTTTAGCTCACAGCCTGCAAATGTCACACAGAGGGAATGCCCTTAGGATGTGATGAGGGTGTGTGTGTGTCTGGTGGGAGGGAGGGGGTACTAAGTCTCCTGAATCCCACTCCAAACCAACTCAAACCTGGGGCACTCACAGTCTAGCCCACCAACCACCTACTACCTGCTAACCCGTCAATCTGGGGTAGGTGGGACTCTATAGAAAACAGAGACATGAACTCCTTTGAAATAACTACCCCAAACCCCTCAGTTCCATGTGTGGTCTGTCAGCTGGGGACTGACACAGTATGTATAGCTTAGCACTGAGCCGGACAACAAGCATCACATCAGAAAGATGTCACAGCATATCACTACCAACCAGATCACTATCAACCATATCACTATCAACCATATCACTATCAACCATATCACTATCAACCATATCACTACCAACCATATCACTATCAACCATATCACTACCAACTAGATCACTATCAACCAGATCGCTATCAACCAGATCACTATCAATCATATCACGATCAACCAGATCACTACCAACCATATCACTATCAACCATATCACTACCAACCATATCACTATCAACCAGATCACTATCAACCAGATAACTATTAATCATATCACGATCAACCAGATCACTACCAACCATATCACTACCAACCATATCACTATCAACTATATCACTACCAAACGTATCACTATCAACCAGATCACTATCAATCATATCACTATCAACCATATCACTACCAATCATATCACTACCAACCATATCACTATCAACCATATCACTACCAATCATATCACTACCAACCATATCACTATCAACCATATCACTACCAATCATATCACTACCAATCATATCACTCCCAACCATATCACTACCAATCATATCACTATCAACCATATCACTACCAATCATATCACTATCAACCATATCACTACCAACCATATCACTACCAACCATATCACTATCAACCATATCACTACCAATCATATCACTATCAACCAGATCACTATCAACCATATCACTATCAATCATATCACTATCAACCATATCCCTATCAACCATATCACCACCAATCATATCACTATCAACCATATCACTACCAACCATATCACTACCAATCATATCACTACCAACCAGATCACTATCAACCATATCACTACCAATCATATCACTACCAATCATATCACTACCAACCAGATCACTATCAACCATATCACTACCAATCATATCACTATCAACCATATCACTACCAATCATATCACTATCAAACCTGAAATACACTACTATCAACAATATCACTATGAACCATATCACTATCAACCATATCACTATGAACCATATCACTATGAACCATATCACTATGAACCATATCACTATCAACCAGATCACTATCAAACCTCAAATACACTACTATCAACAACATCACTATGAACCAGATCACTATCAATCATATCACTACCAACCAGATCACTATCAAACCTCAAATACACTACTATCAACAATATCACTATGAACCATATCACTATGAACCATATCACTATCAACCATATCACTATCAACAATATCTCTATCAACCATATCACTATCAACCATATCACTACCAATCATATCACTATCAATCTATCACTATCAACCATATCACTATCAACCATATCACTATCAACCATATCACTACCAATCATATCTCTATCAACCATATCACTACCAATCATATCACTACCAATCATATCACTATCAACCAGATCACTACCAACCATATCACTATCAACCATATCTCTATCAACCATATCACTATCAACCAGATCACTACCAACCATATCACTATCAACCATATCACTACCAATCATATCACTATCAACCAGATCACTACCAATCATATCACTACCAACCATATCACTACCAACTAGATCACTATCAACCAGATCACTATCAACCAGATCACTATCAATCATATCACGACCAATCATATCACTATCAATCATATCACTATCAACTATATCACTACCAATCATATCACTATCAACCATATCACTACCAATCATATCACTACCAACCATATCACTATCAACCATATCACTACCAATCATATCACTACCAACCATATCACTACCAATCATATCACTATCAACCATATCACTACCAATCATATCACTATCAACCAGATCACTATCAACCATATCACTACCAACCATATCACTACCAACCATATCACTATCAACCATATCACTACCAATCATATCACTATCAACCATATCACTATCAACCATATCACTACCAATCATATCACTATCAACCATATCACTACCAACCAGATCACTATCAACCATATCACTACCAATCATATCACTACCAACCAGATCACTATCAACCATATCACTACCAATCATATCACTATCAACCATATCACTATCAACCATATCACTACCAATCATATCACTATCAAACCTGAAATACACTACTATCAACAATATCACTATGAACCATATCACTATCAACCATATCACTATGAACCATATCACTATGAACCATATCACTATCAACCAGATCACTATCAAACCTCAAATACACTACTATCAACAATATCACTATGAACCATATCACTATCAACCATATCACTATCAACAATATCTCTATCAACCATATCACTATCAACCATATCACTACCAATCATATCACTACCAACCATATCACTACCAACCATATCACTATCAACCATATCTCTATCAACCAGATCACTACCAACCATATCACTACCAACCATATCACTATCAACCAGATCACTACCAACCATATCACTATCAACAATATCTCTATCAACCATATCACTATCAACCATATCACTACCAATCATATCACTATCAATCTATCACTATCAACCATATCACTATCAACCATATCACTATCAACCATATCACTACCAATCATATCTCTATCAACCATATCACTACCAATCATATCACTACCAATCATATCACTATCAACCAGATCACTACCAACCATATCACTATCAACCATATCTCTATCAACCATATCACTATCAACCAGATCACTACCAACCATATCACTATCAACCATATCACTACCAATCATATCACTATCAACCAGATCACTACCAATCATATCACTACCAACCATATCACTACCAACTAGATCACTATCAACCAGATCACTATCAACCAGATCACTATCAATCATATCACGACCAATCATATCACTATCAATCATATCACTATCAACCATATCACTACCAATCATATCACTATCAACCATATCACTACCAATCATATCACTACCAACCATATCACTATCAACCATATCACTACCAATCATATCACTACCAACCATATCACTACCAATCATATCACTATCAACCATATCACTACCAATCATATCACTATCAACCAGATCACTATCAACCATATCACTACCAACCATATCACTACCAACCATATCACTATCAACCATATCACTACCAATCATATCACTATCAACCATATCACTATCAACCATATCACTACCAATCATATCACTATCAACCATATCACTACCAACCAGATCACTATCAACCATATCACTACCAATCATATCACTACCAACCAGATCACTATCAACCATATCACTACCAATCATATCACTATCAACCATATCACTATCAACCATATCACTACCAATCATATCACTATCAAACCTGAAATACACTACTATCAACAATATCACTATGAACCATATCACTATCAACCATATCACTATGAACCATATCACTATGAACCATATCACTATCAACCAGATCACTATCAAACCTCAAATACACTACTATCAACAATATCACTATGAACCATATCACTATCAACCATATCACTATCAACAATATCTCTATCAACCATATCACTATCAACCATATCACTACCAATCATATCACTACCAACCATATCACTACCAACCATATCACTATCAACCATATCTCTATCAACCAGATCACTACCAACCATATCACTACCAACCATATCACTATCAACCAGATCACTACCAACCATATCACTATCAACCATATCACTACCAATCATATCACTATCAACCAGATCACTACCAACCATATCACTACCAATCATATCACTATCAACCACATCACTATCAACCAGATCACTACCAACCATATCACTATCAATCATATCACTACCAACCTGAACAGTAACACAAGTAAACAACAGCATAGATGATTACACCATAATATTTCTTCATAGGTTACAGCGTCGGTAGCCCCATGTGCCACTATTTCTCAAACCCAAGAGTCATTGCTTAATTGCAAAAAAAAATTATGGCCGTCAAAACGAGCAGCTAGGTGTGAGTTGACGGGCCGCTGTGTGTGTGTAAGTGTGTATGTGTGTGTGTGTGTGTGTGTGTAAAATGAAGGAGCAGCGTGTTGAGTTCACAATGTTGTGAGTTGGTGGGGCGGTGATGGTGTGTTACGCTGCTGTGAAAAGGAGGTCTCTGACAGGATAATAGAGCCTGATGGTGAAAGAGAGGAGGAGGTGGAGGTGGTGTGAAACAGTCAGGAACCAGAGGGACCAGGCCCAGAGGCAATAACCTGGGAGTGACCGACCAACACCTCTCCACACACACCTCAGGCCCTCTGAACGGGCACCGTCAACTACAGACACCCGCTGGTCTTAAATCAGAACCAGCAGGAGGTTAGGGCTGGGGATGGTAGAGGGGCTTTCCCAAGCAGGGGGCAGATTAGACATGCACTGTCAGGTATCAACTCACACTCTTCTGCTTGTTTTAACGCCCCTGGAGCAGGACTGGAGTATGGGGGTTGACACAGGGGAGGACAGAGGGAAGTAGGGGGTCTGGGTTCACAGGCCTGGAGGGCTACAAATGGTCCACAGGACAGAGGGAAAGCCCCTGTTGAGAAAGTTAATGAGGTTTGTTGAACTTTGACCTAAGTGGTGTTATGGTATCAAGCCTATTCTTGCTCTGATGTGCTACATGGGTGTTATGATTCATACCAATTCTGTTTGGTGAAATAGTTAACCCGCCCTTCCTTGGGTAGGCCGTCATTGTAAATAGGAATTTGTTCTTAACTGACTTGCCTAGTTAACTAAAGGTTAAATAAAAAAAGACACAACAGGTATCTTTTCAAGTGAAAGTTACCCTGTAAATAAATATTTCCTATGAAGCAGAGATGGAGCTCAGATAAGAAGAGCTTTTAATAAAAGAGGCAAACCTGACTAACCGCCTCAATGGCTTTATATGCAGCAGAACAGATGGAGAATGGAGAGACTATTTAAAGGGAGTGTTGAGGCTGAGATACAGAAGAGAGGCGTGGGACAGAAAGAAATCATTCTCCCGTACGCTCAACTGAAAAAAAATAAACATTGTTAAATGGCACTGAGCTTTTCTTCAGCCTCATGCTTCTCTTCGGGCATTATATCAGACAGCCTACTGTGACGGTGGAGATCAAAATAAAGGAAGCTTACATAGCCAAAGGGTGCTTCCCAAATGACATCCTATTCAGCGTAGTGCACATCTTTAGTAGATAGTTGTGGTGTACTACGCTGAGTGTACAAAACATTAGGAACACCTGCTATTTTCCATGACAGACTGATCAGGTGAATCCAGGTGAAAGCTATGATCCCTTATTGGATGTCACTTGTTAAATCCGCTTCAAATCAGTGTAGATGAAGGGGAGGAGACGGGTTAAAGAAGGATTTTTTTTAAAGCCTTGAGACAATTGAGACATGAATTGTGTATGTGTGCCATTCAGAGGATGAACGGGCAAGACAAAAGATTTCAAAGTGCCTTTGAACGGGGTATGGTAGTAGGTGCCAGGCACACCGGTTTGAGTGGTGGGGGGGTGCAACTCAATATTAAGGTGGTCGTGTAAATGTTTGGTATACTCAGTGTATATAAGGAATACGGTGCCGTTTGGGACACAAAGAAAGATAACTGTTATGATACAAACATTAGAGTAGCTTTGTCCCAACTGTCTATTTAGTCAGTTATTAACGGATGGCATCGGCCGCCATCCTGAGCACAATGTCATTCTGTCCTTGGCCTCAATCCCCATGACAACTGCTGGATTCAACGACTACCAAAAAAAGAATCACACACACACACACCTAAAGTAAAACAAGTTCTATCAACAAACTAGCTAAATTCTACACTCATTGAGCTTATGTTAATTTGGGGTTCAAACCCTTCTAACCCTCTTTAAGTCCTTATCAGTTCCTGCTGTGTTAAATACCAACAGTAGGCTAACACCTCAAGCTAACAGCCACAGGGAACCTAACAGTGCTGATATTATGTCGATGAAACAGACAAGTGGGTTTTGCTTACAGAACAAAGTCAGAGGTGCTCAGTCTTATGAAATGGAGCGCATCCTAAATAGCACCCGATTCCCTACATAGTGCACTAGTGGGCTCCTGGTCAAAAGTAGTGCACTATATAGGAAATAGGGTGCCATTTGGGAGACAGACTTTATCTCTGGATCCCCTGGAGGAGATAAGCTCAGTACTGAACGTAACCACCACACAGAGAGGACAGTTTGGACAGAAAACATTTCTTGACAGAATATATACTGCATAACGAAATCACAAGGTGCTCCACTGACTGACCCCCCGGTAGCTATATAATCTAGATCAGTGGAGGCTGCTGAGGGGAGGACGGCTCATAATAATGTCTGGAATGGAGTCAATGGAACGGGATCAACCAGATGGAAACCACCTCTTTGATCTGGTTGATCCCGTTCCATTGACTCCATCCCAGACATTATTATGAGCCGTCCTCCCCTCAGCAGCCTTTACTGAACTAGACCATATGACACAGTGTCTATCTAGACCATATGACACAGTGTCTATCTAGACCATATGACACAGTGTCTATCTAGACCATATGACACAGTGTCTATCTAGACCATATGACACAGTGTCTATCTAGACCATATGACAGTGTCTATCTATGTCTATCTAGACCATATGACAGTGTCTATCTATATCTATCTAGACCATATGACACAGTGTCTAACTAGACCATATGACACAGTGTCTATCTATATCTATCTAGACCATATGACACAGTGTCTATCTAGACCATATGACACAGTGTCTATCTAGACCATATGACACAGTGTCTATCTAGACCATATGACACAGTGTCTTTCTAGATCTATCTAGACCATATGACACAGTGTCTATCTAGATCTATCTAGACCATATGACACAGTGTCTATCTAGACCATATGACACAGTGTCTATCTAGACCATATGACACAGTGTCTATCTAGACCATATGACACAGTGTCTATCTAGACCATATGACACAGTGTCTATCTAGACCATATGACACAGTGTCTATCTAGACCATATGACACAGTGTCTATCTAGACCATATGACACAGTGTCTATCTAGACCATATGACACAGTGTCTATCTATATCTATCTAGACCATATGACACAGTGTCTATCTAGACCATATGAAACAGTGTCTAACTAGACAATATGACACAGTGTCTATCTATATCTATCTAGACCATATGACACAGTGTCTATCTAGACCATATGACAGTGTCTATCTAGACCATATGACACAGTGTCTATCTAGATCTATCTAGACCATATGACACAGTGTCTTTCTAGATCTATCTAGACCATATGACACAGTGTCTATCTAGATCTATCTAGACCATATGACACAGTGTCTATCAAGACCATATGACACAGTGTCTATCTAGACCATATGACACAGTGTCTATCTAGACCATATGACACAGTGTCTATCTAGACCATATGACACAGTGTCTATGTAGGCCATATGACACAGTGTCTATCTAGACCATATGACACAGTGTCTATCTAGACCATATGACACAGTGTCTATCTAGACCATATGACACAGTGTCTATCTAGACCATATGACACAGTGTCTATCTAGACCATATGACACAGTGTCTATCTAGACCATATGAAACAGTGTCTATCTAGACCATATGACACAGTGTCTATCTAGACCATATGACACAGTGTATATCTAGACCATATGACACAGTGTCTATCTAGACCATATGACACAGTGTCTATCTATATCTATCTAGACCATATGACACAGTGTCTAACTAGACAATATGACAGTGTCTATCTATATCTATCTAGACCATATGACACAGTGTCTATCTAGACCATATGACACAGTGTCTTTCTAGATCTATCTAGACCATATGACACAGTGTATATCTAGACCATATGACAGTGTCTATCTAGACCATATGACAGTGTCTATCTAGATCTATCTAGACCATATAACAGTGTCTATCTAGATCTATCTAGACCATATAACAATGTCTATCTATCTAACTCAAACAGGAAGTACCTGTGCAAAGGACTATTCACTGCTGGTCTGACCAATCGGAATCCACGCTTCAAGATTGTTTTAATCACGCGGACTGGGATATGTTCCGGATAGCTTCCGAGAATAATATTAACGAATACACTGATACGGTAACTGAGTTTATCAGGAAGTGTACAGGGATGTTGTACCCACTGTGACTATTAAAACCTACCCTACCAGAAACCGTGGATAGATGGCAGCATTCGCGCTAAACTGAAAGCGCGAACCACCGCATTTAACCAAGGCAAGGTGACTGGGAATATGGCAGAATACAAACAGTGTTGTTATTCTCTCTGCAAGGCAATCAAACAGGCAAAATGTCAGAATAGAGACAAAGCGGAGTCGCAAATCAACGGCTCAGACACAAGACGTATAAGGCAGGGTCTAGAGACAATCACGGACTACAAAAGGAAAACCAGCCACGTCGGACACCGACGCCCGATTTGAGGACAACACAGTGCCATCGACACGGCCCACTACCAAGGACTGTGGGCTGTCCTTCTCCGTGGCCGACCTGAGTAAGACATTTAAGCGTGTTAACCCTCGCAAGGCTGCCGGCCCAGACAGCATCCCTAGCCGCAGCCTCAGAGCATGCGCAGACCAGCTGGCTGGTGTGTTTACGGACATATTCAATCTCTCCCTATCCCAGTCTGCTGTCCCCACATGCTTCAAGATGGTCACTGTTCCTGTACCGCCCCAACAGATCCACAGATGATGCAATCGCCATTGCACTGCACACTGCCCTATCCCATCTGGACAAGAGGATTACCTTTGTAAGAATGCTGTTCATTGACTACACCTCAGCATTCAACACCAAAAAGGAGAGTGATGGAGAGCTGCATCAGATGACCGGCTTCCACAATCCCCTAACCTCAACCAAATGTAGATATTTTGGGATGAGTCGGGACCGCAGAGGGAAGGAAAAGCAGTCAACAATTGCTCAGCATATGTGGGAACTCCTTCAGGACAGTTGGAAAAGCATTCCAGGTGAAGCTGGTTGAGAGAATGCCAAGAGTGTGCAAAGCTGTCAAGGCAAAGGGTAGTTATTTGAAGAATCTCAAATCTAAAATATATTTTGATTTGTTTAACATTTTTTGGTTACTACATGATTCCATATGTGTTATTTCATAGTTGTGATGTCTTCACTATTATTCTACAATGTAGAATATAGTAAACATAAATGAAAACCATTGAATGAGTGGGTGTGTTCCAACTTTTGACCGGTAGTATATGTATATTTAAAACCAACTATTTTTAGTCCGAATGGATAATAAATTTGTAACGTTGTAACAAACCCACATCGCAACCCATGCCACCCCAAACTGTTCCCACCTCTCTTGTTGGCGGAGAGCAAATGGTGCAGTTTTAAAGCTAATTTCCCACAATTCTACACATTTTCCATGGGGCAGATATATTTTGTAGCTGTTTTAAAAGCTCATTTTCTGCAATTCAATGCATTCTTCATTGTCTTATATGCGTTTATATGATACCTGTGGTCCGTATTGACCCCGTTATGGAAGATCTAGACCATATGACACAGTGTCTGTCTAGATAAGCTGGGTTCATGCTTATCCTTAATATTTTTCTTTACCAACCATCTGCATAATTTGGCTGCAAGCCACTATGTCAGAAACAAAAAAAAATGCTTTTTGGTCTTAAAAATATAGGGTTAGGCATAAGATAAGAAGTGCGTTTAAGGTTAGGGTTAAATTTTAAAATCAGATTTTACGATTAGTACTGCTGAACTTATTGCAGGACTTCCGGCTGTCCAAGTAAATAATAGCAACCATAGGATCCCATTAGCCAAAAGCAATGACGACAGGTGGACGTGGTTCTGTTCCGAGTTAAAGGTGGTAGGTCCTGCCCTCTACTGGCGATGGAAAGAACAGCAGCTGGTGACAGTAATTTATTACATTTTTTTTTATTTAACTAGGCAAGTCAGTTTTAAGAACAAATTCTTATTTAAATTACATGATAAATACTAGTAACTTTCAAATGGAATACAATATTTGTAAATATATAATATAAAAATTTGCATCTAAGAAAAAGAAAAAAAAAAGGTTTTTCTAAATTAATAGTTCCAACAGGAAATGCTTAAAGTTGTCGAGCTTATCAAGTAGGGACATAGTTACAGGCAAACACTGTTCAAGTAGATGTATCAATGTTCTAAGACATAGAAGTAAATAACAACATTAGGTAACACTAAATAAGGACTTACATTCATAAACTACTCTCTTACTGAGAATCTTTAAGAATACAGTATATTTTAGTGGGATGACCTAATGTATCCTGTCTTGCATTACTAAAAACCGGTGTGTGGAAAATGACCTGAAAATAATGTATAACATCACCAGAGAGATATTCAAAACATGTTGCATGACTCGGTAGGCCGGTGAAGTCAGTGGTTTGAAGCATTGGTATGCAGTGATGTCAGCGACTGTGCTTTTCCAACACGACGGTCAGTGTGGTACACCCAGACGGTTTACCAAACGACCAGGATGACATAAATCACCATCAGCACTTAGCTAGAATCTCCTGGCAGCTCTTGTACACTTTGACCAGGCAGTTCAGCCTTGGTTTTGAGCTCTGAAACAGGAATGAACAGTAGACTATAATCAGACAGGTGAATGTAGAGGTGAGAAAGGCTTCAACACAGGGGTAGGCTTCAACACAGGGGTGGGCTTCAACACAAGGGGTGGGCTTCAACACAAGGGGTGGGCTTCAACACAAGGGGTGGGCTTCAACACAAGGGGTAGGCTTCAACACAAGGGGTAGGCTTCAACACAAGGGGTAGGCTTCAACACAGGGGTAGGCTTCAACACAAGGGGTAGGCTTCAACACAGGGGTAGGCTTCAACACAGGGGTGGGCTTCAACACAGGGGTGGGCTTCAACACAAGGGGTAGGCTTCAGTTCCAAAGCCAAAGGTTTTATTTTATTAGTCTTTTCCCCTGTGAAGCACACAGGACATTTCCCATGTCCGAAACGTGATGTATAAATAAAGCTTGATTTGATGTAGTTAGATACAGACATGCATTTTAAAACAGTATGTTAGATCAATAATGATCCCGAAGCTCACCTGAAAGAGCGGGACCACGCTAGACACCGCCTCTGGATCTGTCGGGTCCTTCAAGAGGATGCAAAGATAGTAGATGACTGTTTGCTGAAGAAAAAAAAAATGGGCATATCATAAGATACTATATAATAATACAGTATATACCATTTATCAGACCCTTTTATCCAAAGCTACTTTCATTGTTAACTGTCCTGCCAATCATCAACGGTTAAGATAAGTTATAGCGGGATCCATCTAGATTAATCTGAACGAGAAGCAGTCAACGACTTTAGTGACGATCAAATCAACTGTGGAAATGTACCTTCATTGGCTGGATGATACAAACAGCTCAGTATTCTATTTCCTCACCATGTGAATAGCTTCACTGATTACTATGTCTTTGATTTTCCTCACCGTGTGAATAGCTTCACTGATGACTATGTATTTGATATGCCTCACCATGTGAATAGCTTCATTGATTACTATGTCTTTGATCTTGTCCATCTCTATGAAGTCTGTAGACTCCCTGCCGGAGGCGTAGCTAGAAGACACCTGGACACCCAGGGAACCAATGATGAGTAGCGTCTCATGGTCCACCTTCACAAAGTGGATGTGAACCATCATACCGACCAGGGTGATGATTATGGCACTGGAGAGAACGGCTGTGTTCTGGAGAGAGATAAAGAGACTGGCATTGAAGTAAACATTTTTTATAAATCTCTCTGTAGACTCAGGGTGCTCTGCAATACAGCGACTTTGAGAAGAGACCAGCATTGAACCACAACAACAACACTTAGTTATAGGTGTAGGCTATATTGTTAAATGATTAATATATCTTAGTGGGTTACCGACACTGGCCCTAAAGCGCTATAGGGGCACGCTTTTGTTCTAGCCCTGCACGAACACACCTGATACAACCACACAACACCTGATGAGCAGTTGGTTGAATCAGATGTGTCAGTGTCGGGCCGGAACAAAATCCTGCACCCCCAGTAGCTTCCAGGTACTGGATTGTTGACCACTGACGCAGGTGCCAGTGGGTATCTGGAGGTCGACCCTATTCCCTGTATAGTGCACTACAATTTCACGAGAGCCCCATGGGCCATGGTCAAAACTATTACACTGTATAGCGAATAGGGTGTCAATTGGGACTTGGCCCTAGTCTCCTTACCTCAGTGATGAAGAATACGATGTAGGCAGATAGCCAGACGGCGCAAGTGTACACCATCACTCTGCCTATGGAGACTTTAGCCGAGCTAACCGTGAACTCCCGGCAGAAACCCGAGTGACTCTGACACTCCAGAGATATGGCCTTGCCGTCGATGTCCGTGTAGGTTTCGTCTTCCATACTGTAATGCTGGTCACCGTTCTGCATAAACTCTGGTAATATCAATAGCTGGAAGTGGAGTGATGTCTGGCTAGCTATCTAACCACTGTAGGCTAGCTCTTAACGTCTTCACGGACTAGTCCGCTACTAACTAGCTAACGATGTGCAGACTGAAAACACGAACAAATTAAACAATAACTAACAATCTTTTCATTGCGCTACTAGTTTACTTCAAAAGTCGGCAAATAGGTGAATCCGGAATGCACTTCCTCTCAGTATTGACTATGAATTGTACCAAAAGTAGGACAACGTCGATGAGAAAACCGATTTGACCTAACTGCCAAGCTACAACACTTTGAGTTGCATTGTGGGGAATTGTCATGGATTCAAAACTACAACTCCCCGAGTAGAACAACTACACTTCCCAGGAGGCTTCGCGGGTATCTAACTGGGGAACGTCATGGATTCAAAACTACAACCCCACGAGTAGAACTACACTTCCCAGGAGGCTTCGCGGGTCTCTAACTGGGGAATGTCATGGATTCAAAACTACAACTCCACGAGTAGAACTACACTTCCCAGGAGGCTTCGCGGGTCTCTAACTGGGGAACGTCATGGATTCAAAACTACAACCCCACGAGTAGAACTACACTTCCCAGGAGGCTTCGCGGGTCTCTAACTGGGGAATGTCATGGATTCAAAACTACAACTCCATGAGTAGAACTACACTTCCCAGGAGGCTTCGCGGGTCTCTAACTGGGGAATGTCATGGATTCAAAACTACAACTCCACGAGTAGAACTACACTTCCCAGGAGGCTTCGCGGGTCTCTAACTGGGGAATGTCATGGATTCAAAACTACAACTCCACGAGTAGAACTACACTTCCCAGGAGGCTTCGCGGGTCTCTAACTGGGGAATGTGATGGATTCAAAACTACAACTCCACGAGTAGAACTACACTTCCCAGGAGGCTTCGCGGGTCTCTAAACTTTTGACCAAGCCGACCAGCTGATGAAACTGTGAACAAACATCTAGCTGTTGGACAGCCAAATTATCCTTACAAGATATTTCCAAAAAAATAATATTTCTATAACGGTAATCTTTGTGATTGACACTGCATACCATGTTTGTTAATTAAAATAGTATTGCGTTGTTTCGTGTGTTAGAAGGTGAAGGAACGTGTTTTAGGTTAGGAAACATCTGGGCGAACACAGCTAGCTGCTTGTACCAGGCTCGACTCGATGAAGGCTTTTTGTCGACGGGTCGTTTCAGTCGATGTAGAGTAACGGACAAATATGTAAAGTGTTTTCTTTTTATAATATATATGCACATTTGTTGATGTTTTTGCACAGAGTCACCGTTGCCAATTATTTCTACTCTCAAAGTCGCTTAGCCATCAACAACAACAGCAGCTGAACGAACACTAGGCTACCTAACGTTAGCTAATGCCAATGTTACTGGTGGTTGACTGCTACCGGTTGCTTGCAGGTGGCGCTAGCTGCATGTGTGGACATGTGTGTGTAGGACATCGTTGTGATTGTTTTGCTGACAGACATTTCTGTAGTTTAGAGTCGTTTGATGACATATGGCTACGCCAAAGTGATCTGTCACAGTGTTTTTGGGGAGTATAGAAGAGGCACTACTGCCATAACGTACTAAAGAAGAAAACATTTTTAAATCTTTAACACCTTTTTATAGACTATATCCAGAAACATATTCTACAGCAGTCTGGTTCCGTTATCCTTCTGTAGCGTTAGACTCTTTCAGCAACACTTCCTCGGGCACAGATTATCGGCATAAAGGCGCACTTGTTATCAGTACCACACCGAGGTGTTCATTATGAGTGGTCACGGACCGTCTGTAGATAAGGGGATAAACACCGTCCCGGTGTGTCAGGAGAGCTACGCCTGCGGGGGCTCAGACGAGGCCGCCTTCGAATGCGACGAGTGCGGCAGCCTGCAGTGCGTCCGCTGCGAGCTTGAACTCCATCGTCAGGAACGCATGAGGAACCACGACCGGGTCCGCATCGCCCCGGGACACGTTCCGTTCTGTGACTCCTGTAAAGGGGACAGCAGCGGCGTTGGAGTGAACGGGGGCAGGCTGAGGGCGGTGGGGCGTTGCCAGGGCTGTAAGATAAACCTCTGTTTGGACTGCCAGAAGCGGACCCACAGCGGGGTGAACAAGAGGAAGCACCCTGTGACCCCCTACCTTCCTCCTGGGAAAGCCCAGGATAGTAGCCTGGATACTGGGGATGGAGGGGAGATGGAGGCCCTGAAAGCAAAACTGGAGAAAGTGTGCAGCTTCTTACTGGTGGATGAGAAGGAGGAGATGCAGGTGAGTGCGTCCCAAATGGCACCCTGTTCCCTATATAGTGTGCTTATTTTTGACCAGGCCCCAGTCATAAACATCCCCCCTAACTGTAGACACTAATCACTAGGAACTTGTGTATATCTGAAAAGATTGGATGATGGGTATGAGGCAGTTTGCAATTGGACAATCTGTATGAAACGCCAAGGAGAAATATCTTAAATAATCAGCCTTTGATTCAGATTGGAGGACTGCCGGCTGTCCAAGAACATATTGGTTAAGAAGACCAATAATTGTGTGAGTGTCAGTCTTTGTGCAATCATGCCAACTCCTTGTCAGTCATTGACATGTCAATGAACAATGAAGCTGGCAAGCGCACAAACAGATCTGAGACCAGGCTATAGAAGGAGACAACAGATCTGGGATCAGGCTATAGAAGGAGACAACAGATCTGGGATCAGGCTATAGAAGGAGACAACAGATCTGGGATCAGGCTATAGAAGGAGACAACAGATCTGGGATCAGGCTATAGAAGGAGACAACAGATCTGGGACCAGGCTATAGAAGGAGACAACAGATCTGGGATCAGGCTATAGAAGGAGACAACAGATCTGGGACCAGGCTATAGAAGGAGACAACAGATCTGGGATCAGGCTATAGAAGGAGACAACAGATCTGGGATCAGGCTATAGAAGGAGACAACAGATCTGGGATCAGGCTATAGAAGGAGACAACAGATCTGGGATCAGGCTATAGAAGGAGACAACAGATCTGGGATCAGGCTATAGAAGGAGACAACAGATCTGGGATCAGGCTATAGAAGGAGACAACAGATCTGGGATCAGGCTATAGAAGGAGACAACAGATCTGGGATCAGGCTATAGAAGGAGACAACAGATCTGGGATCAGGCTATAGAAGGAGACAACAGATCTGGGACCAGGCTATAGAAGGAGACAACAGATCTGGGATCAGGCTATAGAAGGAGACAACAGATCTGGGATCAGGCTATAGAAGGAGACAACAGATCTGGGATCAGGCTATAGAAGGAGACAACAGATCTGGGATCAGGCTATAGAAGGAGACAACAGATCTGGGACCAGGGGCTATAGAAGGAGACAACAGATCTGGGATCAGGCTATAGAAGGAGACAACAGATCTGGGATCAGGCTATAGGAGACAACAGATCTGGGATCAGGCTATAGGAGACAACAGATCTGGGATCAGGCTATAGAAGGAGACAACAGATCTGGGACCAGGCTATAGAAGGAGACAACAGATCTGGGATCAGGCTATAGAAGGAGACAACAGATCTGGGATCAGGCTATAGAAGGAGACAACAGATCTGGGATCAGGCTATAGAAGGAGACAACAGATCTGGGACCAGGCTATAGAAGGAGACAACAGATCTGGGATCAGGCTATAGAAGGAGACAACAGATCTGGGATCAGGCTATAGAAGGAGACAACAGATCTGGGATCAGGCTATAGAAGGAGACAACAGATCTGGGATCAGGCTATAGAAGGAGACAAC